>CAWUOW010000494.1:0-324884 GCA_963924055.1 Drosophila limbata
TACCATTCCCAACTTTTCACAGACACGACATATACAGACAGCAATACAATCCAGACGAAATATTATCCGACCTGGAAAATTATCTAAATCCCTCGGTAATAAATGGTATTTACACGACAGAAGATATAATGTGGATAATCTAACAATTATGTCCAAGTCATTTTAAAAATTTAAAAGTACGTTTCACACAGACATTAGTAAAAGACCTGACCAACACAACAGACCAAGAGGAACAAATGCTCAAGACACATAATAGGGCTCACCGAAATGCGTTAGAAAATAAAATCCAATATCAGAGGAATTCTACTTTCCAAAAATGAAAAAAAAATAGAAAGCATAGTAAAACAATGCAAGATTTGTAAAGAGACAAAATACGATCGTCATCCACCTAACCCAGAGATTAGAGAAACACCCATACCAGAATACCCCGGACACATAATTCATATCGACATCTACTCAACAGAACGATACCTCGTACTCACAGCAATAGACAAATTTTCCAAGTTAGCAAAAGCCCAAATAATAAAATCAAAAGCAATAGAAGATATCACTGCGGACGGCAGTCCGCGCTAGTGACGAAAGCAGCACGAAGGGTGCGAAAGCGACTAGCATATATACACAGGAAGAATGGAAAATTTGCTATGACTGTCCGATCGGGTCGAGTTATATACCGATCGAAAGGTATCAATTTAACTTACAAATGTGCATACTAAGACTTTTGGAAACTCACCTGGTTCGTGCGATAAGCAGGTGTAAGTGGGAGGGGAAAAATTTAAATTATTGGAGCAAATGGGGCCGTTGGGGCCTTTTTGATTTATTTTTTAATTTTTTACTCTTCTAATCAAAAATACGCGTCGAATGACACCTCGATCATCGAAATCCGATTACTGGCTCAAAAAATAATTAATGTTGAAATTTTTAGTCGCCTTTCGAAAATGAGATGAAAAGTCAGTATGTCTGTTTGTTTGTTTGTTTGTTTGTTTGTTTGTATCAAAGCGTTGATTTAGCTTAAATGTTTGAATGAGGACTTGTTCCCGCTCAAAAATATAGAAACGTTTGTTTTACGACTTTTTCGAAAAATAGCTAGTTTAGCGGGAAATCGCTAAAAACCGCTAAAATTAAAACCCTCATAGCATCCAAACGATAGAAGCTACAGATATGATCTATATATCGATGAAAAGGTATTTTGAAGGGCTCTTAGGCATACCTTCAAAGTTTTTTTTTAAAGTAAAAAGGTAAACAGCTACAGGTGAAAAAAAATTTTTTTTTTTAATTTATGAAAAATCTACAAATGAATTCACTTTTAAATATGTAGTATGTTGTAGACAATTCAATTCCGCGTCTTTTGACATATAACACCTATCTCTCAAAATTCGTTTAGGCAAGATATTACCTGTTAATTGAATATACCTTTTACCTTTACACTACTGCATGTATACTACTGCATGTACACTACTTGCACTGCTTGCAGTGCATGTGGAAAGATACTGCTTGCAAGTGGTGAATTCTTTTTGCGGCAGATGAAACATTTTGTAATTCCAATTACAGCAAGATCGAAATATATTTATAAATATATATAATATTGAAACGTCTCTGATTGAATGTGTTTTTAATTCTCTTAATTATATAATTATTGAATTGTTTAAAAAAATATTGCAATTGTCAAAATTTCCGATGTCTTATTAAAAAATTTCTGATATCTTATAAAAAAACCTCTTTACGAGGTAAAAGTCTAGTGCCGAAAACATTTTCATGCCCCAAAATTTCTGATATCCAATTTTGTGACGAAAAATATTCAGGCATGCCACAAAAAACACTAGTGAAAGTGATTTCAGAAAAAAGCAATTCCACTTCGAAAATTTCTCCGTGCCACAGAAATTCGTGTGATTTAGGTTTTTAAGCATGTTCATCAACCTTTTCGTACTAGGCTGCTAAGGGTTGGCCCCTTCTCAGATTAAATTTCCCAAGGGTTTGTTTAGCAATTTTTGTAAGTTTATTATTGCTGAAAAGTATGTTTTTATTTTATTTCTTCTTTAATTAATATTATTTAATTTATTTATTTAATAATTGATATTGTATAGCCTAAAAAAATTTATATGTAAAATATATTTTGTATATTTTGGGGCATGAAAATGTTTTCGGCACTAGACTTTTACCTCGTAAAGAGGTTTTTTTATAAGATTAGGACACCACTTCGCGACATAGTATTCTATTTTGGAGTTCCAAAATTTATAGTAATGGACAATGAAAAATCTCTAAATTCTGAATCAATACGATTCATGTTAGTTGACCAACTAGGAATGCAAATTTACAAAACACCCCCCAATAAAAGTACAGTTAACGGACAGATTGAAAGGTTTCATTCAACACTCTCTGAAATAATGATATGCTTGAAAAGAGATCAAATTCATAGAAATTTCAAAGAGCTTTTAGATCGAGCCGTTTTCATCTCTTGCTTTGTGCTTGCTTTCTGCACTTTAAGCGGCCGTTTGTGACCAAGCGTTGTTATTGTTCTGCATTTTTCTTTTCATTTCGTTTATCATTCCCCTAAAGAATGTCATAGTTGACTATAAAAACCCCTTTTTTATTATGTCGTCCGATTTAGTGTGTTTTTTTAACAAGTGTCATGGACCTGACCCCAAGCAAGAATTTATTTCTTGCTTCTTTTGTGACCGGACTTTTCACTTGAAATGTGCTGGTATAACGGTTAAAGTCAAAGATTGTCTTGAGAAGAACAATGGTTTGAGATGGCGCTGTGATACTTGCCGGGACATTGAGGTGCAAGTTCGTAAATATATGGAGCGAACTAGAGATATTTTTAAGGACTTGTCTAAAATTTTTCACAAGGCAAATGTCCTATTTTCGGATATGGAGAACTTATTCAGTAATTCATCATTATTGAATGAGCCTCCTAAACATAAAAAGAGTAGTTCTGCTCCGCGCCAGGCGCAGATGTCCTTTTCAATCCCGCCATCAGACCTGGGTCTGCAGCCATCAATTATTAACTCTCAGCCATCTACTTCTCAGCTGTAGTGACCACCTCTGGGCAAAAATGCACTTTTCATTTTATGTGCCAAATAAAATTTTTGTCATCGACATTGGTATCACTGCCCATACGATGAACTGGAGTTGCGCTAAGCTGGGTGACTATCGATATATCGATATTTGAGCTCAGCTTCCTGTCAGTGCATTTCCGACCAATGCATTTGCATACATATATGTATCAAGGTGGAAAAACTGAACTGGAAGTCGTCAAATACACTGCATCCGTGGGTAAAATTAGTGGAAATCGCTGCAAACAAGTGGACGGGCACAAGGAAACCAATTTTTATTGGGAAAATCCGCACGTAAGTGGTATTTTAGTTTGACTAGCCACACGTGCTAATGTGCTTCTTGTTTGTGCCAAGTGTAGGTTATTTGGCAGCGCCAAAGTTCCCTTTGTGGAAAAAAACAACGCAACGACGTGGATGTGCGTGTCAGCAGGAGATTGTGCTGAATCTGCGAACCACCATTGGGAAAAAAGACATCATCTCGGAGTTCAATCTTGGATGCACATTCACCGTCACACACACACACACGCACATCGTCATACATCGTTGCCTTCAATTTTCGTCACCTTCTATTTCGTTGCCGACATTGTGGCGGACACCTGACTTTCACCGACTCATCGCATTTTCACCGACTCATCGCATTCTCACACACACATCGCATTTTAACACACACACCTTCAAACACACACACACACTCATTCATTTTCATACACACACATTCAAAGTTTGTAAACACACACACTCATTCATTTTCATACACCCACACTCAAAGTGTATAAACACACCCACACACACACTCATTCATTTTCATACACCCACACTCAAAGTGTATAAACACACCCACACACACATTCATTTTCACACACACGCAAAAAAACTTATTGTTTTTCATTTTTTTTTCATTTTATAATTTTTATTTTTCATAAATTTTTCCTTTTTCATTTTTATTTTTTTATTTGATTATTATTCAATTCATTTCATTTTATTTGATCATTTTTATTATTTCAATAATATCATTTTCTTTTGATTTGGCATTGCCACCATTTTTAACAATACTTACAAAAAAATTGTTAATTATAAATAAATAAAATTAAACAGAAGAAAGGAAAAAGGAAAAGAAATCAGGAGGACACCCTCGAGTCCCCTATAAAAAATTGATCGACTATTTTCTTGGGCATTTAGAAGTGTGCGTTTGTTATTACTATTTTTCCTCAATAGCATATAGCCTGATTTCGGCGGGGCCCCTTCGGATACAGGGTAAGTGCCTATGACAAACAATTACTATTCCATTTGCCTGAAATTACTGACGTATAAACGTTCAAATTATTAATTCCTCCGATAAATTTATCGATTAAAACGGAGTATTTGGAACTCCTTCGTTTACACGACGGTCACCTCCTTTATTTTTCTTTTTCTTCTTTTTTTATTGGAAAATCCTAACATTGTTAATGCCAAATAAGAAGGCGATTTTAGTTTGTAATTATAATATTGAAATCATGTTATGAATTTTTTCATGTGTAATAAACATTACATAATGTTCGCTTAAATTTTAATTTTGTTTTCCCAAAGGTGATGCAAGTTTGAATAACCCACAGGTTCGTGACAGGGATTCCCAAAATGATAACGGCCAACGTGGAATCATGGTTGGGTGGGTTTTGAGGCCAGATACAACCACATCTATGTATCCAAGTCAAAAGAGATCCTCTTCCTTTTTTTTTCCCGTCTCCAATCACGTCCGTCTGCTGAGTTTTGTTGACACCTGTCTCTCCCGCCTTTCTCTCTTTTTCTTCTTCTTTCTTTAATTTTGTATGGTGCAGTCGAGCTTCCTTCTCAGAGCAAAGAACTCCCCCAGCCGATTGCTTTTGCTAGCCGCGAGCAGTTCCCCTCCCCGCCGCGAGAAGGAAACAAATCCCACGGTTGCATGGAAGAGTGTGGCCAACTTCGATCTGGCTACGTACTCCCGCCCATTCTAGCTTTTTGCTAGCCTGGGTCATTACATAATTTGGCGCCCAACGTGGGGCACGACGACGTCCATTTTTAATTATGGTATGGCCGAGCATGTACAAAAAAATATTTCGCAGCGTCCGGTCATAGTCCGAGTGACCCAAATTCTTTTCTGTTTCTATAAATAGGCATTTATGGTCCGTAGTCCGTCCGTCGTTGACTAATTCTGTTTCTTTGCGATCTTTTTGTCAGGAATTACGAATTTGGTCGATCCGAATCTGCACCGTCATCAGGCGTTTTGACAGATGAGTCATAAAACGACGAGTCCTTTTCTTTTTTCTTCTTTTTGCAGGAGGCGCAAATGGTTCCGCGGAATTGTATGGTTGGCGAAAGTCGATAATACAACCGTAGTTCTTTTAACGCACACCTAGCATTTTGTCCGATCACAGCCAATTCGTCAGCAGCATATATAAAAATTATAATTGGATTTTCTAATAGGATATATACTGTCGGATACCGTTATAAAAACAAATTTGCAATACTGATCGAATATTACGGAAACCTTAAACCTATTCTTTCGTGGGATGAAATATGAACGCCGAGGAGCGTAGATTTTTATATGGATTTGCTTAGTTAGGGCGAAGTCCCAAACTAGACCTAGTAAAAGCTACTGCTTTATTATCGTTTATGTTTCGTCATATTTTCCGATACCTTTCCAAATTCCCATCCCGAGGATTCTCTAGGCTTTAATATTTAACGCTTGTGGGGGTTCATCTTGCATCACTGAAAGGAAAACTATATATCTGATGAAATTAAGTAATTCTTTTAAAAAAACAGTTAACAAATATTTGAAAATGAATCTAATGAGAAGTGAAGAAAATTTGCCAGCGGCATTGGCGAATGCAGATGTTCCAGAAGGAACCTGCAAAGTGTGTTTTGAGCATTTACTTCCAAATCAAAATCTGGTTACAACGAAATGTGACCATAGGTTTCATGCAATGTGTATTTCAGAATATGTGAATGTGCGTAAAGAGTGTCCTGTGTGCAAAACTCTTTTACACGCTCGCGATTTACGTACTGTTCCTTCGACAGATCCAGTATCGCAGGAAACGGGTACGATACCGCGTAAACATAATACCCGGTATCAGGGTGCGCGTAGACCCGATGTGAATGGCGATGGTTCTGAGCAAGAGGAAGTCGAGGGGCAGCGTGAGGAAGCCCAAGCGGCAGCCACTTTCCCAGTTCGCAAGGGGCCAGGAAGAGGGAAGAAGCCAGGGGGAACAGGGCCGGCACGGCAGGTTCGTTCTCGCCAGCCACGCATGTCTGATCCTAGTCCAAGGCCTTCTGTTGAACTGGATTATGATAAAATCTTCCAAAAGATGGAAGATATTATCGAACGTAAATTGAGCGTAATGAATCCATTTAATACACAAACGCAAAGTTCAGGTGTGCCTCCGCCGGAATTTCCAAGATCCAGTCCGAGGACATCATCTCGGAGTATTTCGAATTTGAGCCCAGAAAAGGTGACCCAAATGATCCAGAACTGGGGAGTTAAATTTGATGGGGCACCGAAAGGTCAAACGGTGCAAGAGTTTTTATATCGAGTTAAGTCCTTGACGGAGGATTGCTTGCAGGGTGACTTTTCGATAATATGCAAAAACCTTCATGTCCTATTAGTCGGAAAAGCCAGGGACTGGTACTGGAGGTTCCGAAAGGAGCATTCCGAGTTTGAGTGGAGCGAGTTTTGTGAGGCCATAAGGAGCCATTATCAAGATAACAAGGACGATGACCTGATCCTCGAAGAGATTCGTTCACGAAAGCAACGAGACGTGGAGACTTTTGACTCGTTGTACGACGACGTTATTACCTTGGTGTCTCGAATGGCAATTCCGTTGGATGAGTACCGGCTTATCCAACAGCTAAAACGTAACTTGGTGCCAGAGTTGCGGCAAGCATTGTTGTATATTCAAGTCCACTCTGTGGCTCATCTACGACAGTTGGTACAGCAGCGGGAGAATCTGTTAGGGGAAGACGATTTCAAGCGCTACCTTAAGGGCGGAAACGCTCCCAAGCCGTTTTTCAAACGCGCCGTAGCTGCAGTAGATCTGAACAGTACGGAACAACCGGATGAGGAGGTCGTTTCAGATAGTGTTGCGGCAATACAGCACTCCAATCGCGTAATCACTTGTTGGAACTGTGATGAGCAGGGTCACACCTGGGACATGTGCTTAAGGGATAGGCACATCTTTTGCTATGGCTGCGGAGCCAAGAATATTTACAAGCCGCAGTGTCCCACTTGTATCCAACGCGCGGAAAACTTCCGCAAGGGACCAGCTGCCGACAGCAGGCGGATGGCCCCAAAGTAAACAGCGCTGCAGGAAAGCAATCTGCCAAAGCAGATTGTCCCGAGCGGTTGTCCTTGCGTGAAAACGCCACACCCGCTCCCAATAACCAGACTTGTCAAAAAATACACCAGATTAGACCATACCATGAACGACTGGCGCACTACGAGGAAGTTCGCAATAGGATTTTCAATGAAGTTTCCGTTGTAGAAACTAAACCCAGCCGTTCCACGCTTCGGATGCGTGCGTTTTGGCAAAATGTCAAAAGCATGCGAAGACTTCTGATTTCCAGTATCGTAAATAGCAACGCAGACGGTCGACTTTATGCCGAAATTTCATTCCTGGGGTTCTCAGAGCAGGGCTTACTAGACACAGCAGCGAACATTAGTTGCATAGGAGCTGATTTAGCTACCCGAGACTGGTCGTCGTTTAAGCAATTTCGCAAGATTTCGTCTCAAGTTCGCACGGCGGATGGAGGAAGTCAGGCGGTGACTGGAACCTTGAACGTAGAAGTAGAATACAACAACGCCAAGCATCCAGTCACATTTTTTGTTATTCCGACCATTGAAAAGAGAGTCATATTAGGCATAGACTTCTGGAAGACATTTCAATTAGTTCCAGGTCTCATTTCAGCAATTGATCCTCCCATTTCAACAGTCGAATCACCGCCAGACAATGAGGAGAGCTTTCCGTTGACCCAAAACCAAAAGAAGCGGTTGGATGGGGTAATTTGTCTGTTTCCCAGCTACGAGGAGCAAGGCCTTGGACGAACTCCACTTCTAAGACACGACATCGACATTGGGGACTCAAAACCGATTAAGCAGCGATTCTATCCGGTCTCTCCGGCTGTAGAAAACTTAATGTACAAAGAGATTGACCGAATGCTAGCTGCAGGGGTGATTGAACGGTCCGCTAGTCCATGGAGTTCGCCCATGCGCCTTGTAGTGAAGCCCGGAAAAGTCCGTTTGTGTCTAGATGCGCGTAAAATTAATGATTGCACGAAGAAAGATGCCTATCCTCTCCCAAGCATTGACGGCATCTTCGCTCGTCTGCCTAAAGCCAACTTGATCACTAAGATCGATTTGAAAGATGCTTTTTGGCAGATTCCCCTAACTGAAGAGGCGAAAGCAATCACGGCATTCACAGTACCAGGGCGTCCGCTTTACCAATTTACGGTGATGCCTTTTGGATTGTGTAATGCTCCGCAGACGATGTGTCGGCTGGTAGATGAGTTGATTCCAGCGGATCTGAAGCACTGCGTATTCGGATATCTGGATGACGTCTGTGTCGTCTCTGAAGATTTTGATACGCACCTGTCAGTTTTGCTGCGACTCTCCGAGCAGTTTCGGAAGGCTAACTTGACTTTGAATATTGCAAAAAGCCGATTTTGCGTCACCGAAGTACAGTACCTGGGATTTGTGATAGGAAGGGGCGGCATAGCAACAGATCCAAGCAAAGTGGATGCAATTCGATCGTGGCCTTCTCCGAAAACTTTAAAGCAGGCACGCAGGTTTCTTGGCTTAGTAGGGTGGTACCGGCGGTTTATCCAAAACTTTGCCGAAGTTGTGTTTCCCATTACCGAGCTGCTCTCAACGAAGAAGAAGTTCGTGTGGACAGACACAGCCCAAGAAGCGTTTGACAAACTTAAAGATTTGCTTACGACAGCTCCGATTCTTCAGAATCCTGATTTTTCGAAACCATTTTTCGTACACTGCGATGCGAGTGATTTCGGAGTCGGGGCAGTTTTAATTCAGTTGACAGACGAAGGTATTGAAAAACCAGTCGCCTTTATGTCCAAAAAGTTAAACACTGCGCAAAGAAATTATAGCGTTACGGAAAGGGAGTGTCTGTCAGCCGTACTGGCGATTGAAAAGTTCCGTTGCTACCTGGAGCTGCAGGAATTTGAGCTTATCACGGATCATGCAAGCTTACTGTGGCTGATGCGGCAACCCAACTTGAAGGGTAGGCTCGCTCGTTGGGCGATGCGCTTGCAAGGTTATAAGTTTTCAGTTAGTCATCGACGAGGGAGCGAGCACGTGGTTCCTGACGCCTTGTCACGAATTTATTGCGACGAGATAGCAGTCCTAGAGAGCATTGCACCAATGGTCGATTTAAATTCTCCTTGTTTCCAAGACGCTGAATATGTACAGTTGATCGCGGCTGTAGAACAGTCTCCGGAAGATTATCCAGACGTAAAATTCATAGATAGCTACGTGTACATCCGGACTGAGCACAGCGACGGGACTGAAGAGAGTGGCAAAAACGCGTGGAAGCTTTGGATTCCCAAAAGCCTATCGACAGACGTCATTCAACGCGCGCATGATAGTGTTGTTACGGCACACGGCGGCACAGGGAAAACGCTGGAACTAATTCGTAGGAGCTTCTATTGGCCAGGCATGGTGACGCAGGTGCGGGAGTATGTTCGCAATTGCGAGGTGTGCAAAACGACGAAAGCACCTAACATCTCTCTAAAGCCACCAATGGGGAAAGCTACTGTTTCTTTTCGTCCAATGCAGCGTTTGTACATAGACATTTTAGGGCCGTACCCGCGCAGTAAGAGAGGAAATATAGGCCTGTTGATTGTATTAGACCACCTGACCAAATTCCATTGGTTATGTCCTCTTAAAAAATTTACCGCTCCGATAATTCAAAATTTCTTACAGGACCAAATTTTCTTCGCGTATGGAGTTCCACAGACTATTGTCAGCGACAACGGTCCGCAATTCAAAGCGGTGGAGTTCAATGCGTGGCTAACATCTCTAGGAATACGACATATTTATACGGCCGTTTATTCTCCACAGTCGAACGCGTCCGAAAGAGTAAATCGGTCATTGGTGGCTGGGATTCGGGCTTTCCTGGAGGGCAACCATTCTGAGTGGGATGCACATATTCACGCCATTAGTTGTGCACTGCGCAATGCAACTCACCAAAGTATAGGTTGTTCTCCGTATCATGCTCTTTATGGTTTCGACATGATGACCCATGGTACGCAGTACGAGCTCCTCCATAAATTGGGAATGCTCAATGAATCGGAAAATGTGTTGCACCGAGATGATTTGTTGAAACTGCTGCGTAAGCAACTGCGCGACAACATAGCTGTCGCTCACGAGCAACAAGCAAAGCAATATAATTTGCGAACGAGGGAAATCTCTTATAAAGTTGGCCAAGAAGTGTTCCGGAGGAATTTTGCCCAGAGCAACTTCGCAAAACAATTCAATGCAAAGCTCTGTCCCCAGTGGATTAAATCCAGGGTAAAGGCAAAGGTGGGAAGCGCATATTATGTGTTGGAGGACTTACAGGGACGAGAGCAGGGCACGTTTCATGCCAAAGACATTCGTCAGTAATGATTTCGAGGTGTTCTTTCCAAGACATTTCCCCGCGCAATGCTTAGAAATGTCTTGTGCACTTTTCATTTTATGTGCCAAATAAAATTTTTGTCATCGACATTGGTATCACTGCCCATACGATGAACTGGAGTTGCGCTAAGCTGGGTGACTATCGATATATCGATATTTGAGCTCAGCTTCCTGTCAGTGCATTTCCGACCAATGCATTTGCATACATATATGTATCAAGGTGGAAAAACTGAACTGGAAGTCGTCAAATACACTGCATCCGTGGGTAAAATTAGTGGAAATCGCTGCAAACAAGTGGACGGGCACAAGGAAACCAATTTTTATTGGGAAAATCCGCACGTAAGTGGTATTTTAGTTTGACTAGCCACACGTGCTAATGTGCTTCTTGTTTGTGCCAAGTGTAGGTTATTTGGCAGCGCCAAAGTTCCCTTTGTGGAAAAAAACAACGCAACGACGTGGATGTGCGTGTCAGCAGGAGATTGTGCTGAATCTGCGAACCACCATTGGGAAAAAAGACATCATCTCGGAGTTCAATCTTGGATGCACATTCACCGTCACACACACACACACGCACATCGTCATACATCGTTGCCTTCAATTTTCGTCACCTTCTATTTCGTTGCCGACATTGTGGCGGACACCTGACTTTCACCGACTCATCGCATTTTCACCGACTCATCGCATTCTCACACACACATCGCATTTTAACACACACACCTTCAAACACACACACACACTCATTCATTTTCATACACACACATTCAAAGTTTGTAAACACACACACTCATTCATTTTCATACACCCACACTCAAAGTGTATAAACACACCCACACACACACTCATTCATTTTCATACACCCACACTCAAAGTGTATAAACACACCCACACACACATTCATTTTCACACACACGCAAAAAAACTTATTGGTTTTCTTTTTTTTTTCATTTTATAATTTTTATTTTTCATAAATTTTTCCTTTTTCATTTTTATTTTTTTATTTGATTATTATTCAATTCATTTCATTTTATTTGATCATTTTTATTATTTCAATAATATCATTTTCTTTTGATTTGGCATTGCCACCATTTTTAACAATACTTACAAAAAAATTGTTAATTATAAATAAATAAAATTAAACAGAAGAAAGGAAAAAGGAAAAGAAATCAGGAGGACACCCTCGAGTCCCCTATAAAAAATTGATCGACTATTTTCTTGGGCATTTAGAAGTGTGCGTTTGTTATTACTATTTTTCCTCAATAGCATATAGCCTGATTTCGGCGGGGCCCCTTCGGATACAGGGTAAGTGCCTATGACAAACAATTACTATTCCATTTGCCTGAAATTACTGACGTATAAACGTTCAAATTATTAATTCCTCCGATAAATTTATCGATTAAAACGGAGTATTTGGAACTCCTTCGTTTACACGACGGTCACCTCCTTTATTTTTCTTTTTCTTCTTTTTTTATTGGAAAATCCTAACATTGTTAATGCCAAATAAGAAGGCGATTTTAGTTTGTAATTATAATATTGAAATCATGTTATGAATTTTTTCATGTGTAATAAACATTACATAATGTTCGCTTAAATTTTAATTTTGTTTTCCCAAAGGTGATGCAAGTTTGAATAACCCACAGGTTCGTGACAGGGATTCCCAAAATGATAACGGCCAACGTGGAATCATGGTTGGGTGGGTTTTGAGGCCAGATACAACCACATCTATGTATCCAAGTCAAAAGAGATCCTCTTCCTTTTTTTTTCCCGTCTCCAATCACGTCCGTCTGCTGAGTTTTGTTGACACCTGTCTCTCCCGCCTTTCTCTCTTTTTCTTCTTCTTTCTTTAATTTTGTATGGTGCAGTCGAGCTTCCTTCTCAGAGCAAAGAACTCCCCCAGCCGATTGCTTTTGCTAGCCGCGAGCAGTTCCCCTCCCCGCCGCGAGAAGGAAACAAATCCCACGGTTGCATGGAAGAGTGTGGCCAACTTCGATCTGGCTACGTACTCCCGCCCATTCTAGCTTTTTGCTAGCCTGGGTCATTACACAGCAAGCTATGACTGGACTAGGACCCAGCCCACCCGATAGTGCAGTTTCCGCCTCACCTGTTCCGTCTGTTCCCAATCGAGTAAAATCAAATGCCACGCCAGTTGTTAAGGCAGCCAATACTTTGACTGTCGTACCTCCTCGCATGTCTAAGCCCCTCCAAGGCGTTCCTCCTCCGGAGCCTATGAAGCATGTCTTTGTTTCTAGGCTTGCCAAAGATCAGTCCTCGTATGATGTTAAGGCTTACATCCAAAACATTATACAGGATCCTGACATTTCGGTGGATAAATTTAATTTTAATTATCCTAGGGAAATATCTTCATTTAAGATATCATGTTCGGAGAAGGTTTTTGATCAAATTTGTCATCAACACTTCTGGCCCGAACATATCTTTGTTGCTGAATACAAGGGAAATTCTACTCGAAAGAGAGATCGGGCTCCGATCTCAGGTGTTGGCTCCTCTCTACCTGCTTCATCTTCAAATGAAGCATCAAAAAACTAATTTCTTCTCTAACTCTAGCCTATCAAAATGTTCGAGGCCTTAATAGTAAACTCTCTAATCTATATCTCAATAGTCATTCTTTTGATTTTGATGTCATTTGTTTTACTGAGACCTGGCTCAAGCCTGCCACATCAGACTTTTCTATTCTTTCTTCTAAATACTCTATATATAGATGTGATCGTATAGCTCGTAAAGGTGGCGGAGTACTATTGGCCGTGGATTCCAATCTGTCCTCAGAACCGATTTCAACTACATTAAATTCTGATATTGAGTTTATTTGTGTGAAAGCTTCTTTTCTTAAATTTTCAATTTATTTTACTTGTTCTTATATTCCACCCCTTTCTGATATCACTTTATACGATAGTCTCCTGACTGCTATTAAATTTATATCATCTCTACTTTCTGATACTGACATGCTCTTTGTCTTAGGTGATTTTAATCTTTCAGATGTTCGATGGTTTTCCTCAAACGACTCGCATTCAGTTTTTCCTGATAGCTCTCACGAATTTATTGACGGTCTTTCTGAGCTTTCTTTGGTGCAAATCAATCCTGTGTGCAATTCTATCAACAGGACACTTGACCTGTTATTCGTATTGGACTCTACCAATAGCATAGTATACAGGATTGATCCATTGGTTATTCCGGAAGACCCTTACCACCCAACTCTAAACGCACGCATTAATTTACCTTTGCGGCCTGTTGGTCTATCATCTCAGCCACTTGAGCGAGTACGGAGTTTTAGTAAAACTGATTCTAATAAGTTAAACAGTCTAATTTCATGTTCTGATTGGTCTCAACTATACACATGTTCTAACTTGGATAATGCCATTAAGCTTTTTTATAATACTCTTAACTCTTTTTTTGACATCTGTGTTCCACTTGCATCACCAATTAGTTGCAATAGACCTCCTTTGTTCTCTAGAGAATTATCACATTTAAAAAATGTGAAATCCAAGCAATTTAAAAAATATAAAAAATCTGGAAATCCTTATGATTTCTCTCGATATTTAATTACCTGCTCTAGCTTTCTAGTTCTTAACTCACAATGTTATAATAATTACTTGCAACGTTGTAAGCTTGAATTCTCTAAAGATCCGAAGCAATTCTACAAATTCGTAAACTCTAAACGCAAAGCCTCATCATTACCATCTTCTGTTGTCTTCAACGATATTCAAGCTAATACTGATCAATCCATAGCAGATTTGTTTGCTGACTTTTTCCAAACTACATATTCTACGAGTAGTCTCCGTGTTGGCCAGCCTTACCCGTATAGGTTAAGCTGTTCTAACTCTTTTTATAGCCCTCTAATCACAGAAAGCTCGCTTCTTTGCGATCTTAAATTGATTAAGCCAGTGCACGCACCAGGTCCCGATGGGGTGCCTGCTTCTGTTCTTAAGTACTGTGCAGAATCTTTATGTAGACCATTACATAAGTTGTTAACTTTGTCCGTAGATTCCTCCTCTTTCCCAGCGCTATGGAAAGATTCTTATATTATCCCTCTTCATAAAAAGGGTATTAAGTCCGATGTTCAGAACTATAGAGGTATCTCCAAGTTGTCTGCTATTCCGAAGATGTTTGAGAAAATTATAACCTCTCATCTTCAACATTTATGTTGCTCTATTATCTCACCTACTCAACACGGGTTTATGAGATGTAGATCTACAACCACTAACCTACTTGAGTTCACTTCCCTAGTGATTAAAGGGTTCAAGAAAAAGATGCAAACTGATGTTATTTACACTGATTTTAGTAAAGCTTTTGATTCTGTAAACCACTCTCTACTCACTCATAAGCTTGATCTTCTTGGTTTTCCGTACAATCTTCTTCTTTGGATTTCAAATTATTTAAGTAACAGAACACAAAGAGTTATTTTTAAAAATTCATTTTCAAAGTCAGTTAAAGTTACTTCTGGAGTACCGCAAGGTAGTCATCTTGGTCCACTACTCTTCACGTTATTTATAAATGATCTTCCATCTATACTATCTCACTCCCATGCAATCATGTATGCGGATGATGTCAAGCTTTGTTTATCGTATAGCGATCCTTCTTCTATTAGTCTCTTACAAGCTGACTTAAATGCTTTCCATCTTTGGTGCCAAGATAATTTATTAAATCTCAATAGTTCGAAATGTAAAGTTATGACATTTTATAGATCTTCCCGCGTTATTTCACGGTATTCACTTAATGGCATTTTATTGGAATGCTTAAACGATTCCGAAAGATCAGTTAATGACTTGGGTATAGTTCTAGATCATAGACTGAAATTTGATAAGCATATCGCGATAGCTGTCAATAAAGCAATGGGAGTTCTCGGGTTTATTAAGCGATGGTCCAAGGAATTTGATGATCCCTTTACTACTAAACTTCTTTACACGTCTTTTGTTCGTCCGATTCTTGAGTATGGATCATGTGTGTGGTCTCCTCAATATGAATCCCATCGTGCCAGGATAGAGTCGGTTCAAAAACAATTTTTAATTTTTGCTTTACGTGGCTTGAGTTGGAACTCGGAAATTCAGTTGCCTTCATATTCTAGTAGACTTCTCTTACTCAATCTTCCCTCTCTTAATAACCGTAGAATTATGCTTTTAGTAATATTCATCCACAAATTACTGCAGGGTCACATAGACTCGGCTAATTTGTTGGATGAAATAACCTTTAACGTACCCTTTAGAGTAACTCGAACCTTTAATCCTTTACATCTTTCACGTTGTTCCACTAACTGGGAGCTTCACGAACCTCTTCGTACTCTGTGTGCAGATTATAATAGTCTGTACCGTACGATTAGTTTCGAGTGTTCTCCGCTCACTATTAAAGCCTCTATATTATCTTGTTTAACTAGTCTAACAAACTAACTGTTTATTAATACTATTTTGGTCTGATTGGGTTTTTCTGGGTTTTCCCCAATCCTAGCAACAAATGTTGGGCCAATCATTTTCTTTCTCATTTTAAATTCCCCAGAGTTTTTAATTCTAACTTATATTGTAATTTAAATATATATATATATACTATTTTTAACTTTAATGTTATATTTTTAAATTAATTGTTATGTCGGCTGCTTTTAGCCTACCAATAAATAAATAAATAAATAAATAAACAAACTGACCAAAATTTACAACGATATTGCAAATTCAATAAAAAGAGACTCACTTTTGAGTAACGAATTGGCCATCAGTTTTCAGAATCAAGTTCGGCTTATTAAAGAAGAAGTTGTTAATATAAAATACGCCATCCAATGGGCAAAGTTAAACATGATCAACACATTTCTGTTAAGTGAAACTGAAATAAACATAATAAATAGTCAATTTAAAATTGGCCATATGCCACAATTAACTACCGAAGAAATGTTAGAGTTGTCAGATGTCTCCATTTTACATAATGGAACGACACTCATATATTTAATCAAAATACCGAATTTAAAAACAACAACTTTTCAAAACTATGTAATAAAACCAATGATTAAATCCAATGGCATTGTTAACCTACCGGCAAACGAAATATTCGAAAACAAAAGTAAAAAAGAAATGTTTGGTATTAAAGGTCAATGTAAGAACCTTTATAATATAAAAATCTGTAACAAAAATAAGCTAGAAGATTTAAGTCAGAATAGTTGTTTACCAAAATTACTTAGAGGAGAGCAGGCAATGTGTGAATTTACCAACGCAGACCATATATCCACACTGGAGGAGATCGACGAGGGAATCATCCTAGCAAACGATTTCAATGGCACCATAACCTGGCCAGGCAATGCGAAGCAGATAAAGGGAACATACTTGATTAACTTCTGGAACGAGACAATAATCATCAACGGCAAAGAGTTCAGCAACACCGAAATACAAGTCGCTGAACCAGGCGTACCGCTTATCCAAATAGCTCCCTTAGAAATCGAACGCCTACGAATCTTATCACTGAAAGCACTAGAAGGGCTCCCTATAGACAACACCGAGAAACTGCAGAATCTCCAAACCCACTCATCTGTAAACAGGATAGCATTCATCGCATCAATAGCATCTCTAGCTATCCTAACGCTTACTCTTCATTGGTGTAAGGGTAGAAAGAAGACAATAAACCTACAACTTGGGGACATCAAACCCGAAATACCCAAGGTAACACCGACTACCCCAGCAACCATATACCAGCCGCCAATTACACAATTTAACAATATACCATTCGTCTAAATACACTTGAGGACAAGTGTAAATCTAAGGGGGAAGAGTTAAGTACAAAAATATTCAAAGCTTCAAAACTGCAACTGCAACAACATCCGGCCGTCAGGTGCAGTAGCCCCAATATTGCTGAGCCCAGCGTCTGGACATCTTCCCGCACGAGCAACCAACTTACTGCACGCGCAACCCAATTGCCAAAATTCGTGGAACATTGGGCAACAAGTCAGGTGCTCCAGAAATGTCGCAACGCCGCTGCTGCCTCTGCCAACGTCGCTGCCAATTCACCAAGCTCTCTTAGGGTTCTTATTAGCTTAGTTTAATTAGTCTAAAATTTGTAACCAACAAGAACATTCCTATTGGACTTAATAAAGATTAATTTTTTATAAACTAAAAACTTATAAGAATTTAACTTACAATATAAATACAATTAACTGGTCAACAATTACATATCCAATAAAAAATATATTTTATTTTTAATTTTTTATTCGTGTACTTTATTTGTGAAAGTCAACTTAAAAACTAATTTCAAGATTTGTGATCTCGGCACTGCAAACCTTCAAAGCTCTGCTGGCTGTCTGTTTACATTTATTTACTTATTGGAATTTGTTTACTTATTGGATTCTGTTAGTTTACATTTGGGTTTTAAAGTTTACATTTGAGTTCTACATAACTTTGGGTGTGTCTTTGATAAGCTTTGAAAAGTGATGTGTCTTCGATAAGCTTTTGGAAAGTAAAGCTTTGCAAAAGATCGTTTGTGTTTATGACAGATTTGTTATATTCTTATGGCAGATATGTCACTATATATTCTTGGTCAGACATTGGAAATTTTGACAATTGATATATTTTTTGACAGTGTAACTTTGTCAATCGGTGTTTATTGTTTGTACAAGCAAAAACAAACTGTCTGGCAACACTGGTTCCCTTTATCGTTTCATTCAAATGAATAAATTAAAGCCCACATTGTTGTAAGACAAAACTGAACTGTCTGGCAGCACTGGTTATTATCGCTTCACATAAATATTTTATTTACATACGCTTTGCTAGAAGGTTTTCAATATGCACACAGACAGATCGACTACAGCGATTCTTTATTTTGCAGCTAAGATTTCTGCCAACACCTTTTGCGCCACTGGCGATCTTTAAGAACGACTGTCTAATTATAGATTTCATTTTTACTGGACTGTAAGTCAAATGTAATTGCCGCTGCTGTTCTATTTTAATTCAAAGTAAAACGTATATATTCAGTTAATAGGTTATATCTTCCAAACCAATCAATAAAAATTTATGCATCATCTACTTACAAATTAATTGCATTTAAAATTAAAAAAATAAAAAAGTTTCGTCCGTGCCTGAATTCGAACCCGGAACCCGAGCTGAGAATTCATGCAAAAATCGGGCGCTCTACACTTTGCGCCACTGGCGATCTTTAAGAACGACTGTCTAATTATAGATTTCATTGTTACTGGACTGTTAGTCAAATGTAATTTCCGCTGCTGTTATATTTTAATTCAAAGTAAAACGTATATATTCAGTTAATAGGTTATATATTCCAAACCAATCAATAAAAATTTATGCATGATAATCATCTACTAACAAATTAATTGCATTTAATAATTTAAAAAAAAAAGTTGAGTCCGTGCCAGTATTTAAACCCGAATCCCGAGCTGAGAATTCATGCAAAAATCGGGCGCTCTACACTTTGCGCCACTGGCAATCTTTAAGAACGACTGTCTAATTATGGATTTCATTGTTACTGGACTGTTAGTCAAATGTAATTGCCTCTGCTGTTCTATTTCAATTCAAAGTAAAACGTATATATTCAGTTAATAGGTTATATCTTCCAAACCAATCAACAAAAATTTATGCATGATGTATCAAAAAACGCGAAATATTAAAAGCTCAAACATATTCAAAATTAAAAAAAATCGTTAGCGGCGTTTTCTCGAAAACCGCCAAAATGTGGAAAAAATTACCTTATTTCACCTGTAGCTTTTTACCTGTGTACTTTAGAAAAAAAGTTTGAACATATTCTAAAGAGCCCTTCAAAGTACCTTTCCAACGACATATAGATCCTATCTGTAGCTTCTATGGTTTGGACACTATAGGGGTTTTTAGTTTTAGCAGGTTTTAGCGATTTCCCACTAAACTAGCGATTTTTCGAAAGAGTCGTAGAACAAACGTTTCTAGATTTTTGATCGGGAACAAGTCCACATTCAAACTTTTAAGCTAAATCAACGCTTTGATACAAACAAACAAACAAACAAACAAAAAAACAGACTGAGTTTTCATCTCGTTTTGAAAAGTGCACCAAAAATTTCGAAATTAATTATCTTCTGAACCAGTAGTCGGATTTTTATGATCAAGGCGTCATTCGACGCGTATTTTTGATAATAATAGTAAAAAATGATAAAAAAAATTTAAATTTAAAAAAAATTTCAATAGTCAAAGAAAATTCCGATGTCTATCATGACATAAACGTTAATTATATAATAGATATAAAAGGAATAAGTCAGGAGGTTACTAAATCAAAAGGGTTAACCTCTATTGAGATACAAACAGATAAATATATAATCCAACACGACTTTCATATCGTGAATTTAAATTTCGCTATTCCATGCGATGGCATATTAGGAATCGACTTCATAAAGAAATACAACTGTCAATTAGACTTCAAGCCATCGGAAGACTGGCTTATAATCAGACCCGATAATCTTAAATATCCAATTTACGTTCCCATAACGTACAGTTCTGGCAACAACTCAATACTTCTGCCAGCAAGATCCCAAGTTATTAGAAAAATTCAATTAAATTCTCAAGAAGACAGTGTATTGATTCCAACCCAGGAAATTAAACATGGTATTTATATAGCTAGCACAATAGCAACAACAAAAAATGCATTTGTAAGGCTACTTAATACAACAAATACCGACCAAGTAGTCAGTACAGATGATCTAACATATGAATCACTTTCGAACTACGAGGTAGTCAACACAAATCTAGACAATAGAGAAAAATCTGTATTATCTCAACTTTCAAAAAACTTCCCTCCACAGTTCAAGTCACAGCTTTCTAGCCTATGCACCCAGTATAGCGATATATTCGGACTGGAAACCGAAGCAATAACAACAAACAATTTCTATAAACAAAAACTGAGATTAAAAGATGATGAACCAGTTTATATAAAGAACTATCGAAGCCCACATAGTCAGGTGAACGAGATACAGAAGCAAGTCGGAAAATTGATCACTGACGGAATAGTCGAACCTTCTGTATCTGAATATAATAGCCCATTATTACTTGTCCCCAAAAAATCATCTCCCGGTTCAGATTCAAAGAAATGGCGATTAGTGATCGACTATCGTCAAATAAACAAAAAATTATTGTCCGATAAATTTCCACTCCCTAGAATTGATGACATCTTAGATCAACTAGGGCGAGCAAAATATTTTTCGTGTCTTGACCTTATGTCAGGATTCCATCAAATCGAACTTGAAAAAAGTTCACGGGATATAACGTCTTTTTCAACGAGCAATGGCTCGTATCGCTTCACGCGATTACCTTTCGGTTTAAAAATAGCGCCTAATTCATTTCAGAGAATGATGACTATTGCATTCTCTGGATTAGAACCTTCACAAGCTTTCCTTTACATGGATGACTTAATAGTTATAGGTTGTTCCGAAAAACATATGCTTAAAAACTTAACAGATGTTTTTGAGAAATGTAGGAAATACAATCTAAAGTTACATCCAGAAAAATGCTCATTTTTTATGCATGAGGTGACTTTTCTCGGTCATAAATGCACAGATAAAGGAATACTTCCAGATGACAAGAAATATGACGTCATCATGAATTACCCAGTGCCGCACGATGCGGATAGCGCTAGACGTTTTGTAGCTTTTTGCAATTATTATAGACGATTCATTAAAAACTTCGCCGAATATTCCCGGCACATAACAAGATTATGTAAAAAGAATGTTCCTTTTGAATGGACAGTTGAATGCCAAAACGCATTCCAATATTTAAAAAACAAACTAATGGAACCAACATTGTTACAGTATCCAGACTTTAATAAAGAATTCTGTATAATTACGGATGCAAGCAAACAAGCATGTGGAGCAGTTTTAACTCAAAACCATGATGGACTCCAACTTCCCATTGCTTATGCATCTAGATCTTTCACCAAAGGAGAAAGTAATAAGTGTACTACTGAGCAGGAATTAGCTGCAATACACTGGGCGATACTACATTTCAGACCATATATATATGGAAAACATTTCTTAATAAAAACAGACCATAGACCTTTAATATACCTCTTCTCAATGACCAATCCCAGTTCTAAACTGACACGTATGAGGCTCGAGTTAGAAGAATATGATTTCACAGTTGAATACTTAAAGGGAAAAGACAACTATGTAGCTGATGCGTTATCAAGAATAACCATCAAAGACCTACAAAATATAACTGGCAATATCAATAAAGTCACTACAAGATACCAGAGTAGACAGAAAATCCGCGCGGAAAATAAAGAACAAGAATTGCCTACGCAATCTTTAAATACAGCTTCTAGGCCCAACGTATATGAAGTCATAAACAATGACGAAGTACGTAAAGTAGTGACATTGCATGTAAAAGATATGTTATGTTTATTTAAACATGGCAGAACAATTACTGCAAGATATGATGTTAGCGATTTATATACCAATGGAGTCCTTGACTTAGGTCAGTTTTTCCAAAGGCTTGAGATGCAAGCCGGTATACATAAAATCAGCCAACTCAAAGTGGCACCGTGGGAAAATATCTTTGAACATGTTTCTATAGATAATTTCAAGAAAATGGGCAATAAAACATTAAAATCATTGAGAGTAGCGCTACTCAACCCGGTGACCCTAATAAATTCTGAAAAAGAAAAAGAAGCAATTCTGTCTACATTTCATAATGATCCAATTCAAGGAGGTCATACTGGCATATCAAAAACTTTGGCCAAAGTAAAAAGACACTATTACTGGAAAGGTATGTCTAAAGATATAACTGAGTACGTACGAAAATGTCAAAAATGCCAGAAAGCTAAAATAACTAAACATAGCAAGACCCCACTAACAATTACAGACACACCCATAAATGTTTTCGACAGAGTGATAGTGGACACTATTGGTCCGCTACCAAAATCAGAAAATGGCAACGAGTATGCAGTCACTTTAATATGTGATCTAACTAAGTACTTAGTTGCCATACCTGTCCCAAATAAAAATGCTAATACTGTCGCTAAAGCAATATTCGAATCTTTTATCCTGAAGTACGGTCCAATGAAGACGTTCATTACGGACATGGGAACAGAATACAAGAATTCAATTATAGACGATTTGTGCAAATACTTAAATATTGAAAATATTACATCTACAGCACACCACCACCAGACAGTAGGAACAATAGAAAGAAGTCATAGAACTTTTAATGAGTATATACGATCTTACATATCGGTTGATAAAACTGATTGGGACGTATGGCTTCAATATTTTGTCTTTTGTTTCAACACGACCCCCTCTGTGGCACATACTTATTGTCCATATGAGCTAGTATTCGGTAAAACAAGTAATTTACCGAAGCATTTTAATAGCATAGATAGCGTAGAAGCACTATATAATATAGATGACTATGCTAAGGAGAGTAAATATAGATTAGAGGTAGCATATAAAAGAGCTAGAGTTTTGTTAGAAGCAAATAAGAATAGAAATAAAATACTATATGACCAGAAAGTAAGAAATATAGATATATCAGTAGGAGATCAAGTTTTACTAAAAAACGAGACAGGTCATAAGTTAGATCCTAAATACACAGGTCCGTATAAAGTAACGGAAATAGGAGATAGAGATAACATAGTAATAACAAATAATAAAAATAAGATACAGACAGTTCATAAGGATAGATTAAAAATCTTTATTTCATAAATTGTACTTAGTATGCCCATACATAGATACATACATAGATACATACATAGATAGATACATCCATACATAGATACATATATATACATATTTTTTTTAGTAATTTCATTTTCTTTGATTATAATAATATAATACAAAAAAAAAATTAAAATAATCAAAAAAAAAAAAACGTAAAAAAAAACAAAAATGTATTAAGTAAAAATTATTATTATAAAAATAACTTCATTATCAGGCATGCCACAAAAAACACTAGTGAAAGTGATTTCAGAAAAAAGCAATTCCACTTCGAAAATTTCTCCGTGCCACAGAAATTCGTGTGATTTAGGTTTTTAAGCATGTTCATCAACCTTTTCGTACTAGGCTGCTAAGGGTTGGCCCCTTCTCAGATTAAATTTCCCAAGGGTTTGTTTAACAATTTTTGTAAGTTTATTATTGCTGAAAAGTAGGTTTTTATTTTATTTCTTCTTTAATTAATATTATTTAATTTATTTATTTAATAATTGATATTGTATAGCCTAAAAAAATTTAAAAGTTATTGGCGCGACAAATAATAAAAGTTACTTGACAACTCTTAATTTTGAAATTCGGACAAAAAAATGTGACATTATTCTCATGGCATCGGACGCCAGTGAATTGAGCGATGATTTCGTTTCACCAAAAATTGAGCAGGTGATTGAGACTGTGGCACGGAGAAATGAAATTGACGTGAAACTCAAGTGAAAGAGGTTTATGTGGCATGCCTGTATATTACGTTATTTTTCAAAAGGAGGGAGATGTAGTATGCACGTATAATGAATACCCACTGTACCGAGAGTACTTAAAGGGTACGCACTGTAACACTTTGTTGCAGTGTTTGCATATTTCAATGTCCCGGTCATAAACCCTAAGTGGCCGAAATATGAACCGATCGCTATGGCTTAGCCCGCACACAAAGAGTGCTAGCGTCGGCATAATTGTAACAAACGGACAGCATGTGCATATCCCTCGCGCCTCCACTTGAGAGTGCATAGCCAATGTATATAAGTACATTCATACATACATAAGTATATACCTACCTAACCGTCTCTCTGCCGCCGTCTGCGGGCAGCGCAGCTACGAGACCTAGCCTTAATTAGACTTAAAGAATAATGTCCAAAGACAGAACGATTTCGAACATTGGAGCGGCACCATTGCTGCTCCCAATAAACAAATTAATATTCTAAATACAAATTGCGGACTCGTTTACTTCAAAGGCTCCAACGGCCCCATTTTCTCCAATCATTTAAATTTTGTCCCTCCCACTAACACCTGTTTATCTCACGAACCAGGTGAGTTTTCAAAAGTCTTAGTATGCACATTTTTAAGTTAGACTGATACCTTTCGATCGGTATATAATTCGACCTGATCGGACTGTCATAGGAAATTTTCCATTCTTCCTGTGTATATATGCTAGTCGCCTTTCGCACCCTTCGTGCTGCTTTCGTCACTAGCGTGGACTGCCGTCCGCAGTGATACCCGTTACTTACATAAATAAATTAAAATTTTTTTTTGGATGCTTTTGGGCACTTTACTTGCTTAACAGCTTTTGGAAAGTGAAGCTTTGCAAAAGATCGTTTGTGTTTATGAAAGATTTGTTATATTCTTATGGCAGATATGTCACTATATACAAATTATAAAATGCTCAACTACTTTACATATGTGGCAAGAATTGAAAGCGTTGGCTTTATTAGCACAACCAATGCAACTTGTTGTTGTTTGGCTTTAAATTTTTAGCACAGTACCTGCTGTTCTGGACTTTTGATTGCCGATGCAACTTTCCTTGGCATTTTTAGCTCCAAAAATCGTCTTCCAACACAAAGAAAAGGGCGATGTCCAGATGGTAAACTTGCAGCAACTATATTTGCACGACCGGCGCGATTAATTTTAAATTATTAACTTAAATTAGCAATTGTTTCGCGTCGCGGGCCACACAAGCGAATATGTATATATAATGTTTGCACTGTTCGAGAAAAAAATGAAACACTTCTAACTTTTATTTTTGGCTGTCACTCGAAAAAATTAAAAAAAAACTCTTTAAAATTGTCCACTTGAGGCGCCATGAAAAATCATATGAGTTTATATGAATAATTTTATTTAGTAATATTTATTAAATAAACGAAAAGTGGTGGCTTTTAAAATGAACTAAGGACAGCGAGCGATTGTGCGTACGTTATAATTGTATTTCGACAACTGATTACTTCATTTTTCTTAAGCCTAGCTTTACCCTACGGTGGCGAAGCAAGGAGAATTCGCGCTCAGAGCGAATGACGAAAGCTTTATTGCGCTCTCGCTTCGCCCTAAGCCTAATTAACCCTACACTTCATAAAAAATTCAACAACTAACTTAAACTAGGATAAATATAATAAAAAAAATAAAAAATATAAAAAATCCGCCGAAATGCGGAGACAATTGTATTAACAGAGATAAAACAATAGCAAGTAATAAAAAAGCATTTAATTGTTCAATTCAATTAGAAGAAATGTTGATCACAAGTACTATGTTAGATTACACACAAACTATTTATGTAAACAATAATGTAACTAAACTAGAACCATTCTCTTATATACAGGCAAAAGAATTTGTAAATCAACAAACAAAACATTACAATACACTTCAAATTATTACTTTAACAACTCCTGTAATTATTGTAATCATACTAGTACTATATTTTAGCTATAAGTATAAAAACATACCATGCAAAATATTTGTTAACTATAAGAAACAATCAGAAATAACCCCACAAGCAAATAATGTACAAATTAATCCAATATCAAATGAAACCGCAAATATTGTACTCGAATCCGAACCAACACTATATCCCAATATTACCGCCTGAGGACAGGCTAATTTTTTTATGGATGGGAAAGTAACATATGTAATGCACATAGCCACCTAAATATTCTCGCACATATTCCCCCTATCAAGCAATAAGATATCAATAACAATAACAGGCTGGTGAAAATAACAATTCAAGTGCTCCCACGATCAAAACAGTTAATATAAACATCCGCTAGAATTGTCATTCCCACCAAGGGTCGAATCTGCCGACGCGGCACAAATCCGGGCTGTTGCTTAGCACCCAAATATTCGTCTTCTCAAAAGAGCGCAAAGCTCAATCCCCAAAAGCTCACAGCAGAGGTTTGCTATGCGACGTCAGAACATTTTACAGTTAGTCTTGAATTATTCTCAAACTCCGATGTTCAACTCGCTTTAAGTTTTCTATTTAAATAAAGTTATATTTTTTTAAATAAACTAAAGTTGAAACTCGTTATTATATATATTTTTTTGGGATAATTATATATTGGCTGATCAGGCATAACATGTAATGAAATATTATTTGTTATTATTTTTATTTAATATATCTAAACTTTAATTTATAAAATATTATTAATTTTATTTTTGTATCCTTTGTTTTTTTTTTTGTTTTGTATTTACTTACATTAGTTGTACATGAAAAATATATCTCTTTTGACAATAAAAAAAATAAGAAGAAAATTATTCCTTTATGGAATTATAAAAGTTAACTTTACTGGTATTTTCAAATATATTTGTGATTAATTTAAAAAAATATGAAATAGTAAATTTTTTTTTTTTTATTATTATTATTTTTTTCGTTAATAGTTATAAAGTTGATTAACCTCTTGCCTTTTATTATCATAAAAATTTTCAATTATTGTATAGCCTATCCTTATGAACTTTTTGTTTCTTATTTCTATTATTTGAGATTATTATGTTCTCTTTCTTCTATACTTTCTACCTTATATTATTTAAAGTCTAATTTATGTCCTACTACATGTTTTAACAATACCCTATCTTTTATTGGTAAATCTATGATTGTGATTATTATATCATATAGATACTTATTTCTTTTCTAATGTTCTTCTAACATAATTCTATGCTACTTCTAATCTATATTGACTCTCTTTTGCCTAATCGTATATATTGTATATTATTTCTATCTATATATATAAAACTCTTTGTCCTGACTGACTGACTGACTGACTGACTCACTGACTGACTCACTGACTGACTCACTGACTCACTGACTGACTGAGAATCAACGTGCAGCCCAAACGGTAAGAGATACAGAACTGAAATTTTTACACAACATAGATGAGATAATTTCATTGTGCAATAAGACGGGGTTTTGCGAAATTCTACCTCTAAGTGGGTCAAATCGGGGTCAAAGGTCACGGAATTGCTTAGTATGAAAAACTTTTTTGTTTCTTAAGATATCTCAACCAACCTCACAGATTATATGTTTGGTACTGTCTCTTACATTCTGACCAAATTTGGTCAAAGTGGAATGACTATATCTTATAGCTGCCATAGGAACAATCCGATGAAAAACACCTTTAGTATGAAAACCTTTTTTGTTTCTTAAGATATCTCAACCAAACTCACAGATTATATGTTTGGGGCTGTCTCTAACACACTGACCAAATTCGGTCAAAGTCGGATGACTATATCATATAGCTGCCATAGGAACAATCGGATGCAATCGAAGATATCCTAACAAAACTCCCAGATTAACTCTTCGTGCCAAATTTGGACTAATTCTCTTAATTTAGCTTTTCCCGCTAAATTTAGCTTTTTCCCGCCAAATTTAGCTTTTTCCCGCCAAATCACCAAATCTGACTTTTTAGCCAAAGTTCAATTGGAAGGAAAAAAATTAAGGCAGCGGACAGCGGAAGCTAAATATTTCCGGTTTTTATTAGAAAAAATGCTATCTATATATATAAAACTCTTTGTCCTGACTCACTGACTGACTCACTGACTCACTGACTGAGAATCAACGTGCAGCCCAAACGGTAAGAGACAGAGAGCTGAAATTTGCACACAACATAGATGAGATAATTTCATCGTGCAATAAGACGGCGTTTTGCGAAATTCCACCTGTAAGAGGGTCAAAATCAAGGTCAAAGGTCACGGAATTGCTTAGTATGAAAAACTTTTTTGTTTTTTAAGATATCTCAACCAAACTCACAGATTACATGTTTGGTACTGTCTCTTACATTTTGACCAAATTTGGTAAAAGTGGAATGACTATATCTTATAGCTGCCATAGGAACAATCCGATGAAAAACACCTTTAGTATGAAAAGCTTTTTTGTTTCTTAAGATATCTCAACCAAACTCACACATTATATATTTGGTACTGTCTCTTACATTCTGACCAAATTTGGTCAAAGTGGAACGACTATATCTTATAGCTGCCATAGGAACAATCCGATGAAAAACACCTTTAGTATGAAAAGCTTTTTTGTTTCTTAAGATATCTCAACCAAACTAACAGATTATATGTTTGGTACTGTCTCTTACATTCTGACCAAATTTGGTCAAAGTGGAACGACTATATCTTATAGCTGCCATAGGAACAATCCGATGAAAAACACCTTTAGTATGAAAAACTTTTTTGTTTCTTAAGATATCTCAACCAAACTCGCAGATTGTTTGTTTGATACTGTCTCTTACATTCTGACCAAATTTGGTCAAAGTGGAATGACTATATCTTATAGCTGCCATAGGAACAATCCGATGAAAAACACCTTTAGTATGAAAAACTTTTTTGTTTCTTAAGATATCTCAACCAAACTCACAGATTGTATGATTGGGGCTGTCTCTTACATTCTGACCAAATTTGGTCAAAGTCGGATGACTACATCATATAGCTGCCATAGGAACAATCGGATGCAATCGGAGATATCCTAACAAAACTTTTAGATTAACTCTTCTTGCCAAATTTGGACTAATTCGCTTAATTTAGCTTTTTCCCGCGAAATTTAGCTTTTTTCCGCCAAATCACCAAATCTGACTTTTTAGCCAAAGTTCAATTGCAAGGAAAAAAATAAAGGCATTTCCGTTTTTTTTTTCAGAAAAAATGTTATATTATATAAATTTGTTAAAACGGGCAACTAAATACAACGCTGCGAGCGTAGCGAGCTGCGGGTTGGCGAGCGAAGCGAGCAGGGGGCGAATATTATGTAAATTTGTTAAACCGGACAACTAAAGATAATGTTGCGAGCGAAGCGAGCTGGGGGTTGGCGAGCGAAGCGAGCAGGGGGCGTAGCCCCCTAGTATTTTATAAATTTGTTAAAACGGGCAATTAAATACAATGCTGCGAGCGTAGCGAGCTGGGGGTTGGAGAGCGAAGCGAGCAGGGGGCGAATATTATGTAAATTTGTTAAACCGGACAACTAAAGACAATGTTGCGAGCGAAGCGAGCTGGGGGTCGGCGAGCGAAGCGAGCAGGGGGCGTAGCCCCCTAGTATTCTATATTTTTTTTTAACTAAACATGCTTTTATATTCATTTCTATCTGTAATTATGCTTTTGCTTAAGTTTGGCCATTTTGTTTTTTTGTTTTTGAGATTATGATGTTATCTCCTTCTCACATGTTTTATATTCAATTAAATTGTTTTGACAAGTTGATTGTCTTACAATCAAATTCATTAATTTTTATATTCAGATCTCATGTCCGAAATGAACATCTTCATTGGACCGAGATTAAATATGAAAGATTGAAAGATTCAAGATTATTAGGAGCTTTTAAATGTTTTGTCGTTTTCGACGTCAGGCTTATTTGTTTGGACATGTATTTATGTATGAACAATATGGGGTCGTATTGTTCCAATAAAAGTGTCGTTTTACCTTGGGCAAGTTTTTTTTTTTTTTTTTAATCTTAATATTTCTATTATGCCTATATATATAGAAGATATCTATTGACCTTAGTCAAAGACCTTCTTGCTCGGTGCCTCTTTTGAGTCTTTTAATTTTTGTGTATACCGGCTTCTGATTAAGCCTTGCGTGAACTGACCTAAGTCATTCTCGCATATGCATGCACTCATATTAATGATCGCAATGCTTGCAATTAATCATGTTAATTACAAAGTCATTACTATTGTCGGGAGCAGAACTCTCAACTAAAGTCTAATAAATATAATATTAGTAAATGTAAATGACTTGCGCAAATGTTTGCCTTGCCAAAATTAAGCTCTTTTGTTTTTGCAATTGTTCATAAATGAAAATACTTTTCAATCATCCCTCGGAATGCGCCACCAAATGTGCAGCACTCAAGTGACACAAAGGGGTCACGACGACATAGAATTACCATACGGGTCGAAATCCCGGCGCTCAGCAATAACAAGATCAAAATAACATAAGCGAGCCTGCATGCATGCGGGAGTAGAGAGCACGAGGAGTAAGAAGGGGTGAGAGATATGTAGAGTAAATAAGTAGAGAGCTCAAGGAGTAAGGAGTAAAAGATATGTGTCAGATAGTAAATACATAAGATAAGATCAGACTAGACAATGAGTAAAACAAAACCAAATATAATCTAAACACTAGTGTCGACTCTATCTAACTAAACTCTATCTATTTAATTAACTTAAATTAACTTTTTTCTTTTCAGTTTTTAATTTAAATTTTACATACATTTATTTTATTATTTTGTAATTTAATTTTAATTTTAATTTTTAAATATTATTTTAGTTTTGCCGACTGCTTTTAGTCGTGCTATATTAATAAACAAATAAAATAAATAAAAACAATACAATAAGTAAGAAGAAGTCAGGAGTATATTAACACTATATCTAACTCTGTTTATTAGTACATAAGAAATCCTTTAAAAAGCGCATATAATTCAATAAACTATGTCAGTTCTTAAATTCAAATTAAGTGTTTTAGTTAGGGATTGGCCCGCGTGCAGAACCATTGAGATTCTCAGGAAGCAATTAACTTTGCGGCAAGAACTTGATAATAATAATAGTATCCTGCTACCACGATTGACTGCAGCGCGGGACTGGACGAACGGCGGTGGAGCTACAAACAACAAGCGACGCTGGAAAAAGAGCGGCGAGGAATCAGCATCGAAGCGTAAAAAGAGCAGCGCGGTGTCGGAGCTGAGGAAATTTTGCAACGGAAAGGATCAGCGACTGGACGACGCAGGTAAAGAGCTGCGCGGGATCAGTGTCGGGAACCCAAGAAAAACGGCGCAACAAAGTAAGCGACGTGGGAGCAACAAGACTGGACGACGCAGTAAAGAGCTGCGCGGATCAGGGTTGATAACCCAATATAAACGGCGCAACAACAAAAAACAGAAGCGCTACGCTGGAAAGTGGTAAATGAAACCCACAGCAGCGCAACATTGTAACGTGCGGCGACACGAGATAAAAAAAAAACAACCCTCAAAGTGTTGCTTTGCGAAGTCACAGAGGAAAAACGAATAGAAACAGGAGTTTCTAAAAATAAACAAAATGAACGAATCAACCAGATTGTGTCAACATATGGACGTTGAAGAAGAAAGCGACGTGGGAATCAGCGACTGGACGACGCAGGGAAAGATCTGCGCGGGTCAAAGTTGACAACCCAGAATAGAGCAAGAAAAAATAGTTCTGTGGAGCTAATAAGCAACGGAAGCGCTACATCAACACAGCGTTGTATTGTGCGGCGACACGAGAAAATAGGCAACAGGAGTTGCTAAAAATAAATAAGTAAAAAAAAAAACAAAATAAAATATATATAGTAACATATGTAATGCACATAGCCACCTAAATATTCTCGCACATATTCCCCCTATCAAGTAATAAGATATCAATAACAATAACAGGCTGGTGAAAATAACAATTCAAGCGCTCCCACGATCGAAACAGTTAATATAATCATACGCTAGAATTGTCATTCCCACCAAGGGTCAAATCTGCCGACGCGGCACAAATCCAGGCTGTTGCTTAGCACCCAAATAGTCGTCTTCTCAAAAGAGCGATCCCTAAGATCTCTCTGTTTATTTAGAGCGCAAAGCTCAATCCCCAAAAGCTCACAGCCGAGGTTTGCTATGCGACGTCAAAACATTTAACAGTTAGTCTTGAATTATTCTCAAACTCCGATGTTCAACTCGCTTTAAGTTTTCTATTTAAATAAAGTTATATTTTTTTTAAATAAACTAAAGTTGGAACTCGTTATTGGCGCAGCCGGTAGGATATGTAAAGTGTTTGTAATCAACTAAACTAAAAAGACTACTAAGGATCCGCATATCCAAAGTCAAGAGTAAAGTTGAACTTTATTAAACCAAAATACATATCCGCTAAAGAACATACGTGCGTGTTTAAGTTACAACAAAAGTGTTAGCCACTAAGGGACAGCTGAAGTCCTAGGTTAAATAAAACCAAGTTTTGTGCTTAAAACAACGTGACAAACTTTGTCAATATTGCTTTGTGACCACTAAAGGATAATTGTAATCCTAGGCCAAAGAAAGCCCGAACATTAAAAAGAAAAAATAAATACACTGTCAACATCAATCATGACACCCCCAGCATCTCCATCAACCCCACCAATGGTTTTGTCAGAGCTTCTCCTGAAGCAAGCTCTTGGACAAATAAAACAAGTGCCCACCTTTGATGGACAAACGGAAGAGCTCACGGCGTTCGTGAGAAGAGTGGACTATATAATGCAACTATACCCCACCCAAGATCTGAGACAACACAACGTTCTATTTGGAGCCATCGAACTACAGACTTCTGGAACAGCACAGCGAGTCGCACAGCTATCAGGAGCTACAAACTGGATACAACTTAGGAACGCGCTCATCGATGAATTCAAAACACAGACGCCCTTTGAAGAACTGCTTCGTCAACTCTACAACACTAATTATAACGGAAGTATCCGAAAGTTTGTTGAAGACCTTGAGTATAAATCATATGTAATTTCAAACAAATTAATGTTAGAAGGCATAGACTCACAAACACTTCTGTACACTAATGCTATGAACAACATAATCAAAGACGTTATAACAAGAAAATTACCCGACCGAATTTTTATGACTTTGGCTAGGTACGATATTACGACAATAACTAAATTAAAACAAGTAGCTCAAAGAGAGGGACTATACGAAAACAACTTTTCTGACCGTTCAAAAACCAACACCTCAACTACGACAAACAGTAGTGATGCTCGCAGGAATAGGGGAAACTCTCACAATTTCTATCCAATGGCAAGCCCACCAAACACAAGTAATGCCACTCAAAACTTTCAAGCCCCAAATCAAAGCAACCCAGAGTTGCATAATGAATTTCAACAGAAACTAAATCAAGGTAGATTCCAAAACCCAATGAACTACCAACATAACAGAACTTCAACGAACACTTCAAATCCGCCTGTCAAAAGACAACGCGAAAGTTCTAGTGGTCAATCCAAAATGGATACTGCCGAAAATTTTCATCACGCAGCCTCGGACCAAGAGCTAGAAGAAACACCATCATTCGATTAATAATGAACAACATTCACCTCAAATGAGTAATCGATACAGGTTCCTCTATAAGTCTAATGAAAAAGAACTTTTTGAATTTCCCAATTAAATCTTGTCATTTGGAAGTCCAGACGATAAAAGGAAATATTTGTTTAAACCAATGTATTTCCTTAGCCCCCAGTAAACTCTGTCCACAATTATTCCCTGTATTATTAGGCAGGGAATATCTCGAGGCTTGTGAAGCAAACATAAATTATAAAGAGGAAACTGTCACCTTAAGCGATTACCCATTTATCATGAGATACAATCATGAAGAATTTTTAAAGGACAAGACCGCAGTCAATCGTGTTAATCCACCTTACGTGAAAGATACCGAATTTGATTGCCTTGATCCGCCTTTTACAACGGACCAACCGTTTAATTTTGCAATCGAAAATGAGTTAATAGAAAGTAACCAGTTCAGATTAGAACACCTCAATGAGGAAGAAAAATTAAAATTAACAAAAATCTTTCATGAGTTCAGAGACATACAGTGCAAAGAAAGTGCAAATTTGACTTTCACCAGTACAATCAAGCATGTCATTCAAACTAAACATGAAGATGCAATTTACAAACGACCTTATAAGTATCCCCAAGACGAAGAAGTCGAAAACCAAATGAAGGAAATGATAAAACAAGGAATTATCCGAAAATCAAATTCTCCTTATTGCTCACCAATTTGGATTGTACCAAAGAATAGGGATGCATCAGGAAAACTAAAGTTCCGAATAGTAATTGACTATCGAAACTTAAATAAAATTACAGTTGACGATAAATACCCAATACCAGTTATGGATGATATATTAGACAAACTTGGAAAATGTCAATATTTCACTACCATTGACCTGGCAAAAGGCTTTCATCAGATCCAAGTGGATGCTGATTCAATTCCAAAGACTGCTTTTTCGACGAAAAATGGCCATTACGAGTACACTCGCATGCCTTTTTGACTCAAAAACGCCCCTGCAACTTCTCAACGTTGCATGAACAACCTTTTAGAAGATTTAATCTATAAAGATTGTTTAGTCTACATGGATGACATAATAGTGTATTCCACTTCATTGGAAGAACACATATTATCATTGAAAAGAGTTTTTAAGAAACTTAGGGAAGCCAATCTAAAATTGCAGTTGGACAGTTGGACAAAACCAAACCCAATAAAAGTCAACACAATTACAAATTTCCCAATACCCAGAACAACGAAAGAAATCAAGTAATTTCTAGGACTCTGTGGCTATTATAGGAAATTTATACCAAACTTTGCACAAATCGTGAAACCAATGACCTTAAAACTTAGAAAAATGCAACAATCGACATAAGTAACAAAGAGTACGTCTCAGATGCAAGCAATATTGCTTTAGGTGCCGTGTTATCGCAAAACCATAAGCCAATATGCTATGCAAGTCGAACATTAAATGAACACGAAATAAATTATTCCGCAATAGAAAAAGAACTTTTAGCTATTGTTTGGGCCACTAAATACTTCAGGTCCTATCTTTTTGGCAGGAAATTCGAAATCCTCAGTGATCACAAACCCCTAGTTTGGTTAAACAATGTTAAAGAGCCAAACATGAAACTTCAAAGATGGAAGATCAAATTAAATGAATTTGACTATCACATCAAATATGTCCCTGGCAAAGAAAATTATGTTGCCGATGCTTTGTCAAGAATTAAACTCGAAGAAAATTTACTAGGAGAATCTCCTAACAGTACAGCAGCAACTGTACACAGTGCACAAGAAGATAATCAAAATTATATCTCGATTACAGAAAGACCAATCAACTATTACAATAGGCAGATCGAATTTGTTAAGCATAATACAAACGAAGTAAACGTAATAAATTATTTTCATAAAACCAAAATTCAAATTATGTATAAAGAAATGACCAACACCCATGCCAAAGAACAAATCAAAGAATATTTATGTACAAAGAAAAGCGTAATCTATTTTCATTGTGAAACAGATTTCTTGACTTTTCAAACCGCTTTCTTGGAAATAATCAGTCTCAACAATTTAACCAAAGTAATGAGATCTACAAAAAAATTAAAAGATATTCAAACATACGCAGAATTTAAAGACTTCGTTATTAAAACACATAAAGAATTACTACACCCAGGTATACAGAAACTAACGTCATTATTTAAGAAAAGTATTATTACCCAGATTACCAAAACCTAACTCAAAATATTATTAATGAATGCCAAGTCTGTAACATTGCGAAAACAGAACATAGAGACACAAAGCTAGCTTTCGAGTTAACGCCAGAAACTTTGAATCCCAGAGAAAAATACGTTATAGATTTTTATATGGTAGATAATAAACAATTCCTTTCTTGCATAGACATTTATTCAAAATTCGCGTCCCTAATCGAAGTGAACGGTAGAGATTGGTTAGAAGCTAAAAGAGCGTTACTTAAAATTACCAATAGTATGGGAAAACCGATAGAAATTAAAGCAGATAAAGATTCAGCATTCATGTGCTCAGCATTACAAATATAGCTAAAAGCTGAAGGAGTAGATATAAATATAACAACAAGTAAAAATGGCATATCTGACGTAGAAAGATTTCATAAAACTATTAATGAAAAATTAAGAATAATAAACAGGGAATCAGATCCAGAAAATAAGCTTACTAGATTCGAAATAATACTTTACACATATAATCACAAAACCACTCATACTACAACAGGTAGAACACCAGCAGACATGTTTATATACGCAGGAACCCCAGAGTATAACACTCAACTTAACAAAACAACTCAAATAGATAAACTAAATGAAAACCGTACAGATTTTGAAATTGATACTAATTATAGACAATCACCTTGGGTACGTTCAAAATCAACTAATCCATTCAAAAAGACCGGTAATTTGAGACAAGTAGACGAAAAACATTTCGAAGAGACAAACAGAGGGAGAAAGATAATACACTACAAATCTAAATTTAAAAAGAAAAAGAAAATTAACAAGAGCAAATATGATAATTCCAGATCATCGCCTAATGACAACTCAAATCAGGAAGCTACAACATAAAATAATTATTTTTATAATACAATTCTTACTAATGTATTTCATCCAACAAACTAATGGTCAAAGCTTAGAAGTAAACCCAATCCAATCGAAAAACGGTTACCTTATATTTAAAACAGGAACTATTAACTTACGAATAAATTACGAATGCCACTAATTAACTGTTAATCTCACAAAAATCGAAAACACATTCAATAATTTAATGAAACAAGCTGAAGAATTTAAAACATTATCCCAAATTCAATATTTAACAGAAAAATTGGAAAGAGAAATGAACGTCATAAGAATAGCAAAACGCAACAAAAGAGGCCTTATCAATTTTATGGGAACATTTTATAAATACTTATTTGGTACATTAGATTAGGAAGATAAAGCAGAACTGGAATTCAAAATAAATAACTTATCAGAAAATAGCGTTCAAGCAAATGAACTAAATCAAGTAATAGAAGTAGTAAATAGAGGAATAGAAATTACAAATACTTTAACATTTATTAATGAAGGAGACAAAAAATTAGCAATAATTACATTTAATCTACAAGAATTTACAGAATATATCGAAGACATAGAGCTAGGAATGCAGTTAACAAGATTAGGTATATTTAACCCTAAATTACTAAAACATAGTCCATTATCACACGTAAACTCTGAAAAAATTGTAAATATTAAGACTTCTACATGGTTGAAAACAACTACAAACGAAATTTTGATAATTTCCCACATTCCTCCTCATCAGTACACTAATTTTTGAAATTGTTCCATACCCAGACGAAAACAGAAACATTTTAACTGAAATTATACATGACAAATATTTCATTCAAAATAATAAAGCATATACCGAAAGGACCAAAGATCTAGTAATGAACAAATGTATATCAGGAATTTTAAATCAAGACACAACCGAATGTAGATATGCAAAAACACATAAATCTTTTGAAACAAAATATGTAGAGCCTAATATAATGTTAACTTGGAACTTACCTAAAACAATTCTAAATCAAAATTGTATTAACAGAGATATAACAATAGAAAGTAATAATATTATAAAAGCATTTAATTGTTCCATTCAATTAGAAGAAATATTGATCACAAGTACTATGTTAGATTATACACAAACTATTTATGAAAACAATAATGTAACCAAACTAGAACCACTATCTTATATACAGGCAAAAGAAATTGTAAATCAACAAACAAAACATTACAATACACTTCAAATTATTACTTTAACAACTCTTATAATTATTGTAATCATACTAGTACTATATTTTAGCTATAAGTATAAAAGCATACCACGCAAAATAATTGTTAACTATAAGAAACAATCAGAAATAACCCCACAATCAAATAATGTACAAATTAATCCAATATCAAATGAAACCGCAAATATTGTACTCGAATCCGAACCAACACTATATCCCAATATTACCGCCTGAGGACAGGCTAATTTTTTTATGGATGGGGAAGTAACATATGTAATGCACATAGCCACCTAAATATTCTCGCACATATCAATTAATAAGATATCAATAACAATAACAGGCTGGTGAAAATAACAATTCAAGCGCTCCCACGATCGAAACAGTTAATATAAACATCCGCTAGAATTGTCATTCCCACCAAGGGTCAAATCTGCCGACGCGGCACAAATCCAGGCTGTTGCTTAGCACCCAAATAGTCGTCTTCTCAAAAGAGCGATCCCTAAGATCTCTCTGTTTATATTAGAGCGCAAAGCTCAATCCCCAAAAGCTCACAGCCGAGGTTTGCTATGCGACGTCAAAACATTTAACAGTTAGTCTTGAATTATTCTCAAACTCCGATGTTCAACTCGCTTTAAGTTTTCTATTTAAATAAAGTTATATTTTTTTAAATAAACTAAAGTTGAAACTCGTTATTATATATATTTTTTTGGGATAATTATATATTGGCTGATCAGGCATAACATGTAATGAAATATTATTTGTTATTATTTTTATTTAATATATCTAAACTTTAATTTATAAAATATTATTAATTTTATTTTTGTATCCTTTGTTTTTTTTTTTGTTTTGTATTTACTTACATTAGTTGTACATGAAAAATATATCTCTTTTGACAATAAAAAAAATAAGAAGAAAATTATTCCTTTATGGAATTATAAAAGTTAACTTTACTGGTTTTTTCAAATATATTTGTGATTAATTTAAAAAAATATGAAATAGTAAATTTTTTTTTTTTTATTATTATTATTTTTTTCGTTAAATAAACTAAAGTTGGAACTCGTTATTATATAATTTCAAAATGGTTTATACTCGGGATCAGCTCAATGCATTGGTGACTAGTCAAAATGCTATATTCAATCAATTTAAACACTGGTACGATGACATAATAAAGGACGAGTGCCCAAGTTTTGATTGGGCAACAAAAATTCAAGACCAATGGGAATTGTTCAAGAGACAACATCAGGTGCTTCAAGAAAATGAATCCTTATGTGGAGGAGATTATTTTTCGAAGGGAGCCTTTGAGAAAACCCAAGCCATGAAAATAAAAATATTGACACATTTAAATAAGAAAACCATCGATAGAACACTAAACGAAGCAGTGTGCCACGAGATGGAAAAGAAAGAGATGCGGACAGAAAAATTCAACAGGGAAAGAACAATGAATCGCGCTGGACAAAATCCGAAACAAATTCAAAACGATCTGGACGAGATCAAAGAAAGTGTCGAAAGGATAACAGAAATCTTTAAAGAATTGGAATCCAAAGAACAAGTAACGTCATCAATGCAAATGCGCTACGAATAGCTCGTTTAAGAAAAATGGGAAAAAGTCAAGTGGATTTCGAAGATCAAGCCATCAGGACAAAAAATAAAATTGAAACAGGTGGACATACCACCCTTCTTTGGAGACATAACAGCATGGTCAAACTTCGCAGACATGTTTGGTCAAATAATCGACGCTAACGATGAATTGGTTGCAAAAGCAAAGTCAAAGAGGAAAAGCAAATTCATCAGACTAAAAGAACTAGTTTAAGGAGAAAGTGCTCAATTGATAAGGCAATTGCACATAAGCAGCGAAAATTATGAAGCAGCTATGAGTATACTGAGGAACAGATACGAGAACAAGAGAAAGCTATTCACCAACCGTTGGAGTCGTATTTTGGACCTGCCAAGCATGAACAGTGATTTAGACAAAAGCGTATAAAACATGTTAGATACGACAAATAAGAGTTTACACGCTATACAAGGTATGGGCATCCCGATTAAGGACGCAGAGCCATTCATTGCCAGCATTCTGGTCAGAAAATTTGATCGTCATGGAATACAGCAATACGAGCATACTTCTGGTAAGACAAAAGAAATACAGTCACTAGAAGATGTCTTACAGTTTCTGGAGAAAGAAAGATGTGGAACATGCAACGTGAAACATCATGATTTACTACATATGGAGTATGAAACAAGAACCACAATGTCAACTAGAACAGCAAAAACTACATTGTTGGCGACAGCTCTAGTAGAAGTACAAACACTTACTGGTGAATGGATAATCTGTCACGCACTAGTAGACCAAGGATCACAAATTACTTTCGTTTCCGTAGAAGCAGCGCAAAGGCTAAGATTACCAATACAAAAAAAGCGAACAGAACTGTATGGACTTGGCGAGAATATTGTTGGAGTGTCAAAATCCGTCATTAAATTAAGAATTCGACCAAGATTTCCAAGAGTTGATAAATTCGAAACCGATGCTGTAATATTAACAAAAGTCATGAGGCCTCCACAATCCTTCGAATATAATAAAGACGTTTGGACGAATGAAATTCTGGCGGATCCGACGTTTAATAAACGAAGCAGGATTGATGTCCTTATTGGAGGAGATCTATTAGCGGCCATTCTAACGAAGGGACTTAAACAAGAAGACAAGGTCATTGGACAATGTACAAAACTTGGATGGATATTATCTGGAGCTGTAAATATATCAGGGTCAAGACGAGTTCTCACAGCAATAAATTTAAAGGAAATAGCCACGGACAATGATAAGTGTATGGGACTTGCCAAGGATACAAAGAAATTAAATAGGTGTAGCAGATTCATAGTCAACATGCCACTTGAGAAAAAGAAAACTAAACAACGAAACAACAGAAGAACAACACAATTAAAGGACAAATTCAGCAAGGAAGACAATGTGCCATCTGTTCTCCATACCGCACAAAGAAGTTCAGGAGATCAGGTGCAGCAGCAACAAGAAAAAGATGAAAAGCAGGAAACGGAGGCCGAGAAGGAGCTAAAGAACAGAGACAAATCTGCAGAGGAGCAGGCTAAGCAAACAGGCTGCCAAGAGGAAGTGGAGCAAACATCTTACATCATCTCTTTCAATTTCATTACAATTTTTTTTTTCAAATTTGGTAGGACTTAATATCATAAGTGTATTTCCTTCTACACATTAATATATCTTTTAAACCTTAAAGCCATTTGTGTGTTTCCTTTTACACGTTATCAACTCGACCCCCGCCATAACAATTCTCTTCTGTTATGGTGCGGTCTTCATTTCCCCTTTCGGAAATCTGACACGTCTCTTGTGCACACTAAGCTTTAGTTCCCTCTTGGGCATCAGACGCATCTTCCATCGTGCTGTCTGTATCTTCATACAACTCTTCAATTATCTGATTATTTGGTAACGATCTTAAATATTCGTGTGAGTATTTATACGTGCGTTTACTTGTTAGCGATTTTAATAAATATCTATCGCCGTCTAAAACTTCAACAACCTCAAACGGACCTTTAAATTTCGGGTCAAGCTTAGTTTGATGACGCTCTTCATTCTTTAACAATACGTGATCACCTACATTATGTTTTATAATTTTGGCTTTAGTTTTATCAAATCTCTGTTTCTCATATCGTGAACTATCTTCCATATTTTGTTTAGCTTGTTTTCTTAAATTGTCTCTATTTACCACATCATCTCCTTCTCGTATGTTTTATCTGAATTTCCTGGTAATTCATGATTTCGTAACTTTGTTGTAATATCTTGTATTTCTGAATCGCGCTGCTGTTCAGAAACCAACCAGTTGTCAGTTACCTCAGTCAAAAGAATTCGTTTTTCGTGTGTTTTATTCAGACTTTTATTTTTCTCTGGCAATGGATTCCGAGAAAGAAAATCAACGTGCGCCATTCTCCCGCCTTTTCTATACTCAAGCTCAAAATCAAATGACTGTAAAAACGCCCACCACCTATGTACTCTCGGAGTTATGTCAATTTTAGTACGAGTAGCCTTCAAACAAATATACGTCCTTGCAGATAATGACGGAAATGTTTAATAGCATTAACAACTGCTAGTGTCTCTAGCTCGTAAGAATGGTATTTTGATTCGGAAGGTGACGTGCATTTACTATAATATTCTACAACATGGGGCTTATTTTCAATTTTATGCAGTAACATCGCTCCATAGCCAACCGAGCTAGCATCAGTGTGTACTTCAATTGAATATTGTGGATCAAATATGATTAGTACTGGTGCTTGAGTCAATATAGTTATTATTTTTAATCGTATTCGCTCATGCTCTGGTTGCCAAACAAAATCAGCGTTTTTCTTTGAAGTTAGCTGATACAAAGGCTTTAGCGTCTCCGAAAACTTTGGAACAAACTGCCGAAAGTAAGAAGCTAAACCTATAAATTGTCTTAATTGCGACACCGTTTGTGGAGGGGGCAACCCTGTTAATGCCTGAACTTTACGTGCATTGGGCCTGATCTCTCCGTTGCTTATTTCAAACCCGAGCTACTCAATACTAGTTTTAAGAAATGAGCATTTAGTAACGTTAAATGAAAACCCAGCTTCACTTAATTTTTCTAGCACAGTCTGCAATCGATCTAAGGCTTCTTCTTTGGTTTCGGCTATAATCAATACATCATCAATATAAACGATTGCATAAGCGTATGCTAAATCCCCGCTGAAACACAGAAGGTGCATTTTTCAGAACAAAGGGCATGGTCAGAAACTCAAACTGCCCCTCTGGTGTTACAAAAGCGGTTCGCTCGATTGAATTTGGATGCACTGGAATTTGGTAGAAGCCACTTGCCATATCTACACACGAAAAATACCTTGCTCTGCAAAGCCTGGCTATCTGGTTTGAGATGAGGGGCAACGGTGCCATATTTCTTTTTAATCAACATCATAGGGCTTGCGAAAGGTGAGCAACTGGGGCGAATAATATTTGATTCTAGTAATTCATCTATTTTACAACGCACATTATATTTCTCATCCTCACTAAGTCTATAAGGGCGACGTTGCACTGTCTTTTGCGGATCTATAAGTCTTATCTCCAACTGCCCTGTGGTGACTCGAGTCTTTGGAATTCCGTGTATGAACCAATCAGAGTAACGTTTTAAAATATTCTTCAAACTCATTTAGATTGATATCAGATTTTATACCAATCTCGTAATCAGTTATACTTAATATTTCAACTCTTTTTGTCTTAAAAATTTGGAATTTATCGGCGTCCATTGTTACACCAAAGCCCTGGCTAAGAATTTCACGGCCAATCAGAACGTCATGTTTCAGATACTTATCCATAATAACATGAAATAAAATCTCAAAACAATACTCTTCAACATTTATATTACATAGAACTTGCGATGTACTACAAATAGAATCATTACTTATGCCGTTTAACTTGACAATATTGTGGAGTCTTTTTCCTTTAAATTTATCAGCGACACTTTCCTTGACCAGAGAACATTCAGCTCCAGAGTCAAAGCAAAATGGAACAGACTCACCGGACAGATCAATTGTTCCCGTTGGTGGAGCCACTGTGCAAATATTTACACGCTTCTCAAAGGTTTTGTTGTTTCCACTTGCTGCTTCCGTTTTGAGTCTTTCCTTTGTTCTGCTCCTTCTCCAGTCTAGCACGACATTCGGCATATTTTTGGCCAGTTCTTCCACAATAGTTGCACTTCACCTGTGCCGTAAATTTTGACTTCTTGCGTTCCAGTCCTGCATCATCGTCTGAGTAACGCTTTTTGAATGCGTGTGCTTGAAGCTGTTGTTGTAGCTCGTTCCGAGTCTTCACATTGGTCGTAAATACCCAGCGCAGCAGCTTGTCATCTATTTGCGCCAAGTGAGCCGCCGCTACAGACACGGCGACTTCCTCCAGATCCATAGTTTTCCACTTGGACATTAGCAGGGTGACAATTCGGCTGCCATACGCAGCGAAACCTTCTCCAGGTTTTGGACGACCGTTCAGCACATTCAGTAGAATGGCAGCAGACGTCTCAATGCCGACAAAGCGTTGAACAAACAGCTCCTTGAACTGTGCCCAAGTAATGCCGGCAAAGCATATTTGGGAAAGCCACTGTGATGCGCTGCCTTCCAGTGCCTTGCTCAACGATATAACGAGGCCGCTACCTTCGAGCACGTTGTCCGCAAAAATGAGGTCGACGGTTGTACACCAAGCTGAAGCGTCCGCCCCAGCACCGTCGGGATTAAATTTCGGCAAGGTTACGTTTAATGCCTTTCCGTCCGCTGCCGGCGCTCTTGGTGCCTGCATATTCTTGGTAATTTCCAGCAGATTGCGGTTTTGAGCTTCCAACGATGTTAGGTAGGTTTCATTGCCAGGATCATTAGGGAGAGCAGATCCCACTTCTGATGTCGGCGCGTCGGTAGCACTCATGACTTTCCACTTTCTACACAGCAAGTCCCGAGATTAGCGTTTAGTATTTTTTGTTGCACGGATTTTAGAACACGTCTGCACTCTTTGACTCGTACCGGAAGAAGGCAGACCTTTCAGTTGTCATCTCATACGTCAACTTCTTCCACACTTGTCACTGTCATTTTGACCTGTCAGTGCACTATCAACTCTAAATACTGAATACTAAACAACACTTTCGGGCCATGCTCGGCAGAGGCAATCCTTGCTTCATACCTTGCATTCAGTGGCAACTCTTGTATCAGAATATTATCGGTTACATTCAAAATAATGATAACGGTTACTGGGATCTACGACAAGCTTATAAATAATACAGAAGAAATCAATAATATTAAGAAATTATTAGAAGAACAAAAACTTGATAACTTTAGGTTTAGAAAAATTGAATTTCACCATATATCAGTACACACCTCATTAATACTAATAATTATTGCAATGGTAGCTGTAGGTACAATGTTTATAATAAAAAAATGTAAGACAGATAAACAAAAAATTAATATAGAGTTCGGATCACCACCAACAACAGCAACTTAAGCATGGTCCCCCGCAAAATGTTCATAAATGAACAAACTTTTCAATCATCCCTCGGAATGCGCCACCAAATGTGCAACACTCAAGTGACACAAAGGGGTCACGACGACATAGAATTACCACACGGGTCGAAATCCCGGCGCTCAGCAATAACAAGATCAAAATAACATAAGCGAGCCTGCATGCATGCGGGAGTAGAGAGCACGAGGAGTAAGAAGGGGTAAAAGATATGTACAGTAAATAAGTAGAGAGCACAAAGATTAAGGAGTAAAAGATATGTGTCAGATAGTAAATACATAAGATAAGATCAGACTAGACAATGAGTAAAACAAAACCAAATATAATCTAAGCACTAGTGTCGACTCTATCTAAATAAGTACATAAGAAAATACAATAAGTAAGAAAAAGTCAGGAATATATTAACACTATATCTAGCTCTGTTTATTAGTACATAAGAAATCCTTTAAAAAACGCATACAATTCAATAAACGATGTCAGTTCTTAAATTCTAATCAAGTGTTTTAGTTAGGGATTGGCCCGTGTGCGGAACCATTGAGATTCTCAACCAGCAATTAACTTTGCGGCAAGAACTAGATGCCTTTGCATGCAGCAATCAAAGTTCTTAAAGCTCGCATGTTCTTGCACTCTTTCTCTCTCTCATGTCATTAAATTTGAGAGTGATCTAACTTTGTAACTGGCAACTTTACTACTTTACTACTTTACTACTACTTTACTACTCTTCTTTAATCTTTCGATTGAAGCAGACGCACAAAACACATTAGTGCAACTCGAAAATAAACATTAGAATTAATTAAAATAAACCCATCAAAAATTTATTTCGTGATGTTTGTTTTCTTAAAGTTGCAATCTTTCGTGGTCATTTGATTTGTTATAATACGGTAAAAAATCTACATACATATCGGAGATTGATTCATTATTTAAATTAATATTTCACTGGCAGCACATCAAGTCCCAATGAGGTTATTGTTCAGATTTCTTATCGAGCCAGATTTAAACATGTCTGCTTTCTTTGACTGCACAACCGGAAGAGAGTGACCTTTTACACGTCATCTTACTCGTTGTGTTCGGCAAACGACACAGTTTTAAATTTCAGAACGAAAAGTATAATAGTGCTTGAAAGTACTTGAAAGTACAAAATCAACTCTAAAGTACTACCATATTTTATTTATTCGTATGCTTTTGCTGTCCGATTTTTTGTTTTTGTTTTCGTTTGCTGATGCTTGTTCAATGAAACATTTTCAAAACCAAGCACACTTTGTGTTTGCATTTGGTTTCGTTAGTTTGAAGTAAATTTTACGGTATCAAACATACCTGTATTTAGAGTATTTTGGAAGTAGTCCTGAACGAATGTATTCGTGCAGGCCTCTACTTGGTATGTATTGCAAGCAGATCGAGTTTGTTTTAGATTTTGGATCGGACCACTATATCATAAAGCTCCCATAGGAACAATCAGTTGAAAATCAAGTCTTAGTATGAAAAACCTTTTTGTTGTTTGAGATATCTCAACCAAACTGACAGTATATGCATATGGGATGATCATATACATCCTGACCAAATTTGATTGGAATCGAATCACTATATCATAAAGCTACCATAGGAACGATCAGTCAAACATCAAGTCTTAGTATGAAAACCTTTTTTTCCATAGTAAGAACGGGGTCTCCGACAGTCGAGTATGCTCGACTGTAGCACCGTCCACTAGTCTATATAAACTCGATCATAGAAATCTGAAAATAAAAGAATCAAAATAAGCGGCCAAAAATCAAAAGTGGCAGACAGCCCAGCAAATGTCATAAATAACGTTGAGATTGTTAATCATACATCTCAAATAGATTCACTCTATTTCGTTATGATTATCTTGACATTCACTTCTGCGATTAAGCTGTATTTGTTGCATAAGAGATCATTAAAGAAACAATACCTTAGCCGAGGTAATGATCTTGACAAAGTCTAACAAATACACATACATATCGGAGATAGATTCATTAAATAAATTAATATTTCACTGGCAGCACAGCAAGTCCCAATGAGGTTATTGTTCAGATTTCTTCTCGAGCGAGATTTAAAACGTCTGCTTTCTTTGACTGCACAACACGTCATCTTACTTGTAAACATCTCCTGTCATATCTGACACTATCTGTCAGACCTGGCAGTGAATACTTTCAACACTGACTACTGAACAACACCCCTGGGCCATGCTCAGCAGAGGCAATCCTTACCTCACACCTTGCTGTCAGTGGTAACCCTAGTATAACAGAATGGGACGACTATATTACATAACTATCTTTATTATTGAAACTTAACAGTTAACATTCAAAATTAATACTAATAATTTCTAGGATCTACGACACGGCCTTCCTGACTAGCACGCGTCCTCGTGTGTAATGTGTGTTTTCAATTATAACATTAGGTCTGGCATCACATCTTGCTTTGTTTATTAGACTTTATTTTAGCTTAGATCATTTTTCACATTTCATCAAATGTCAGTTTCTATAGAAACTCGCCCACTTGGCTTTCAGTTTTATCCCCACATGGTTGTCGGGCTCTTGCCGCCTCTCTGCGACGCTATGCACCTGCAGTGCCTTGATCCATCACCAGATCAACCATCCGCGACAGACAATATCACCCTTAGCTGGCATGAATATTGCTGTTTGGATCTAATTTTATTGTTCTGACAAAACTCACGAAATGAACTACTGGCAAAGCTTCTGCCCTGATCTGCAATTATTCGATTTGGTACTCCAAAAAGTGATATGCCTGATTTAACCGCCATAATACAGTTTTCGGTATCTAGGCTTAAAGTATGGTATAGATAGACATACTTTGTAAACCCATCAATCTGCACTATGACATACTCCTTCATATAATTCTTGACACTTAATTTGCCGTCATACAGTTCTCTACAAACTTGCGCGTATATTTTGACATGTTTTCAAACTAATATTGCTCGTAAACTTTGACTAATGTCTTTTGCCAACCGAGATGCATTATCGACTCATGGACTTGATTAATAACGGACCATCTAAATGCTCAGGGTATAACAGGCAAACAGCGATTTTTCCCATTTCTTTGAATTTTACGGTATAATAATCCGCGTCTAATCTCATACGTATTCGCTGTTTTCCTGCATCTCACCGCTTTTTAGCTGTGCTACAATCTTGACCATGTCTTGATCACGTTGTTCTTCTGCTATTAACCAATTCTCCGTTATCTCTGCCAAATCAATGCGCGCCTCAACCGTTCTATTTGTATAGCTAGGTTTCGTTGGGATTGGATTTCTGGAGAGAAAATCTACATGTGCCCTCTGGCTTCCCTTTCAATACTCCACATCGAAATCAAACGATTGTAAATAAGCCCACCAACGATGCACCCTTGCAGTTAACTCGATTTTTGTTCTACTCGCCTTCAATAAATTGCAGTCTGTGTATACCACAAATTTTCGGTCATGCAGGTAATGGCGGAAATGTTTCACAGCATTGTACACAGCCAGAGTTTCCAACTCATACGAATGATACTTGGATTCTGCTGCCGTTGTACATTTGCTGTAATACTCCACCACCCTGCATTTCCCGTCAACTCTGTGCACTAGCATTGCACCATATTCATCTGCACTTGCGTCTGTGTGCAATTCAACAGGACGTTGTGGATCAAAGATGATCAATATGGGATCACTGGTCAGCGCTTGTATAATCTTTTTACGTATCAGCTCATGCTGCTCATTCCACATGAAACCACTGTTTTTGGAGGTTACTTTATATAGAGGCTTCATTTGCTCAGAAAATCGCTGCACGAACTGCCTAAAGTATGATGCTAGTCCTATGAATTGTCTTAATTGTGTAACGGAAACTAGTTGACTTAGAGCAGACAATGCCTCTATCATTCTAGGGTTAGGTTTGATTTCACCATTCTTGATCAGAAACCCGAGGTATTCAATTTCAGTTTAAAGAAAGTTAAATTTTTTTACATTAAAAGAGAATCCCGCACTTGATAAAGTTTTCAGCACGATTGCCAACCTTTCATAAGCTTCCTCTTTTGATTTGGCTACAATCAACACATCGTCAATGTAGACTATTGCATATGAGTACGCCAGTTCTCCTAAGGCTCGTATAATTGCTCGCTGGAAAACTGAAGAAGCGTTTTTCAGTCCGAAAGGCATGGTAAGGAATTCGTATTGCCCGTCTGGCGTTACTAATGCAGTTCTTTCAATCGATTCAACTTCAATAGGGACCTGATAGAATCCACTGGCCATGTCTATACTACAGGCCTGCATGAATGCATTCAAAAGGGCAAATGAATCATTCACACTGGAAATGGGTTCACTTTTTACTGAACAGCTTTGAAGTCAATGTCAGTTAATGTTGTTCTAATTCCTGTATTGACAGTGAGTATGAGTACACTATATACATTGTACAGTATATAATGAGTACAGTATATTTGAGTACAGTACATTCACTGTATACTGAGTTATTTTTGAGAACAACATTTGAATGCTAGAGTGTAACACAATGAAATAATTTAATTTAAATTTAAGAAAACATTATAGATTCAACAAGAAAAATTCATTTATTGTTCATATTTTATGACATACAAGTCTCGTTCAGTTCTTCTAAATTTGAATTTAAAAGCATTATATTGTCTACCATGTCGTTACCAGAGGATGTTTTGCTGCGTTTTTAAATTAAATATTTAGCTGTCGGAAAAGGCTTTTCGGATGCAGCACTAATTGCTGGCACTGCTAAAACCTTACAGCTGAATTTAAAAAGAAAAGGAAATTGGTCCTTATTATTGGTCCACCAATTCAGGAAATTAAAATCATCACTATATTGAATAGTTTTACATTTATATATGCTTGAATTTCGCGAGATATTGTAGAAGCAATACTATTGTCTTGAGTTGGTTGACAATGATCTGCAAAAATAGAATCTATTTGTGGTTTTGACGTATTTAGAGGTTCTATTTCGCGTATTGGGGTTTTTATATGAGTATCCATCATATTTTCTTCGCAATCTTCTACGGTTTGTTTTTTTTTTCAAGTTCAAGTTCAAGTTTTACAAATTATTTGTGGGTGGAAAAAGGAAAAGGGTTATCCTTTGAATATTTTTAAAGTTCTTTTAGACAATGCTCGGTAAAGTCTTCGCCGAATGGTATTTTATAAGCATATATTTCATTTGATATAATTTATAATGTAAACGTTTTGAAAACTACTGAACCCAAATTCTCTCCTTATACTCATTTGTACAGTTGTGTGAAAGGCCACTCAAGGTGTACTTATTATTTTGTTTGTTGTACAATGTTTTAATGAAAACAACTTTAGCTGTCACTCAATCCCAGTGAGTTATTGAACTTACGGTACAGAAATAATGAGTTCAGTAAATAATGAGTACAGTATACTACAGTACAGTTCTGTTAAGTTAGAAATGAATGCATTCATGCAGACCTTTAGTCTATACTAGAAAAATATCTGCCGTCGCGCAGTCTAGCTATTTGGTCAGTAATTAGTGGCAACGGATATTTGTCTGACGCTGTATTTGCATTCAATTCCCTATAGTCCATGCATAGCCTGTCACTTCCATCTTTTTTCTTTACTAGCAGCATTGGACTAGCGAATGGGGAGCAGCTAGGACGAATGACTTTTGCTTCTAGCATCTGTTGTATTTTGGTTCTTACTATTATCTTTTCACCTTCGCTTAGTTTGTATGGACGCCGTTGTACAGTTTTATTATTATCCTTTAAACGAATCTTTAGAGCACCAGTTGTGATACTTTTTTTGGCATTCCATCTATGAAACTACCTGAGTATTCAATTAAGATATCTTTTAGCATATACTCTTCTGATTCTTGGAGGTCTTTATTGTCATCAATAGATTTCATCATAATGTTGGTTGTAGACTCGTCAGCGGCCAATCATTACATCATGTTTTAAATGATTTTACATTACAACATGGAATAGTTCTTCTAAATTAAATTGTGATATTTGAATTTTAGACAATATTTGCAAATTACTTTTAACAATATTTTCTCCTATTCCTTTTAGCACTACAATATTGTAAAATCTTTTACCGGCTAGCTTATTGCATAACTTCTTCTTAATCAGTGAGCATTCGGCACCAGAATAAAAAAAGAATCGATACGGCTCACCATTTTGAAACATTATTCCTTTGGGCTCCACTACTGCACACAAATCCACTCGCTTTTCGTTGTTTTTCGCTGAAGGTGCACCCCTCGTGCAAGATGACGCAATGTGCCCAAGATTGCCGCACCTGTAGCACTTCACTTCCGCTCGTCCAGCAATAGTTTTGCCATAAGATGGATTAGCCTTTGGCTCACATCTGTTGTCTGCTTGCCGCTTACGGCACTCTACCATTTTGTGCCCGAGTTTTCCACAGTAATGGCATTTAGTTGGGCCGAGGTCTGGTCCAGAATGTTCGGTCCGCTTACCAAAAGCGTACGCCTTTAAGTGTTGCTGCATTTCGCTGCGCGTCTTTATTGCTGTGGTGTATAGGAGACGCTGCAGCCGTGTGTCGATTTGAAATGCGTGTGCCATAACAAATGAAACTGCTATTTCTTCCGGAGTCATCGATCGCCATTTTGTCATCAGGAAGGTCACTAGACGGCTGCCATACACGGACAGGCATTCATTATTATTTGGCCGTCCATTTAGTATGTTGAACAAGATGGCGGCCGGCGTCTCCACAGTCTCATTTCTGTGCATGAAAAATTCTTGAAATTGCGGCCAAGTCATCCCGGGAAAGCAAATTTGCGATAACCACTGGGATGCGGTTCCAGATAGTGATTTGCTCAGTGCCATTACAAGTGCACTTCCTTCGAGTGAATGCTCAGTCAAAATCATGTCCTTAGTCTTACACCATGCAGCGGCGTCGGCACCAGCGGCTTCCGGATTGAATATAGGCAGCGACACTGAGATTTCGCGTGTTGTTGTTGTTGTTGCTGCCGGCATCTGCATTGCTTTCAGTAATTGGATGAATTTTTGGTTTTGCGATTCCAAAAGCGCCTCTAACGCGCTATCACGATACTCCAGTGGACGTGGCGATCCCACTTCTGATATCGGAGATTGATTCATTATTTAAATTAATATTTCACTGGCAGCACAGCAAGTCCCAATGAGGTTATTGTTCAGATTTCTTCTCGAGCGAGATTAAAACACGTCTGCTTTCTTTGACTGCACAACCGGAAGAGGTAGACCTTTTACACGTCATCTTACTCGTAAACATCTCCTGTCATACCTGACACTATCTGTCAGACCTGTCAGTGAATACTTTCAACACTGACTACTGAACAACACCCCTGGGCCATGCTCAGCAGAGGCAATCCATACCTCACACCTTTCTTTCAGTGGTAACCCTAGTATAACAGAACGGGACGACTATATTACATAACTATCTTTATTATTGAAACTTAAAAGTTAACATTCAAAATTAATACTAATGTTTTCTAGGATCTACGACATACACATAAATAGCATTTAAAATTTACAGTATTATTTTACAATTATCATTAGCATTAATGGCATGTATTGCATTAATTTTATTAATACATTTCCTCAATAATACAAAAAAAAAGTAAAAAAAAAATGTTATATTTCATTGATGATAATAATAAAATTAGCATATATTAAGCTGTTTATTGCTCTTCATTGTTTTCTTTTTTGTATTCATTATATTTATTACGCACCTAAAAACAACAGCAGAAAATACGCATGCAGAAAATAAAATATGAAAATAAAATTGAAGTTCGAAACAAACTCGAATTAACTCAAAACAAACTCGAATTAACTCAAAACAAAGTAGATTTCTCACTCATTCACTTCCTGTCACATTTTTGAGTGTGGTGCGACTGAGTCTGACACGATGCTTCAAACTCAATCAAAATCGTTCGAATTCTCATTCGACTTCTTTCAATTCCTTTCGAACATGAATGCTTCGAAGTTTGTTTTAGCTCATTCATGCAGACCTCTATTATTTATGGCCATACACAAAAAAAAAAATTTTTTTTTTAAAAACATTTTTAAATTTCAAATAGTAATGATTTTAATGCATTCCAATGCATTACTAAAAATTTAACAAAAAGAAACTAATAAACCCTAACATGTAAAAAAAAGCCACTACAATAAATACAAGTAGACAAAAGTCCTGCGCAGGAAATTAATAAGAATAATTGCTTAGGCAATATCTCTAAAAGCTTCTAAGCCCAACGTACAGGAAATCATGTCAAATGATGAAGTACGAATTATAGTTGTTTAGAGGAAGAACAATATCCACCTTCGCACTAATTGCCAACAAAATAATTTTATTTTCGGTTTATTTTAATTAATTCTAATGTTCCTTTTCGAGTTGCACGAATGTGTTTTGCGCGTCTGCTTCAATCGAAAGTTAAATCACTCTCAAATTAAATGACATGAGAGAGAGAAAGAGTGCAAGAATATGCGAGCTTTAAGAGCTTTGATTGCAATAACAATAGAGCTTAATTTTGGCAAGGCAAACATTTGCGCAAGGCATTTACATTTTCTACCACATTTTCTAATATTATATTTATTAGGCTTTAGTTGAGGGTTCTGCTCCCGAAATACTCCCCCCATTGGAAGGGATCCACTTTCAACCGACGTGGTCAGAAAGGGGCAGAACTTCAAGCTTGGTTACAGTTCGCTTGGCCAGACCAGTTGAGGTTCGAACGATCGCCACTCTAGGTACGCCATCATCTCCTGGTATTGTGGAGTCCACCTTGCCGAGCCGCCATTTTAAAGATGGAAGATTTTCGTCCTTAAGTAGTACCAGGGAGCCAGGCTGAAGAGCAGTCTTTGAAGTTCTCCATTTGCTGCGTTCTTGGAGAATCGAAAGATAGTCGGTGCTCCATTTGCGTCAGAAGTTTTGACGCATTTGGCATAAGCGCTGCTCCCGACTCAGACGTCCTTCTTTTAAGTGTGTGATGTCAGGCTCGTCTATGGCTGTAAACGTTGATCCAATGAGGAAGTGCGCAGGCGTTAGAAAGCTTGAGTCGCCAGGGCTTTCTGAAATAGCGTAAAGAGGGCGAGAATAAAATATTGCAGAAATCTCATAAACTAAAGCACGAAGTTCATCGAGACTAAGACAAGAGGATCCAGCAATACGAAGAAAGTGATATTTGGCAGACTTTACTGCCGCCTCCCGAAATCCACCGAAGTGTGGAGATCGAGGTTGTATAAAGTTCCAATCGATTCCATTAGCCAGGCAAATCTTCGATACAGCATTGTTATGCGGGTCGCTCAAGCAAAGTTCCTTTAACTCGGCCAATTCATTTTTAGCACCAACGAAGTTGGTTCCATTGTCTGTCCAGATGACGCGTGGCTTGCCTCTGATGCTTATGAAGCGCCTCCGAGCAGCAATAAATGATGCAGTCGACAGGTCCTGGACAACTTCAAGATGAGTAGCTTTGGTACTAAAGCATACAAAAATAGCTATATAGCATTTTACAGGCCCCTTATTCCTGGTCTCAGGCTTATGACGAAAAGGACCACTGTAATCGATTCCTGTTGTGTGCAACGCTGGGTTTGGACGAACACGATCCGCTGGAAGCCTGCCCATAATATGCTCGGCATATTTTGGTTTCAGCCGAAAGCACCTCAAGCACTTGTTGACAACGGTGGCCACAGCTTTGAGTCCTCCAATTGGCCAATATCCTTGCCTTATTGTTGAGAGAAGGCTTCTAGGTCCTGCATGCAGTAACTTTTGGTGATAGTGCACGATGATTGCATTTGTGACCAGATGTTCCTTTGTAGTCTGCCTCCAACTCTTAACAATCCATTCACATCAATGAATGGGTAGAGCGACAGTAGACAACTTTTGGCTGGAAGTGACTTCTTTGAAGAAAGCATTGCATAGTCGACAGCAAAGGTGACTTCTTGGATTTTTCTGATGAGAAGATATGTGCCCATGCGCAGATCCTCGATGGTCAACTTGAGTGAGGTTTCAGATTGCTTATTCGATATAAAGAGCCAAAATCTGCGAATATAGGCAAAGACCCGTTGAAGAGAGGCAAAGGAGTTTTGGTATTTGCAAAGGGCGGATAAATCTGATCTTGTTGTGGTGATTAGCACGATGTTCTGGCAGGTTAACTGTAGGCAGCACATTTGCAGGCCACTCTGAGCTGAGAGCTCTAAGAAACTGAGGACCATGTTGCCACAGCACTTGACTCATCAGCTCCTTCGGCGTGCAACCACGTGATAATATGTCAGCTGGGTTGCAGGATGTTGGCACATGATGCCAAGTCATTCCTTAAGTCAGCTCCTGTATTTTTGCTACGAGATTAGAGACAAATACGTGGAATTCTGATGGCGACTCGCGAATCCATGAGAGTGCTATGGTGGAATCTGACCAGCAGTGGTAGTCACATTTGAAAGGTACAATATGAGCAATGCTGGCGACCAGTTCAGCCAGAACTAGTGCAGCAGACAGTTTCAATTTTGGTGTAAAGATTGTCTTAAGAGGGGCAACTCTGTATTTGGAACATAAAAGATGCGATGAAATTGAATCCTGAGTTTCTGAACGAAGATAAATGCAAGCACCATAGGCCAGGCTACTTGCATCGCAAAATGCGTGAATTTGAAATGAAGCTCCAGGAGTCATGGCATTTCTGGGATATTTGAAATAGCTGACTATAGACAGCTGAGAAAAGCTGGTTCCATGATAATTATAGCTCTTCTGGCATTGTGTCATCCTAATTGAGCTGACGTTTCCATAGAGTTTGAATGAATATTTTTGCCTTTGTGACAATAGGTGCAATTAAGCCGAGTGGATTATAAATTCTAGCGACTGTAGAATGAACGACACGCTTCGTAAGTGGTCCATCTGGCATAATTTTCGAAAAATTGAACAAAAAGTTGTCAGAGCTGAGATCCCATATCAGCCCCAAAGCCTTCGCAATTCCAGTTCCATCGTCGAATGTTAACAACTTCTCCTTGTCCAGTCAACCAGTTTCCGTTACACAATTGAGACAATTTATAGGACTAGCATCATACTTTAGGCAGTTCGTGCCGCGATTTTCTGAGCAAATGAAGCCTCTACATAAATTAACCTCCAAAAACAGTGGTTTCATGTGGAATGAGCAGCATGAGCTGATACGTAAAAAGATTATACAAGCGCTGACCAGTGATCCCATATTGATCATCTTTGATCCACAACGTCCTGTTGAATTGCACACAGACGCAAGTGCAGATGAATATGGTGCAATGCTAGTGCACAGAGTTGACGGGAAATGCAGGGTGGTGGAGTATTACAGCAAATGTACAACGGCAGCAGAATCCAAGTATCATTCGTATGAGTTGGAAACTCTGGCTGTGTACAATGCTGTGAAACATTTCCGCCATTACCTGCATGACCGAAAATTTGTGGTATACACAGACTGCAATTTATTGAAGGCGAGTAGAACAAAAATCGAGTTAACTGCAAGGGTGCATCGTTGGTGGGCTTATTTACAATCGTTTGATTTCGATGTGGAGCATCGAAAGGGAAGCCAGATGGCACATGTAGATTTTCTGTCCAGAAATCCAATCCCAACGAAACCTAGCTATACAAATAGAACGGTTGAGGCGCGCATTGATTTGGCAGAGATAACGGATAATTGGTTAATAGCAGAAGAACAACGTGATCAAGACATGGTCAAGATTGTAGCACAGCTAAAAAGTGTTGAGATGCAGGAGAACATAGCGAATACGTATGAGATTAGACGCGGATTATTATACCGTATAATTCAAAGAAATGGGAAAAATCGCTGTTTGCCTGTCATACCCCGAGCATTTAGATGGTCCGTTATTAATCATGTCCATGAGTCGATAATGCATCTCGTTTGGCAAAAGACATTAGACAAAGTTTACGAGCAATATTGGTTTGAAAACATGTCAAAATATACCCGCAAGTTTGTAGAGAACTGTATGACCTGTAAGATATCCAAACCTTCGTCGGGTAAAGTACAAATGGAAATGCACTCAATTACCAAAATCAAAATACCATGGCATACAATTCACATAGACATTAGCGGCAAATTAAGTGGCAAGGAGTATGTCATAGTGCAGATTGATGGGTTTACAAAGTATGTCTATCTATACCATACTTTAAGCCTAGATACCGAAAACTGTATTATGGCGGTTAAATCAGGCATATCACTTTTTGGAGAACCAAATCGAATAATTGCAGATCAGGGCAGAAGCTTTGCCAGTAGTTCATTTCGTGAGTTTTGTCAGAACAATAAAATTAGATCCAAACAGCAATATTCATGCCAGCTAAGGGTGATATTGTCTGTCGCGGATGGTTGATCTGGTGATGGATCAAGGCACTGCAGGTGCATAGCGTCGCAGAGAGGCGGCAAGAGCCCGACAACCATGTGGGGATAAAACTGAAAGCCAAGTGGGCGAGTTTCTATAGAAACTGACATTTGATGAAATGTGAAAAATGATCTAAGCTAAAATAAAGTCTAATAAACAAAGCAAGATGTGATGCCAGACCTAATGTTATAATTGAAAACACACATTACACACGAGGACGCGTGCTAGTCAGGAAGGCCGTGTCCTAGATCCTAGAAATTATTAGTATTAGTTTCGAATGTTAACTGTTAAGTTTCAATAATAAAGATAGTTATGTAATATAGTCGTCCCATTCTGTTATACTAGGGTTACCACTGAAAGCAAGGTGTGAGGTAAGGATTGCCTCTGCTGAGCATGGCCCAGGGGTGTTGTTCAGTAGTGTTCATAAATGAACATACTTTTCAATCAGCCCTCGGAATGCGCCACCACATGTGCAACACTCAAGTGACGCAAAAGGGTCACGACGGCATAGAATTACCACACGGGTCGAGATCCCGGTTCTCAGCAATAAAAAGATCAAATAAACATAAGCGAGCCTGCATGTATGTGGGAGCAGATAAGATAATAGAGAGCAAGGAGTAAAATATATGTAAAGCAGATAAGAGCATAGAGCACAAGGGTAAGAAGGAGTAAAAGATATGTGTCAAATAGTTGTTACATAAGATAAGATCAGACTAGACAATGAGTAAAAAGAACCAAACATAATACAAGACAACTGTCGACTCGATCTAAATAAATACATAAGACAATACAATAAGTAAGAAGAAGTCAGGAATATATTAACACTATATCGTACTCTGTTTATTAGTACATAAGAATCCTTCAAAAACCGCATACAATTCAATAAACGATGTCAGTTCATGATCATAACTCGAGAATGTTTCACTTAGGGATTGGCCTGCGTACAATAGTATTGAGATCTAATACAGCAACTAACATTGCGGAAAGACTTGATACTTTGTATGCATTGTGTGTGCAATACCGTTGAGATCTACAACAGCAAGTAACATTGCGGAAAGACTCAATACCTTTGCATACATATGGTCCTTCGAGCAATTGAGCTCAGTGACTGCCAACTGTAGCAGATACTTTAATCGGTATCGCGCAGATCAAGTCCATTGATCGCACCTATCGTGCATCGTGGCAAAGCTAGGGATAATAAAATAAAAAAATAATAATATCCTGCTACCACGATTGACTGCAGCGTGGGACTGGACGAGCGGCGGTGGAGCTTCACACAACAAGCGACGCTGGAAAAAGAGCGGCGAGGGAATCAGCTTCGTAGCGTAAGAAGAGCAGCGCGGTGTCGGAGCTGAGGAAATTTTGCAACGCAAAGGATCAGCGACTGGACGACGCAGGAAAAGAGCTGCGCGGGATCAGAGCTGATCAACGATAAGTAAGCGACGTGGGAACAGCGACTGGACGACGCAGTAAAGAGCTGCGCGGGATCAGTGTTGGGAACCCAAGAAAAACGGCGCAACAAAGTAAGCGACGTGGGAGCAACAAGACTGGACGATGCAGTAAAGAGCTGCGCGGAATCAGAAGTTAGCAACCAAGAAAAAACGGCGAAAACAATTTAAGGGCGGGAATCAGCGACTGGACGACGCAGGAAAAGAGCTGCGCGGGATCAGAGCTGATCAGCAAAAAACGTGACGTGGGTATCGCTGGCCTGGACAACGAAGTATCAGGAACGATAACCCAAAATAAACGGCGCAACAAAAAAAGCGACGTGGGTATCGCTGGCCTGGACAACGCAGTATCAGGAACGATAACCCAAGACAAAACGACGCAACATTATAACGTGCGGCGACACGAATTAAAAAAAAAAAAAAAACAACCCTCAAAGTGTGGCTTTGCGAAGTCACAGAGGAAAAACGAATAGAAACAGGAGTTTCTAAAAATAAACGAAATCAACGAATCAACCAGATTGTGTCAACATCTGGGCGTTGAAGAAGAAAGCGACGTGGGAATCAGCGACTGGACGACGCAGGGAAAGATCTGCGCGGGTCAGAGTTGACAACCCAGAATAGCGGCGCAAGAAAAAATAGTTCTGTAGAACTAATAAAAAAGGAAGCGCTACGTTGGAAAGTGGTAAAACGGAATCCACAGCAGCGCAACATTGTAACGTGCGGCGACACGAGAGACCAGGCAACAGGAGTTGCTAAAAATATATTTAAAAAAAAAAAAAAAAAAAAAAAAAAACAAAATAAAATAATTCAAAATGGCGTATACTCAAGAGGAGCTCAATGCACTAGAGGCTAGTCAATATGCCATATACGCCCAATTGAAAAGCTGGGCGAAGAAATAAAAGAGGACAAACGCCCAAGTTTGGATTGGGCAACAAAAATTCAAGAGCAATGGGAATTGTTCAAGAAACAAGATAAGATTCTTCAGGAAAATTTATCCTTTTGGGCAGAAGATTATTTTATGGATGGAACCTTTGTGAAAACTCAAGCTACACAAAATAAAATAATGTCACAATTATGTAAGAAAATAGAAAAGAAAGAAATGCGGACAGAAGAATTTAACAGGGCGCTACATACAATGGAAAAAACAATGAATCGCGCTGGACAAAATCCAAAACAAATCCAAAACGATCTGGACGAGATCAAAGAAGATTTCGATTGGATAACAGAAATCTTCAAAGAATTGAGATCCCATGAGCAAGTAACGTCATCAATGCAAATTCGTTACGAACAGCTCATTGAAGAAAAAGGGGAGATGGAACGTTTTTTAAACTCAGAAAAAAGATTACGGAAAGATAGTGAGCGAATAATACGATTTATTCCATTTATGAAAAAGTATCCGGAGACACAAACACGTGGTGAAATTGATAAAAATAATGAAGAGCAAAAACGAGAGACTCCTGAAGAGCCAGAGACAAGGGAAGAGAAAACAGAACAACACACACAATCAAAGGACAAATTGAGCAAGGAAGACGATGTGCAATCTGTTCCCCATCCCGTACAAAAAAGTTCAGCAGATCAAGTGCAGCTACAACAGGAAAAAGATGGCAAGCAGAATCAGAAGATGGACGAGCAAGAAAGTAGCGAAGAGAAGGATAGCGTTAGACAGGCTGAAAATGACAGGAATGATGGAGATTACCAAAGCGTTGCGGTAACCATGAAAATCGTATCCGAAGATGAGCAAAATAATGAGAAGCAAACCCAGGAGAAGCGAAAACAAGGGCGCACTAATTTGGAACGGACGCTAGGCGAAGCAAAACAAAACAAGCCAAAACAGCTAAAAACGATCGATCAACTTAAGGACTCCAAGCAAAATGAAAGCATACAACAGGAACAAGCGGAACAGGAAGCGGAGGTAATGAAAAACCAAAGAACAGAAATAAAACTACTTTGGACAATGTCACAGAGGAGCAGTCCAAGCAAACAAAACATCGAGAAGAAAAGGTGCAAAAGGAAAGGATAGAATGTCAATTTATCCCGCCGGCAAGTCCTCACTTTGGAGGAATTGGAGACATCACACTCAAGTACGAGGACAGGCTAGCGACAATTGAAGCTATTATCAACTCTCGGCCATTATATCCGATTGACTACGGAAAAGAATGCGAGGATATTCTGACTCCAGGTCATTTTCTAATCGGAAGACCGATGTAAGAGGTGAAGGAAACTGAAAGCGATAAGAAAATTTGGTTAACGGATCGTTGGAAATTACTATCGATAATGAAAACACATCTTTGGCAAAAATGGAAAGACAGTACTATTAAAAAACGAGAGCACAAGTCCGACAAAATAGCCACTTGTACGAGTAGAAGAATCTCACCCAGGAGTAGATGGAAAAAACGAGCATGCGAGTTTCAACAAGTAGCAGCCGAACACATATGGACATAGCTGCAATCCCGAAACACTTGGTTATTCAAGTTGTCAACAAACCAATTCTATAATGGACCTGCGGAAGTCAACACAGTCAAGTGCTACAAATAACAGCACAAGACATCTTGCAGCTATAAGAAGGATGCACTACCCGTCAAGACAAGCACTTACTGACCGCTTCTCAAGTAATTACAACAGCGGATGACATTCAACATCAAACAGCTAGCAAATAATATTTCACTTAATAAAGTAAAAGCCATATTTAATAAGCTAATAAATAATGTAGAAGAAATTAATAATATGAAGAAATTATAAGATGACCAAAAACTCAATAACTTGATAAGGTTAAGAAACAATATTGGAATGATAGCTTTAGGTACAATGTTTATAATAAGGAAATGTAAAATAGATAAACAAATATTAATATAGTCTTCGGATCACCACCAACAACAACCACTAAAGCATGGCCCCCCGCAAAATGTTCATAAATGAACATACTTTTCAATCAGCCCTCGGAATGCGCCACCACATGTGCAACACTCAAGTGACGCAAAAGGGTCACGACGGCATAGAATTACCACACGGGTCGAGATCCCGGTTCTCAGCAATAAAAAGATCAAATAAACATAAGCGAGCCTGCATGTATGTGGGAGCAGATAAGATAATAGAGGGCAAGGAGTAAAATATATGTAGAGCAGATAAGAGCATAGAGCACAAGGGTAAGAAGGAATAAAAGATATGTGTCAAATAGTTGTTACATAAGATAAGATCAGACTAGACAATGAGTAAAAAGAACCAAACATAATACAAGACAACTGTCGACTCGATCTAAATAAATACATAAGACAATACAATAAGTAAGAAGAAGTCAGGAATATATTAACACTATATCTTACTCTGATTATTATTACATAAGAATCCTTTAAAACCGCATACAATTCAATAAACGATGTCAGTTCATAATCATAACTCGAGAGTGTTTCACTTAGGGATTGGCCTGCGTACAATAGTATTGAGATCTAATACAGCAACTAACATTGCGGAAAGACTTGATACTTTGTATGCATTGTGTGTGCAATACCGTTGAGATCTACAACAGCAAGTAACATTGCGGAAAGACTCAATACCTTTGCATACAAGGAGTCAGTGTTGAAAGTATTCACTGTCAAATCTAGATAGTGTCAGATATGACAGGAGACGTTTACGAGTAAGATGACGTGTTGTGCAGTCAAAGAAAGCAGACGTTTTAAATCTCGCTCGAGAAGAAATCTGAACAATAACCTCATTGGGACTTGCTGTGCTGCCAGTGAAATATTAATTTATATAATGAATCTATCTCCGATATGTATGTGTATTTGTTAGACTTTGTCAAGATCATTACCTCGGCTAAGGTATTGTTTCTTTAATGATCTCTTATGCAACAAATACAGCTTAATCGCAGAAGTGAATGTCAAGATAATCATAACGAAATAGAGTGAATCTATTTGAGATGTATGATTAACAATCTCAACGTTATTTATGACATTTGCTGGGCTGTCTGCCACTTTTGATTTTTGGCCGCTTATTTTGATTCTTTTATTTTCAGATTTCTATGATCGAGTTTATATAGACTAGTGGACGGTGCTACAGTCGAGCATACTCGACTGTCGGAGACCCCGTTCTTACTATGGAAAAAAAGGTTTTCATACTAAGACTTGATGTTTGACTGATCGTTCCTATGGTAGCTTTATGATATAGTGATTCGATTCCAATCAAATTTGGTCAGGATGTATATGATCATCCCATATGCATATACTGTCAGTTTGGTTGAGATATCTCAAACAACAAAAAGGTTTTTCATACTAAGACTTGATTTTCAACTGATTGTTCCTATGGGAGCTTTATGATATAGTGGTCCGATCCAAAATCTAAAACAAACTCGATCTGCTTGCAATACATACCAAGTAGAGGCCTGCACGAATACATTCGTTCAGGACTACTTCCAAAATACTCTAAATACAGGTATGTTTGATACCGTAAAATTTACTTCAAACTAACGAAACCAAATGCAAACACAAAGTGTGCTTGGTATTGAAAATGTTTCATTGAACAAGCATCAGCAAACGAAAACAAAAACAAAAAATCGGACAGCAAAAGCATACGAATAAATAAAATATGGTAGTACTTTAGAGTTGATTTTGTACTTTCAAGTACTTTCAAGCACTATTATAATTTTCGTTCTGAAATTTAATACTGTGTCGTTTGCCGAACACAGCGAGTAAGATGACGTGTAAAAGGTCACTCTCTTCCGGTTGTGCAGTCAAAGAAAGCAGACGTGTTTAAATCTGGCTCGATAAGAAATCTGAACAATAACCTCATTGGGACTTGCTGTGCTGCCAGTAAAATATTAATTTAAATAATGAATCAATCTCCGATATGTATGTAGATTTTTTACCGTATTGTAACAAATCAAATGACCACGAAAGATTGCAACTTTAAGAAAACAAACATCACGTTGGGGTCACCATTGTTTAGAGAAAGAACAATATCCACCTTCGCACTAATTGCCAACGAAATAAATTTTTGATGGTAATCTTATCCTTTGCGCTGCTTCTACGGAAACGAAAGTAATTTGTGATCCATTTACCAGTGTGTCGTTTGCCGAACACAACAGAAGCATTCCATAACTTAAAAAAAATGGAAATCTCACGTGAAAATTCAAAAGAAGATAATGTACGTATTCATAAACAAAAGATTTTTTTTTTTAACTATTTCTTCTTTATATACATAATTACTGTAAGTACGCTAAATATGATGTATGAAAAATCATTATTGAGTATAAAAAGCTTCATATTCTTACTACAACTTACTATTTTAATTGGCTAATAAAACGAATTTTTTTTGATAACTTAGAACAACACGTTGAAAAATTCAAATGACGATGACATTATCAAGAAAAAATTGATATCGAAGGAGTACAAATTTCAACAAGAAAAGGCAGAACTAAGGTATGGAATACTTTTGTCAGGATGTTTCTTGGGCTGGGGTATGGCTCAGTCTGGCCAGGGCCACTTACAGAAATATTTATAAGTTGCTGGGAGCACTTGTAGTACAGGGAAGTAGTAACGAAGGGTCCTGATACGGACCACGACTACTTTGCGGGGATCAAAGGGGAAAAATCAGATAGATGGCTTAATAAAAGCGATAACAAAGGCCGTGAGGAGCCCAGGGTACGGACGATTCCTCGTGGACCACGGTGCGGACCGTAGGTGGCGCGAAGAAGAGTCTGTGCCGTAGCGAGATCGCTATGATTACGGTGGGAGCCGTAGGAACCACCAGGGACCCCGTATGCGAGCACTAACTAGTACTGCAGGGTGCACGGGTAACTTACGAATCCTCGTGGGCCACGGTGCGGACCATGGGTACCACAGGGAAACGAAGGTACCGGAAGGGAAACGCCGGGATCACGGTGCGAACCGTAGGGATCGCCAACGACGGTCGATACTGCGGGAGTAAGGGTAGCTTACGAATCCTCATGAGCCATGGTGCGGACCATGGGTACCACATTGAAACGAAGGTACCGAAAAGGGAAAACGCCGGAATCACGGTGCGAACCGTAGGGATCGCCAACGTCGGTACTGCTGGGACAAGGGTACAAAGTATGCGAGCACCGACTAGTACTGAAGGGTGCACGGGTAACTTACGAATCCTCGTGGGCCACGGTGCGGACCATGGGTACCACAGGGAACCGAAGGTACCGGAAGGGAAACGCCGGGATCACGGTGCGAACCGTGGGGATCGCCAACGACGGTCGGTGCTGTGGGCGCAAAGGTAGCTTATGAATCCGCATGGGCCATGGTGCGGACCATGGGTACCACAGGGAAACAAAGGTACCGAAAAGGGAAAACGCTGGAATCACGGTGCGAACCGTAGGGATCGCCAACGTCGGTGCTGCCGGGACAAGGGCACAAGCCGTGATCTCACTGCGAACACGGTGCAAACCGTAGAAACCACACTGAAAAGCGACTTGACCTGTGATTTCGTCAACCCAGAATGCGATCACAAGGACGGTGCAACCCGTGACAGCTGTGGCAGGGAAAGGTAACGATGCACGCCACGGATACACGGGAACAGACCACGATCTCACTATGGTCACGGTGCGAACCGTGGAACCAAAATGACAGCGTTGTTGTACCCGTGATTTCGTTCACCAACTCTCCGGCCAGAAGTGACGATGCAAATCGTGACACTTATGGCAGACAGAAGGCAACGAGAAACACTACCTGCAAAAGAAATGAATCGAATCCCGACACCGCCGAAAGGAAGAAGAATCTGGCGACAATTTCTATTGCTGGTTTTGATTTATTTTCACAATTCGTTTTGTCACAATGTTGCCGATATTAATTTCGCAAATTCCCTATGCCGCACTCTGGCCCCCTCTAATGACTGTTTCCTTATATCGCTCACCTTGGTTTTAACTTTTATGTTGTTTGTTTTTGCTTTTAATAATTATTCCCACGTTGGGCGTCGTTTAGCTCTTGTTCTGGGTTTTTTTTTCCTTTTGTCTTCCGTTTGCGACTTGTAAGTTCTTCACTACTGGTACACACGCGACCGGCGACTTCTGTTGCATTCCAACAACTAAACTGCTGTCAAATTATTGGCATGCGCCAAGCTGCAATTTTCGGCAATTGTCGCTGTCGCTGACGTCATCGTTGACGAGCCTCTCTTTTCCGCTCGTAGGTCAGGCATGCGAACGCTGCTTGCTTTTCTCGCCCGGTTCCTTTTCGGCTGCGCCCTCTCTCTCTGCGCATGTCGAAGTGTGAGAGTGCTTGCTGATTTGCGTTGATCTGGTTTCGGCTTCTCTCTCTCTCTCTTAGCGCATGTTCATGCGCTGCCTGTGTGTGTTTGCTGTTTGGCACTGCATGTCAGTGCCGGAGTTGTTAAATTCCTTTTTGCTTATTGTGCGCCCCTTTATGGGGCGTCACACCCCCCCCCCCCCCCTTTCTTCCGGGTGGTGGAAAGCGACGGTCACCTGCTCCCTCTTGTTAATTTTAATTTTGTAGAGGCTGTCACCGGCGGAGTGTAGAAACTTTACATTCTTGCCCCTGCCGAGCGACACTCGCCATTTAAGGTAGGTGACCAAGTCCGGGACTATTTCCCAAGAGCCGTACGGTGGTGGGGCTTCGCCGTCGGTGGGCACGACCGGGTTCTCACTATCGGAAAGCTCTGTCCAGTGGAATTCGGGATCGTCGTCGCTGATGTAGATGACATCCTCCATCGGGCTACTGCTGACTTCCTCGGTGGTCGTACTGGATATTTCCTCAATTGAGATGCTGGCACCTTTAACCCCGCGGTGTCCATGCATGGGGCTGATTGGCCGATGCACCAAGCTTGGGAAGCGGTTTCGCTCGATGGGCACCTCCGGTTCCATTTCGGCAACCTCCATTCCGGCCATCAGGAAATCCTCAGGACGATCGCCTAGGGCGGCGGTTTCGAACCGCGTGAAACGCTCCAGCAGCTCCAGGGTTTCCGGACTTAACTCGAGTCCAATCGCGGACGGTGGTCTGGTGGGTGTTGTGGGACCCTGTGCAGGTGAGACGTTCCTTCTCTGCGACGGTGTCATGTGCTGTGGATCAGCACCCGGTTCTGCTGGTGTGAGCGGTCGCAAAAATGGATCCCTCTCTCGTTGGCGTGGGATTCCTGCGCTGTGTAGGTCGGCGACCTGTTCAGCCGGGATGCAGGATCCCCGTTGCGAACCGGCAGGTGGGAATCGCGGTTCGGCGCGCTGGACGTCGGCGACCTGTTCAGCCGGAGCGCTGGATTCCGGGCGTGGGGTTTTTGGGCGTTGAGAAGCGGTGACCTGCTCGGCCTGAACGCTGGATTCCGGGCGTGGGATTCCCGAACGTCCCGGGGCGGCGTCCTGTTTGGCCCGAGTGCCTGGTTCCGAGCGTTGGGTGTTCCCTGGCGGGGCTAGAGACCTTCGACGTCTACGGCGGGCTGCCGGTACTCGAGACCAGCATCTGGGGATCCTCGGTGGGCGGAGTAGCTCGGCGCGGCGTGCGGAGTCGGCCGATGATCGGTGCTGACCTTGGGGTATACTCGGTGGACGTGGCGACCTGGTGCCACGTGGTGGGGTAGCCGATGCTCGCGGCCTGTTCCGAGGGTCCCTCGACGAGGGTCCGCTCTTCGGCGGGCCGTTGTGCTCTTTCCCCGATGGCATGCTGCAGAGAAATTTGATTAGATATTTACGTGTTATTGTTTGCCCCAGAGTGCGGTTTTCCCTTGTTAGACTGTCTGTCGTGGTCGTATGGCTGATGATTTATTCGGTCTGACACCCTGGGCTGTTATCGCCCTCGGTGCTCTTGTCTGTTTCCTCTCCTTGTTCCACCAATGAATCGGCGTGGAATGCCTTAAGGTCGGCAAGACTCGCCAGGCGACGTTCTCTCCCCTTGGTGTGCTGGATTCGGACAATGTTCGGCGACATGAACGTGACCACCTTGTATGGTCCGTCGTAGCGAGGCGCAAGCTTAGCGGCAAATCCCTCGACGGCCTTGGATAAGTGGTGTTGACGTAACAGGACTAGATCACCGAGTGCCGGTTTCCACTCCCTTCGCCTAAGGTTATAGTGTCTGCTTTGTTCTGCGGTGGCCCGCTGCATGTTCTCCTTTGCCACTTTGAATATCTCCTGCAGGTGCCGCGCCTTGTCGTCCGGTTGTGGGGCCTCGATACCAAGGCCAGGGGTGACTTCATGGTGTAGCATTCCAGGTAGGCGAGGTTCGCGGCATTGCACCAAGTAAGCGGGGCTGAATCCATTGCTATCCGACTTGCTAGAGTTAATCGCCAAACTGATGGCCGGCAGTAGGGTGTCCCAGCTGTTTTGCTCTCCGTCCAAGTATTGTGATATCATTGTCTTCACTGTCCTGTTTGCGCGCTCCGTGGGGTTTTGCTGCGGTGAATAAGGTGCGGTATGCTGTAATGTCATCCCTAGCTGATTACAGTAAGCCTTGAACGCGCGACTGGTGAGTTGGGTTCCATTGTCGCAAACGAATATCTTTGGTACCCCGAACCGTGCCAAGATGCGTTCCCGGAAGGATAGTTCCAAGTGAGCGGTAGTCGCTTTGCGCAGTGGGACTAATTCTACCCATTTGCCGAAGTGGTCAAAGAACACTAGAAGAACAGTGTGCCCTTGCTTCGAGCGAGGAAGTGGGCCCACGAAATCAGCGCAGAGAACTTCAAATGGTTCCTCTACCACCCTTGTGTGCATCTCTCCCGGGGGTCTCCACTGGCTCGCCTTGAATTTCTGGCACGTCTCGCAGCTCCGCACGTACCTCGCCACGTCTCTGAACAGTCCTGGCCAGTAGTACCGCTGGGTGACCCGGTTGATGGTCTTCCGTATTCCTTGGTGTCCTGTCGTAGGTTAATCGTGGCATTCCTTTAACACTCGACGGCGGTGTTCCGTAGGGACGCACAACTTCCAGGGTATATACTAGAGGTCTGCATGAATTCACTCAAAATTTGAGTTAAAATGAATTAATTCGAACGATGTCGAATTGAGTAAGTGCGAGGCACACTTTGAATTGCATTCGTTTGAGTGCGAGTGACATTGAGTTCTAAAATGACAGCTCCTTATCGAAATGAGTGCAAATGAATTAATGTGCTATGTGAAAATAATGAATTTGAAATGGACGGATTCAATCGAATAATTCGTCATTTTAATTGTCAAATGACTGCATTTTTTTACTTTGAAATAATGACTTTGATTGTCTGAGTTGATAGAATAAACAGAAAAGTATTTTTCCCTTATTGCACAAAACAAGCTGCATATAAATATTCTGTGTTCCAGCTAGCAACGCGGCTCCTGGCGAGTGTATTCAGATGCAAAAAACTTAACGGAAAAGCGTTGTTTTATTGCCACCAACACTGACAATGTCAACAAAATTATGTTTTTGGATTCAAACTTAGATTAAAAACTTTTAATTAATAATATGAATTAAATTTCGATTTTACAAATCTTATTTATATTAAGCTGTTTATTGCTCTTCATTGTTTTCTTTCTTGTATTCATTATATTTATAACGCACATGAAAACAACAGCAGAAAATACGCATGCAAAAAATAAAATATGAAAAGTAAATCGAAATCCGAAACAAATTCGAATTAACTCAAAACAAAGTAGATTTCTCACTCATTCACTTCATGTCACATTTTTGAGTGTTGTGCGACTGAGTCTGACACAAAGCTTCAAACTCAATCAAAATCGTTCGACTTCTCATTCGACTTCTTTCAATTCCTTTTGAACATGAATGCTTCGAACTTCGTTTTAGCTCATTCATGCAGACCTCTAGTATATACTCCTCGTCATCTGGTCGTTGGTTGGATCGCCGGTATAATTTTTCGTTCTCTCGTACATAATCGGCATATTTCTCTGGGGCCTCTTGAATCTGTCGCAGCATCCGTTGAATCCACTGGCATTGTATCGGTTCCTGGGTTGCCTGCTGAAGGGTCTCCAACGGTTGTCGTGACAACGCATCCGCGACCACGTTCTGACTGCCCTTACGATAGTGCACGTCAAACTGGTATTGCTGGAGCTCTAGTGCCCAGCGAGCAATCCGTCCAGTAGGATTCTCAATAGAGTTTAGCCACTTCAGCGCGAGGTGATCGGTAACAACATCAAACCTATATCCCTCCAGATAACAACGGAGCTTCCGAACGGCCCAAACGATGGCAAGGCATTCCTTCTCTGTCGTCGAGTAATTCTCCTCGGCTGCTGTGAGGCGTCGACTAGCGTATGCTATGACCCTCTCGACTCCGTTGATTCGTTGAGTTAGTACGGCACCGAGACCGTAGTTGCTGGCATCGGTTTGTAAAGCGAAGCGTTCATTGAAATCCGGACAAGCCAATACCGGTGCCTGAGTGAGCCGGGCCTTCAATTCCTCGAAAGCCTGTTGTTGGCTGGCGTCCCAAGTCCACTTCTGCCCTTTTCGCAATAATCGGGAGATTGGTTGGACGATGCTGGTGAAGTTAGGTACAAAACGTCGGTACCAGGAGGCGGTACCCAAGCAACGGCGAAGCTCCTTCACGTTTGTAGGCGGCAGCAATTCCCTGATAGCGTCGATTTTCCCGGGGTCGGTATGGATGCCGGCTTCGCTCACCACATGTCCCAAGTATACTATGCTCTTCTGAAAGAAGCTACATTTGTCGTTGTTGAGTCGGAGGTTCGCCTTCCGCAGTCGCTTGAGGACATCTCGCAAGTTTTTGGCGTGCTCTTTCAAGGTAGCTCCGATGACGATTATGTCATCCAAGTACGCAAACGCGTAAGGCTCCATCTCTGGTCCGATAACTCCGTCCAGTGCGCGTTGAAATGTGGCAGGCGTGGAGTGTAATCCAAACGGCATTACCTTCCAGTGGTATAACCCCCTACCGGGGACTGTAAATGCCGTGCATTCTCGGCTGTCTTCGGCCATGGGAATCTGCCAATACCCGCTTTTTAAGTCCAACGTTGAAATATACTTTGCGTTTCGTAGCTTCTCCAGGATGTGGTGGATGCGGGTTAGCGGGTATGCATCTGGAACCGAGCGAGCGTTCAGCTGCCGGTAGTCAACACACATGTGCATGTCCCCCGTCTTCTTACCGACCAGAACGATTGGTGCACTGTGTGGGCTTTTTGACGGCTCAATACGTCCATCCCGCAGGAGCTCATCCACCTGGGCGTCGATTATTTTCTGCATTGCAGGATTTTTTGGGTAATACCGCTGCTTGATAGGGCGGTTGTCCCTTGGTGTGCTCGGCCCGTGATCTGATCAAACGGCAAGAGTTCTTCTTGCAAGTACCGGTTTATCCATGCCTCCTCCTCGGTGCTGATTTCTCTTGAGTTCTCGGCGGCGCACTGTTCCGGTGGTGTCTGCACTTCTGTCGGGGACGGGGGCTTGACCTGGGTTTCCCCTCGGGCCGCCTTGGCTGCAATTCTGGGCTTACGGAACGGGTTGTTACGGATCGCTTCCATGCATACTCCGGGTAATCCGGGTGTTCGCATCGCGCCCGTTTGATCGATCGTCAACTCTACTTTCGGCAGGGTCTGAACGGTAGTGAAGGTAGCGATAGGTATTGCGGTCGTTGTCGGTCTCAACTGTAGTTGTGTCGGCCCACACCATATGCGTGCGTACCATATGCCATTCCGCAGAGGAAATCCATTCCTAGGATGACGTCATCCAGGAGCGTCGGCAGAATGAGCATCGAAATGGGCACCTGTCGTTGTCCACAGTGAATGCTCACCATGAGCGCCTGCGTCACCTCCCTCAGGGTACCGTCCGCTAAATTAATCCGGGTACACACTGATCGTTGGTTCCGTGCTGTTGTCAATCTTCGGGCCACGGCTTCGCTCACGAAGCTGCGGCTTGCTCCTGTGTCGATCGTAGCTAGCAAAGGCATGCTCTCGATATTAATGCTAGCGATGATGCGACCTCCCTCGTAACGTAGTGGGGATTTTACTGTTGTTGGGTGTTCGGCGCTGTCTCCATTCGTTCCCCTGGATGGAAGCGGGTATCGTTTCTTGCGAGGGTTGGCTGGGATGGTCTGGATACGGGGCGTGATGACATGCGTTCTCTCTTCTCCTCATAGACATGTATCAACCGAGTCAGTTGGGCCAACTGTAATGGTTGCATAGAGAAAGAAAAGTTTTGCATTTCATACAAAAAAATAAAATATCTTGATATACAAATACAAAACAAAGTTATTAAGAAAGAAAAAATATATATAAATACATAGGATAATAATATAATAAATAACATAATTACTAATATAATAATTAAAAATAATTAAATAAATAATTAGGGTAAATATGCATGAAAGGGAAAATACTGAAAGAGAAAAAAATACTGACAGCCAAAATACACTAAACGAGCAATGGTAACTATCGGCAACAGTTGAGCGAAGACGCAAACCATCGATAAGCGCTAGGGTACAACAGTGGTGGGTAAAGTCGGCTGCGGCTAAGATCAAAGCGAGCTTCGTTCTGCTTCTTATATCCAGTTTCCTTTCTTTTTCTGGTCGAGCTGTTGAACGAAGTAGATGTTTTTGGAAATATCACTCCAAGTCTTGAGACTTCAGAATTTTCTCAACGTATGAGATCCAAGCTAAGGCTCCAAATTTTTAAGCCATCCGCAGCTTAATTCAATTTTTTGAGGATCATTACAACAATAACAAATTTCACGAAGTCGCTGGTCAGTATATTTTTGGAAAATTTAAAAGTGGAAAAAAAATCTCAGATTTTCATAACCACAGTTGGTCACGTGCCACAAATATCTTTTTTTCAATAGAATTACCTTTGGATTGACCTATATAATTGGAAAGAATCAATAAGAGAAATTCTCCCTGCGGGACTTCTTTCAAAACACAGCATGGGAGACAGGAAATCTCCCCAGGAAGTTTTGGATGTTCCACTATAGTGTCGTGGCCAAAGTGGGCATCTTCAGAAATTTTCGAGGCTACTACAGCAGGCGAAATCATTGGTTTTATTGCACCATTCCATGGCCAAAAGCAAAAGAAAATATTGGCTAAAGTGAAGTGACAAATTTCGCGTAAACTAAATGGGAAAAGTTAAAAATTTTTTTTTTTATCACTGCGGACGGCAGTCCGCGCTAGTGACGAAAGCAGCACGAAGGGTGCGAAGGCGACTAGCATATATACACAGGAAGAATGGAAGATTTGCTATGACTGTCCGATCAGGTCGAGTTATATACCGTTCGAAAGGTATTAATTAAACTTACAAGTGTGCATACTAAGACTTTTGAAAACTCACCTGTTTCGTGAGATAAACAGGTGTAAGTGGGAGGGGCAAAATTTACATTATTGGAGCTAATGGGGCCGTTGGAGCCTTTTTGAATTTTCGTTGAATTTTTTACAATTCTCATCAAAAATACGCGTCGAATGACACCTCGATCATCAAAATCGGACAACTGGTTCAAAAAATAATTAATTTTGAAATTTTGAGTCGCCTTCCGAAAATGAGATGAAAAGTCAGTATGTTTGTTTGTTTGCATCAAAGCGATGATTTAGCTTAAAAGTTTGAATGAGGACTTGTTCCCGCTCAAAAATCTAGAAACGTTTGCTCTACGACTTTTTCGAAAAATCGCTAGTTTAGCGGGAAATCGCTAAAAACCGCTAAAACTAAAAAGCTACAGATATGATCTATATGTCGTTGGAAAGGTACTTTGAAGGGCTCTTAAGCATATGTTCAAACTTTTTTTCTAAAGTACACAGGTAAAAAGCTACAGGTGAAAAAAGGTAATTTTTTCCACATTTTGGCGGTTTTCGAGAAAACGCCGCTAGCGATTTTTTTTAATTTTGAATATGTTTGAGCTTTTAATATTTCGCGTTTTTTGATACATCATGCATAAATTTTTGTTGATTGGTTTGGAAGATATAACCTATTAACTGAATATATACGTTTTACTTTGAATTGGAAAAGGACAGCAGCAACAAAGTGTCATAGCAGCCAGAGTTTGAGAGTGCTGATAAATTTTGCGCTTGGCATGTTGGCATGTGTGTTAGTAAAGAGAAACAGTGTTGCCAGACAGTTTCTTTTTGCTTGTACAAACAATAAACACCGATTGACAAAGTTACACTGTAAAAAAATATTTCAATTGTCAAAACTTCCTATGTCTTATTAAAAAATTTCTGATATCTTATAAAAAAACCTCTTTACGAGGTAAAAGTCTAGTGACGAAAACATTTTCATGCCCCAAAATTTCTGATATCCAATTTTGTGACGAAAAATATTACATTTTACACATGAATTATTAAAAAAAAAATTTTGTCACTGGACACATTGCGCTAAATTTTTCATAACTAATAAATACCAGTATATACTAGTAGTACTTTTTTGCGCAGAGCCAGTGACAAAATTTTTTTTTTAATAATTCATGTGTAAAATGTAATATTTTTCGTCACAAAATTGGATATCAGAAATTTTGGGGCATGAAAATGTTTTCGTCACTAGACTTTTACCTCGTAAAGAGGTTTTTTTATAAGATAATGGTTATTCTCTAAACAGATGGTCTAGCAGAATAATATTCCGACTATTCGAATTTATTTCTAACTGTAAACTAAGTTTGTCCTTGTTATCGAAAGTATAGTTTATGGCTTGGTCAGATGATCTCATTTTAAGATCGAAATGCATACTCACAAACCAATTGTTCTAACTCGCTACACAAGGAACTTGATATTGATTACCTACTATACTGTCCCTCCTTTTAGTAATCACTCACAGCCAGTCGGATTATAAATAGGTCGAAAGAACCTTGATTTCTAGATTTATTCGCTATTCCATATTTAGCACTAATAGCTGTGGTGACTAATAAAGTGTTTTCGGCATAATAGTTGAAACTCTATTATTTTTGATGGAATTGGCAAAAAGCTTATTTGTGGGATATCCATTTTATTTGCTTGACTTCGAGTCCCACGTTTCGGGCGCCAATTATGTAATGTGCAGGGTGCTGTGCAGAATTATACTGATTTTTTAGAAATATAATTAATGATGACGATGCAACAGATACATGGTCGGATTTCGAAATGTGTACCTCTAGCTATGCTCTAACTAGCTCGCCGGATTGTCGGGGTTCTTCTCTACTCTCCTGTTGTTAAAACCATGAGCACACATTAGCATAAATTTTAGGTACACTTTAAATTTGAAAGAAAATAAGATCTAAAGCTCTGAAGGAACATAAAGAAATACGCTAATAATGGGGGATGGAATAAAAAAATCATGTTGTGATCCCGACGGACAGATAGTTACCTTTCTTATCGGAAATAGGGAAATCTGATGTTTTTGATTCCCAATCTTCTATACCCTCCCTACCTTATGTCAATATTGACCCTTTTATAGACTACATGATTCACCTTATCAAGGCTGCCATCGCGCTCTACTCAGGACGAACAATCAAAGGAATTTAGAACATATTTTTCTTCTTAATTATAACGATTTAATAATTCAGTAGTTAATCCATTAATTAACATGTCTTTTTTTTTTTTTTTTAAACAAGATAGATGTAGTAATATATATATATGGAATTACAAACTATACAAATACATTATTCAGTTTGAGATATTCAGAAAAGGAGGGGGCTGATCAAAAATCGAATGATGGTTCGCTTTCACATTAATTACTTTCGATTAAATTATATAAATATATATATTTTAACATTGGGGATGTGCATAATACATGAAGTATATTGATGTTTTATATAAACTTACGATTTTTGCTTTTGTTTTTCTTTGTTATGTTTGTGTATTTACTTGCATGATTACTTCGCGATCGTTGAGCTCAAGGATGACGAGAGGTGTATTTCCTTTTCCCTGTAGAAAATAATGTTAAATGAATATACATATCTATGCACATATTAATAAAAAAAAATCAATCGTTAAATACGGTTACCCATGAGATTCTTGATCATTGCCACATTTGTAGTAATTTGTAGATATTATAACTGATTTAAGTTAATACAAAGATGAAGTAAAGAACTAAAATAATGTAAACATCTGAATCTTTGGGATTCCTTTCCAACGCCATTAATTAATTTATCATCGAATCGAAGATATATTGGGATTCGCTGCGGCGATGAAGTCCCATTTGAGAATTTTCGTAAAATTTACAACGGCTGTAGGTTAAATTTTATATGACGAAACAGACTTGATCATTTCTTTCAACGAAGTAAAAAAATAAAATAAAAACGGATTTGCAGGCAGCGCTCCACATAATTTGAAAAATGATTTGTAGGTTTTCTTATACAAACTCCACAACTCTTATTTTTGGACACTGCCGCTCATGATCTGTCTTTATATATGTATAACAACTACTTTTAGCACAAACTGTGGCCTATTGTGGCATGGAGAGGCTGGTTTGGTCCAGCGGTGTGGGATTAGGGCGGCAGTGACAGGGGGTTTGAGAGGCACTGGGAAAAGGCCCGAGATCCTTCTCCTTTTCCTTGTTCACCAGATGTGACTCCACGAAGTTGAATATCCCGCTCCCTGGTAGTCCAAAACACCCGTGATAAATTGATAATGATTTACAGCAGGGACTATAGGTTGGCTCTGTGTGGCCACGGCCAACATCCACCGTCCACCAATAGGTTTGGTGAGTACTGTACTGTGTCATATAAGAAAAATGTTCATTTTTAAGTCGGAAGACTTAATTACGGATTTATTCCTACCAGACAGACGTCTCTTCGATGTATTATTCCTCGGTAATCTCAGGAATCAGAGGTTCGCTAACACTTTGCTGATCCAGCTTGTGCTCGATGCCTTTTTAATTTAAATATTAATCTTTAGTTTTAACTTCACTTTGAGTTTTCACACAGACACTTCTAATTAGTTCCTGCTCTTCTCTAGCAATGACCGATGTGATTTCAATGTCAAATCTATTCGCCTAGCAACAAGCTGCATTTTGGTTGAAACTAGAGACAGAAGATTATGACTTAAATTATCCGTCTCGCTTGCGCCAATATGCAGACATAGCGAAAACCGAGGTAACGGCGGAATGAGGTGATCTTGAGTGTTACAATCACATGTAATTGAGTGAAAGCTGCCGAATCTACCAATTGAGCTTATCTTTTACTTCAAAGTGCGCTTCGTGTTCTTACCGTATGTCGGCTCCCCACTCGAAGCTTATCATAGACAAATGCTATTGCTGATAAGAGTATAATTTTAAGAGACGTGTGTAGCTACCAATGCTTAAATTTGCAAAAGCTGTCATGCTCTCTTAAACTGACCATCACACGGATTACTATATCATATAGCTGCCATAGCAACCATCAGTCGAAAATCAAGTCTCAGTATGAAAAACTTTTTTGTTATTTAAGATATGTGAACCAAACCCAACCAATATTCTATTTTATGGAGACTGGCACAGGGTATCCTCCAGTCGAGCAAACTCAACTGTAGCCGCGCCCACTTGTTTTAATTTAGTTATTGTCGTAATATCGTACCTAGCCAGAGTCATAAAAATTCGGTCGGGTAACTTTCTTGTTATAACGTCTTTGAAGAAGCAGTTCTTCAAAGGGCGTCTGTTTTTTGAATTCATCGATGAGCGCGTTCCTCAGTTGTATCCAGTTTGTGGCTCCTGATAGCTGTGCGACTCGCTGTGCTGTTTCTGAAGTCTGTAGTTCGATGGCTCCAAACAGAACGTTGTGTTGTCTCAGATCTTGGGTGGGGTATAGCTGCATTATATAGTCCACTCTTCTCAAGAACGCCGTGAGCTCTTCCGTTTGTCCATCATAGGTGGGCACTTGTCTTATTTGTCCAAGAGCTTGCTTCAGGAGAAGCAAATAACACTTATTTCTCAATTTTTATTATAAAAATCGGAAATAAAAATTGAATTAAAATGTCTTTTGAACCAAAGAAGCCACATCATATATAGACCTATATATATGATCTACGCATTAATACCTTTCCATTGATATATAATATGTATGTACACACGTTTATAAGCACATTCATACATTTGGTACTATGTTCTATTTATTTAATTTAAGGAACATGATTTTTTTTTTAAATTCTCCAGATAGGTTTTATATTAAATCGGTCAATACCAGCTTAAGAACAGAAAATGCCCTTTCCACTGATACCTGGGTAGCAGGCACGGAATGAAGTACCTTAGCCTTCCAATTTATACTACATCTCTACCCCTGCCTATCACATGTGCCCACAAGGGGATCAAACAAATATCAGATTTGAAGTCTGCTAGGAACACCAAATCTTCGTTCGCATGTACTTAAGGAGATAAGAAAAGTGAAAACGGCATTAGCAAAGTCCTGCTCATTACCAATAGACATTAGGGACTCGAAAATTCCGGGAATAGAATCGATAATTGAGCGTATTCCAATTGCAGAAGGGTTGCTCATAGGCTCAATGTCGAATAACTGGTCCAAAGTATTAGAGAAAATAACGAACTTTTTATCGTAAACACGTTCCAGATTGGCCAATGCCTTTAGGTAATCTTCGTCCTAGACTCGGAATGATCTCACAGTTTCTAAAGCTCCAGCTTAAGAGCAGAAAATGCCCTTTCCACTGATACCTGGGTAGCAGGCACGGAATGAAGTACCTTAGCCAGTCGATACAGGCGTGGATATGTGAACTTTTTTCCTCCCAGTAGCTCATTATATCCACATTGACATCTATTGGCTTTGGCGAATACCCATTAATCTCTATGATTGCCAATTTGAGCTCCGGTTCGTCCTCCTCATGAGTGTTTTCACCTTCGGATCCCACTTCAATAGAGCTTAAAAACTCATTCAGAAGTGAGCATGTGCTCTGTGCGATGTTTGTTTAAGGCCATTGTCCGGTTGAACCGACGATGTCTCTGAGGCTTCTGATGAAACCTGAATGTCTTCAGTTTGGCTCTTCTGATAAATAAAAAAAACTTAAAAATTATTTGTCTGTTAGCTGTTGGTTTTTAGGCAAGTGTACCCAGATGAACTCTTCGAATATGCATACACTTTTCAGCATTTCATATGTTGAGCTCCACCTTGTGGGCACATCTGTGATAGGCAGGGGTAGAGATGTAGTAGAAATTGCAAGTCTAAAAGAAAAAAATTATTCGTTGTTTCATTAAAATTGGTTTTTTGTATTCTTACCTGCATTTTCGTTCAAAAAGTCTTTTACGGCTAGTTGAATCGAGTGAGCAGCACAACGAATTGATTTAATGGAAAAAATTTGTCAGGTCAGAATTAAGCACACTTTCGGGGTCTTCGTTCAAGCAGTCGATTGCCTTTAAGACATTCTTACCATTGTCTGATGTGATGGTATATAATTGCTGCTTTGAAATAGAAAATTCCGCTAAAATGTTTTCAATTTCCATGCTCAAATTGAGCCCAGTGTGTTTGGGATGCAGCTCAATTATACCCAATGACTTCACTTCAATGGCTTGATTTCTGTAAAACTGAACGTTTACACCCAGAATGCCTATAGAGTGTCGAGAAGCAACGTCAATTTTGAGCGAAAGCATCTTATCCTTAAGGCGATATTTTAAAAGATACTTTTCGCGCTCATATTTTTCGGAGACGTGCTGCATCGCATTCCGTGATGTTATTGGAACCATATTTAAACCGTGAAAAATTTGGTTGGTCAAAGTTTTAAATGGTGCAGAATCAAAAAGTTTAAAAGGCACTTTTTCTTCTGTCACCAACTGCACGCAGGCTTTTTTCACCTCGTTTGAAGAAATACTGATTGAAAAATTTTTTTTCTTCTCTAGAGGATCTTCTTTTTCCTGGTCCAGCTCAGTAGTGTAGACATCGGCATGACACTCATGAAGATTTTCTCTTTAAATTTGTGTAGTACATGCTGCTTAATCTTATAATTGTAAGACATAAATTTTCCACTAGAGCCTCAGATAAGCCCTGTCTTAGAATAGTCTCACTATTGCTAATATGCTAATAGGCCGTAGACCTAAGTAAATAAAGTCTGCGAACAGATACGGAGTCTTCACACCATTTGCGTATGATAAGAAGACGACGCCATCTGCAGCCGTATGCAGACGATAAGTATTCATTGTTTAGGTTACTATTCTAATAGAGATAAGTAGTTTAAGATTATTTTAGAGTTTTCAATAAATCTGCCGAACTCCTCGGCAATCAGTTCAAATCCAACACCCGAGCTGTATACTTATTTCGCCGCGTCGCTCTGCCGATATTCATTTTGGTGACCCCGTATTCACGCAAGTCTTTTGTTTAAAAGCATAAACAAAACGCGAAGTAAAAACGCTAGTGTATAAAAAAAAATATAATATATTAAAGTAAATTATTTCTTTCGTGCGTGCCGTAAAAAAAAAAAAATAAAATAAAAGATGCAGCAAATTAAAGATATAATTGAATCCCAAAAAATGTTGGGAAGTGAATTGGAGCAGCTCTATAATGTGGCTGAGGCGAAAGCCAGCTCAATGGACTCGACAAAACTCCGAAATCTTAAGGAGGATCTCGCTGTCATCGTCAACACCTTTACCAGCAACAACGCAGACTTGTCAGTGTTGGTTGAAGGTAAGCCAGAGGCAAAAAGCTCGCCGTACTTCAAGGAAAAGTACGGCGATCGGGTAAGTGAGTTTATAAATAAAACATATATCTTACTTGGCAGTATCTCTCCTAACGAGACTGCAAGGGGGGAAATAAAAAAGCCAGATAGCGGGAGCCAAAACCACCCAACAAGAGTTTCGGCGTTGGCCAGAAAGTTTAAATCTTATAAAAAAAACCTCTTTACGAGGTAAAAGTCTAGTGACGAAAACATTTAATTGCACCAAAATTTCTTATATCCAATTTTGTGACGAATAATATTAAGTTTTACTTAAAAATTACTGCAAAAAAATTTTTTTGTCACTCGGCACTGCGCAAAAAATATATATATATATTAGGTATGAAGAAATTAGCGCAATGTGCCGAGTGACAAAAAAATTTTTTTGTAGCAAGGGATCTAAAGATCCATAGAAAGTTTGGTGCCAAGTGACACAAATTATAAACTTGCATGGTCATTGTTGGATAAAAAATTCAACAACAAAAGGGCAGTGCTGAGTGTTCATTTTGTAAAGTTATTTGATGCTCCCAATGCAGGAGAATCAGCGGGCAGCGTGAAGGCCCTCTTGGACACGATCCAAGAAAATATTCAAGCAATTAAAGCTTTAGGGCTTGAAACAGAAGAAATTCTGCAGAGTTTTTTGAATTTCTTATTTGTCCGCAAGTTGAACGACCAAATAAGGTCAAAATACGAAAGATCGTTGGACAGTTCTAAAGCTATTCAGTCTTTAGATCCCTTGCTAAATTTCCTAGAGCATGAATATTGCGTTTTAGAAGCAAGCGGAAAATTTTCCAGTAACGAAAAAGTTTTTAATGAGGATCGAAAATGCATAATGACATGCTAAATGTTTTAAGTTTAGGGCATTGGATATTAAAGAAAGCTGGAATTTAGTAAAGGAAAATAATTTTTGCGTCCGGTGTCTGAACAAGGACCATTCTTTTAAAACTTGTAGAAAGGTATGTTCCGAGTGCGAAAAACCCCAACATGCTCTTTTGCACATGCACAGAGCCCCAACAACTAAGTCAAAAAGTGCTACAACAAATAAAAAAAACAATGCAGATGAGAAAAAATATATTCTTCTCGCTACAGCGATTGTGCAGGTACAGGATTCAAAAGAAAACTGGCACGAATGCAGAGTCCTACTTGACAGCGGCTCGCAGGTAAATTTTCTCACCAAAGCTATGAGAAAGAGATTAGGGTTAAAAGGCACTAAATCGCAAACTACCATTGAAGGGATGGGGGGAAAAATGTCCCAAATCGATGAAAGTATAGCACTAAATGTTAGATCAAAAATCTCAAATTTTGATTCAAGAATTGAAGTGCTCGTAATTAAAAACATAATATCAGAATTGCCAGTTCAGAAACTCGAGGTAGGAGAAGTACCTCCCAATCTAAAGTTGGCCGACCCTAATTTTATTATCCCAAAGGGCATAGATATGCTTTTGGGAATAGAGCTATTTTATGAGACCCATTTGGAAGGAACCTCTACTTTAAATAATGGTCAAATAAGACTACAAAATACGGTTTTTGGGTGGGTAGCAAATGGCCCTTTGGTGACAATAAAGTCACCAGTATTCTGTGGCACAGTTGCCGAAAAGTCTGAAAGTTTCGATACCCAACTTCAAAAATTATGGGAACAAAGATAGCAACGGAAAATTTGTGGTCAAACTTCCTTTAAAACCAAACTCAACCCAACTAGGCAGTTCCGAACTCCAAGCAAAAAGAAGATTTCTGACATTTGTACATACATATTATATATCAATGGAAAGGTATTAATGAGTAGATCATATATAAAGGTCTATATATGATGTGGCTTCTTTGGTTCAAAAGATATTTCAATTCAATTTTTATTTTCGATTTTTATAATAAAAATTGAGAAGTAAGTGTTATTTGTCAATTTTTATAATAAAAATTGGAAATAAGAGTTAGGGATAAATTTGTATATAAAAATTGAAAAATAATAATTATTTTTGATTTTTATCATATAAATTAATTTTAATAATTAAAAATAATTTTTTTTATAAAAGTTGAAATAAAAGTTTATCCTGTTTTTGAATTTAGCGTTCAAAAATAACATATCTCTGTTTTTCGCACTCTTCTGGGACGCTTTTAAGTTCTTCAATTTTTTTTAAACTCATAACTATTATTTGCAGTCTCTGGTTGTATTCGTAGTCCGTTTCTCGTATGAGAATCGAATGTAATCGCCCATCATGGCTGCATCCCAAAAGCCGTTATAACGTCGTTCCATGGCCTTTATTTGTATTTTTTCTGAATTCAATGAGCCTATTACGATATATGAGGATAATCAGGGTTGTATTAGCATAGCTAACACTCCTTTATGTCACAAGAGGTCTAAACATATTGATGTAAAGTATCATTTTTCAAGAGAGCAGGTAGAGAAGAAACTAATCGTCCTTGAGTATATTCCTACAGATAATCAGCTGGCAGACATGCTCACTCGGCACTGCGCAAAAAATATATATTTATTAGTTATGAAGAAATTAGCGCAATGTGCCGAGTGACAAAAATTTTTTTTAGTAATTTGTATGTAAAACTTTATATTATTCGTTAAAAAATTTAAAAAATTTAAAATTTTGGCGCATGATAATGTTTTCGTTACTAGACTTTTACCTCGTAAAGATGTTTTTTTTATAAGATTATGAAATAATTTCCCATATTTGGGACCTTATTTCATTTTCCCTTTTGGGGCTTTATTTCAATGAGACCTTATTTCCTGCAGCCAATTAGCAAACATGAAAAGTTTTAAATAAATTGCATTACATTTAAGCTTGAAGACAAGGTCCTATGACAAAACAAAAAAAATTATAATTTTTTGAATATTAAAAGCAGGGACTGCAAATAATAGTTATGAGTTTCAAAAAAATTGAAGCACTTAAAAGCGTCCCAGAAGAGTGGGAAAAACAGAGATATGTTATTTTTGAACGCCAAATTCGAAAACAGGATAAACTTTTATTTCAATTTTTATATAAAAAATTATTTTTAATTATTAAAATTAATTTATATGATAAAAATCAAAAATAATTATTATTTTTCAATTTTTATATACAAATTTAACACTAACTCTTATTTCCAATTTTTATTATAAAAATTGACAAATAATACTTATTTCTCAATTTTTATTATAAAAATCGAAAATAAAAATTGAATTGAAATATCTTTTGAACCAAAGAAGCCACATCATATATAGACCTATATATATGATCTACGCATTAATACCTTTCCATTGATATATAATATGTATGTACAGAAGAAAAAGTGCCTTTTCAACTTTTTGAATCTGCACCATTTAAAACTTTGACCAACCAAATTTTTAACGGTTTAAATATGGTTCCAATAACATCACGGAATGTGATGCAGCACGTCTCCGTAAAATATGAACGCGAAAAGTCTCTTTTAAGATATCGGGTTAAGGACAAAATGCTTTCGCTCAAAATTGACGTTGCTTCTCGACACTCTAGAGGCATTCTGGGTGTAAACGTTCAGTTCTACAGAAATTGCATACAGTTTCCAATAGAAAATTACTTTATGGCTAATTTGAAGGACTGTCAATTGAGTTATCAATAATATTGCGGGGGTTGTGGGATAAATACAGCTGCTCTTGCATTTCTGGCAACATTATTTAATGGGTTACTCTTTATGAATCACACTCAATATGCTGATGGTTTGAGTAATGAATAGAACGAAACATCTGCTGAGTGGTTTGTTGAGTTGGTCAGAGACTCATTTGTACATACATATTATATATCAATGGAAAGGTATTAATGCGTAGATCATACATATAAGTCTATATATGATGTGGCTTCTTTGGTTCAAATGATATTTCAATTCAATTTTTATTTTCGATTTTTATAATAAAAATTGAGAAATAAGTGTTATTTGTCAATTTTTATAATAAAAATTGGAAATAAGAGTTAGGGTTAAATTTGTATATAAAAATTGAAAAATAATAATTATTTTTGACTTTTATTATATAAATTAATTTTAATAATTAAAAATAATTTTTTTTATAAAAATCAGCAAATAACTCTTATTTTTTAATTTTTTGAAAAAAAAATTATAAGTGTTACGTCCCTGATTAAAAGTGAGATTCATGTCATATTTTAAGCCTCCAGCTATATATTTGGATTTTATATAAATATTTTTCCCTTTTTTGCATAGTCGTATGTAGGAGGGGTAGGTTAAGGCGTGGTTCAAATTCGAATACAAAAATTCGAAATTCAAAATTAGTCTAACTAAAGTTCATGCCAAATTTCAAGTCTCTACCTTTTTTTTTAGAGTTTATGGAATGATCATTTTTGCACCTTACAGGAAAAATAAAGCTTGTGAACCTTTTCTTAGTCATTTTTTTAAACAGAGACTTAAATTTAGCTTCGACAAAATTACCTGAAGTGAGTTTCTCACAAAATTTATAAGGTCCATTTTAAACAAACTTATCCACTGGCTTATTTGATTGCTCACAGATCTCTTGAAGCCACCCATATTTAAGCGTAGAAATCCAAAAAAGGTATCACATGTTTCCCACTGATGTACTTGGTCCTGCAAATCAATAAATTTGTCCAGTTGTTCTTTGTAAACTGAAACAGGGGGATACTCTCCTGATCCTATTGGCTTAATTCCGGAGCTACCTTCTAGCTCAAGCTCGGCATCACGTTCAGCTAATGTCAAATTACGCCCATATTTTTTTACTTCGTTCAAATAATTGTTCTTATCCCAAATCCATAGGTAAGAGTACACCATGTAGCCTTTACCATGTATTCGAATAGATTGTAATGCCTGTTTAACCTTGTTCATAATGTCTATACGTTGCTTGTTGAGATCAGGTTTATTCTCTAATTCATCTGTAGAAAGAAATAATCTATAAATGTAGCTGAAATTTAAAATAAAGCTTAATTTTTTACCCATAAATCGAATTAGTTCCTCTTCAGTAATTTCTGGTGGGTCTTGTGCAACTCGATATAATAGACTCATTGTTTCATAAATATTATCCAAAAGTGTTTCTACAAAAATTGCAAAGCCCATTTTAGAATTGGGATCAAGATTAAGAAAGTAGACGACGATTGGCTCTTGAAGCTCCATAAAAATTTCAAATATAGGCGCGTTGTTTTCGTAGCGATTTTCTACTTCCAACCTCAAATATGTAACGCTGGTAATAACACTATCAAGCAGGCATTGAGCAATTATAGTATCCACGTATTTCTCATATTCCCTGAATAATTGTCGCTCTTCTTCACTGATACCCTTAAGTAGCTCATAGCGGTGGAAGGGCGTTATAGTTTCTTCCTCACTACCAGATCGATCTTCTTCTTCATCCTGTTTTTGTTTCTCATTTCTTTTCTTAGACTTTGCAATCTTCGATATAGCCGAAAGACTTAAAACCGGCGGCCAAATGTCATCGCCATCATCCTCTTCCTCACCTCCCTCTCCAGAAGGCAAAGTATATCGTCGAGGAATATCATAAAATAGCTTCAAGTTAACATACATAAGAAGATCAACGAGTCGCTGAGTAACTTCAGCCTTTTCAAAGCGCTCCATTAGTATAACATCGCGCGGTTCAGTGTTAAGCATATGCTTTGGATTGAGATCCTTGCGTTGAAACAAAGGCACCGTTCCCCATGATCGAATACTCTCTTTAATAACCATAAGATTTTCCTGAGCAGCAACTAAGCGATCATGTAGATACTTTACCAATTTAAAGATCTTAACAATGAATTTTTGACCTAAGATTAGAAACATTAATATAATAATAAATAATTGTTCATTAAAAAGCATATAATGTAAGGCTGGGTAAGGTGTGAAAAAAACCGTTCTTTTAGGCCTTTGACTCATATAAAAGAACCGGTGACGTAAAGAGAGACAAATAAAGTTGCCTGATAAAGAGATGGCGCTTTGCAAATTATTGAAGTGAGAACGAAAAATATTGGGACAATATAAGCGAATAATTGAGCTCCGGAAATTCGAGTTTAAATATAATTAAATATAATAGCAGCGAAAAGAATTTTTACCTTGGGTTAGGCTGTACAATTTCGTATTCAAAAATGATTTGACTGTGAACGAAAAAATGAACCGGAGGAATGTACTCCTTTCTAGACCCCGTTCTTAAAAAAAGTACAGGAGTATGTCACAAAATGTGCGCAACAGTCAGGAAGTTTGGCAGACCGCATAAAGTCTATATATTCTTGATAAGCATCAACAGCCGAATCGATATTAGAGGTCTGCATAAAGCCATTCAAAAGGGCATATGAATCATTCACTCTGAAAATTTGTACACACAGAAAAAAATGAACGAAAAAAATCATGCACAATTTTCTTGATATGTGACCGAATCGTTCTCATTTTTTCGTTCTTAACACAAGCACGAGTCGGTATCAAATCGTGCACACAGAAAAAAATTAACGAGAAAAATCAAACATTTCCCATTTTCTTTAAAAGAAAAGCAGGCGACGACTTCAATTTTACAATTGTGTGGATATCATTGCTTTTGCTGTGTGTCAAAAGGGATATTTCTATCGACTGTGAGTATATTTTAAAAAATAGTGAAAAGTACAATACATTTTTATGGGGAAAAGAATTTTACAGGAGACGAAAGCTCTTAGATGGCGCCACTAAATCAAGTGAAATTGACAGCACTCCCAGAAATCGCCATCTGGCGACAGTCAATCCAATTGCTTTATTATTCAGTGCATACTTTCTGGAAGCATGTAATTATAATCGTTTAAGCTCTACTGCAATTATTTGTTTATTTAATTTTCTTTGTTATCATTGATCTCCTGTTGCTTGAGAAATAAATTTAGGTTTTTTTTACTCGGTGGGAGCTAGCCTATATAGGATGATCGTCGCTGACAAGAAGAGGGGCACGGGTATCGACATCCAAAACCACTAAAGTAGCTTCAAGCTCCGTTACAACGAAATACAGAGTCCTGGAGCGGCGTGGAACTGTTGTTCTGGTGGTGCTCCTTATTTATCAGTTCAATCGGATTTTTCCCCACACCCTTGAGACTTGAATTCTACCACTGCCAAGCAAGGATATTACATTAATCTCAAAAATTCTGAAGAGACCGGACCAAGGCGGCAGCTTTGAAGACAACACAAAGATGTTCGGAACAAGGAACAGTTCATTCGTGGAGACAACGAGACGACCAGCTAGATGAGCTGGACAGAAGAATTCCAGAGGTTAAAATAAGAAAATTAAATATGTAGCCAATTTAATAAAATACTAAAGCATTAAAACATTACTGTTAAACCAATCGGGTCCTAAAGTGGAAAATATGGGTATAAATTGAGAACGGTTTGTTCTAAATGTGTAACCAACACGGTCCTAAAGTAGTAAACAAATGTTCGAGAACTGAGCACCTACTGTTCGTATAATGTTGTGGATATGTGCCTGAAACAAACTGAAAAGTTCTTGGATTGTGCACATGCTGTTTATATAATGTTGTGGACTTGTTCCCAAAAGGACCCCTATATGTTTCTAAAACGAACTAAAATGTTCATAAAATGAGCCCAAAAAGCGATTAAATTGTTCCCAGTCGTTCAAAAAATAACACCCAAGTGTTCATGAAACTTCATGACCAAGCGATCATGAAGAAAGAAAAATCGTGCTTGCGCTACTTTCATGCACAGTTTGTTTTGATTTGTGCACAAATGTGCTTGTTTTTTTTCTGAGTGTACACTTTTAACTGAACAGTTTTGAAATGAATGTCAGTTAATGTTGTTCTAGTTCCTATATTGACAGTGAGTATGAGTACACTATATTGTTGTACAGTAAAGAATGAGTACAGTATTTTTGAGTACAGTACATTCACTGTACACCGAGTTATTATTGAGAACAACATTTGACAGCTAGAGTGTATCAAAATAAAAAATTTAAGAAAATAACAGATTCCATATGCATGCAATACATTTATTTTACATAATCTTTTTTCATCCGAGATTTGTTAAGTTCCTTTATATTCGAATTAAAAAACATTATATTGTCTACCATGTCTTTACCAGAGGCTGTTTTGCTGCGATTTTCTGAAATTAAATTTTTAGCTATCGAAAAAGACTTTTTGGATGCAGCATTACTGGCTGGCACTGCTAAAACCTTACAGCTGACATAAAAAAAAAAATTGGTCCTTATTATTGGTCCACCAATTCAGGATATTGAAATCTTCACTACATTGAATATTTACATTTTTATATGCTCGAATTTTGATATTATTATTGTCTTGAGTTGGTTGACAATAATCTGCAAAACTATAAACTTTTTGTGGTTTTGATGTACTTAGAGGTTCTGATTCGCGAGTTGGGTTTTTAAAATGAATATCCATCACAATCTTCACAATTATTTGTGGGTGGAAAGGAAAATTTTTTATTTTCTTTTCGACAATGGCCGGTAAATTCTTCACCTTCATGGTATATTTTCATTTTTATGAGCATGTGTTTCATTCCACTTAAGGTGTACTCATATTTTGCTTGGTGTACAATGTGTTAAATCGAGAAAAAACAAAGCAGTCATTTATGATGAGAACAACTTTAGCTGTCACTCACTCCCAGTGAGTTATTGAATTTACTGTACAGCGACAAATGAGTTCAGTAAATAATGATAAAAAAATATTTTACTTTTTTTTCATTTCTTTTCTTTTATTGCTGTTGGGTGATATACCCAACGCCAGAGACATGGAAAATTTGGTAGTTATGTTACATATGATTGGCTCACAATTTTTATTTATATATCGGTGATTCGTTTCTATCTTCAATTGCTTCGTATTCAGATATTTTGATAATGTGCAGTGCGTCTCTCTGCCTAGTGCCTTACAATGTCGCAGGTTAAGTGACTTGCACCTATGATCTTTCTCTATCTGTCAAGATCAATAAAAACTGACACTGACAGGGTCAGCTGTCATCCTACATTGTCCGTACTGTTCAACAACACTAATCATGATCTATTCAACACTAAACTAAATGAAAGCTCCAAAACTCAAGCTATTCATCTATTCTCCGACACGGCCATTCTATTAATTCACACGTCCTCGTGTATTAGTCAATAAGTGTCTTACTTTATTACATAAGTCGTTTCATTGTTTCTTTTTATTAACTTGAAATTCTATTAAACTCCTTTTTTTCTTTTTTTTTTTTTTTTTTTTTTATTTCATTTCATTTCTCTTTATCGTTCTTAGAGTAACATTCATTCTCTCTAGCCTGGTCAGGTACCCCCAATAAAATCCTTTTTTTTTTTTTTTTTTTTCATTTCATTTTATTTCTCTTTATCGTTCTTATAGTAACATTCATTCTCTCTAGCCTGGTCAGGTACCCCCATGAGCATCGACAACCCTGCTTCTCCCGCCATTATCTGTCTGTTTTAACTGTTTAACATACTTCAACATACTGTTTCTCCTTCTACAGTCTGTGTTTAAATTGCTTCTCACACACTACAGTCTGGCGGGCTTAGCTCAGTTTCCTCCATATTTAACTCACTTGGCACCTGTCCAACTGGCAACCTTCGCAAACTTTCTATTGCTTGTCATTGACTTTAGCATATATCTATCGCCTTCCAATATTTCTATCACCTCAAAAGGTCCTTGGAACTTTGGGTCCAATTTCATTTGATGTCTCTCTTCACTCCTAAGTAATACGTGATCTCCAACCTTAAAGTTGACTACTTTTGCCTTCTTTGGATTAACTCTATGTCTTTCCTACACGGCTGCGTTTTGCATATTTTGATCAGCCTGAACTCTAATTTCCTGTAAGTCTACCTGATTTTCGTCTTCATTAATAGTAAGAAAACCTAGAGGCCGTGCAATCTTACCTATTAATAACTCTAAGGGACTTGATTTTGTTACCCGATTGACGATACTGTTTATAGCTAATTGGACTTCTCCTAACGCATCTTGCCATGATCTGGTACTTGTCGCAACGGCAGTAATCAAATTCTTAAGAGTGGACATAATTCGTTCTACCTGTCCATTTGCGCGACTAGCCCCCCATTGCAATCAGATTAACACAAGCCTCGGAGTTTAGAGTAAAGGTATGGTAAACGAATTTGGAGAAAGCGTCTATCAAAACTATCACATATTCTTTACGGTCACTTTTGCCACTTAATTTTCCTGAAATATCTATGTAAAGAGTGTGCCATGGAATGCTGACTTTCGGGATCGGATGAAATTCCATCTGCACTTTTCCTGATGACGATTTTGAAACCCTACAAGTAATACAATTCTTAACGAACTTTCTAACCAATAATGTTCATACACCTAATCAAAAGTTTTCTGCCACCCAAGATGCATAATGGACTCATGCACCTGATTTATTACTGACCACCTAAACGCACGTGGTACACCTGGCAAACAACGAGTCTTTGAATTTCTCTGAATTTTCCGATATAAAACTCCAGCTCTTAACTCGTACGTTTAAGCCATATCTTCAGAGAGACCATGGTTCTTAAAGGTTGTAACTATTTTCTTTAGGTCGTGATCACGCTGTTGTTCAGACAAAAGCCAGCTTTCAGAAATTTCTGTTAGAAAAATCCTCTTTTCCACGACCTTATTATGGGCCGACCTAATCTCAGGAGTGGGCGGATTTCTAGACAAAAAGTCAACATATGCCATGCGCTTCCCCTCTCGATATTGTATTTCGAAGTCAAACGTCTGTAAAAACGCCCACCAACGATAAACCCTAGGTGATAACTCAAGCTTCTTTTATGAAGATTTAAGCGAGTTGCAATCAGTGAAAATTACAAATTTTCTACCATGTAAATAGTGTCGAAAATGATTTACTGCATTTACCACTGCGAGTGTTTCTAACTCATAAGAAGTATATCTCGCCTCACTTGGACTATTGGTCTTATTGAAATATTCCACTACCTGAAGCCTGCTATTACAAACGATGCAAAAGAATAGCACCATACCATAATTCAATAGAATATTGAGGGTCAAAAATTGTCAACACGGGTTTGTTGATAAGAACTTCCATAACTTTCTTGCAGATCCTTTTGTGCTCTGCTTTCCACTCAAAACCGTTTTTCACTGAGGTAAAAAAATAAAGAGGTTTCATCATTTGGGAAAATCTTGGTATAAACTAAGGCTAAGCCGATAAACTGACGTAAAGTGGTAACCGACCTGGGAGGTGGCAAAACACTTAACGCTTCTATTTTCTGCAAGTTGGGACGTACCTCACCCGAACATACCTCATAGCATAGGTATTGTACTGTCCTTCTGAGAAAGAAGCATTTCGTGATATTAAACGAGAAGCCAGCTGACAATAGTATGCCATGAATCATTTCCAACCTTTCAAGCGCCGACTCTTGCGTTGGTGCTATATTTAAAATATTCTCCATATAAACGACCACATACGAAAAGGCAAGATCTCCAAGAGCTTTCATCACAGCTCTCTGAAAACCGAAGGCGCATTTTTCAACCCAAATGGCATTGCCAAGAACTTAAACTGTCCATCAGGAGTTACAAACGCGGTATACTAAATCGAATTGGCATGTAATGGGACTTGGTAATATCGGGACGCCACATCTAAACTGGTAAAATATCGGGCTCCATTTAATATAGCTATCTGATCTGCTATGCGAGGAAGAGGATATTTGTCTGCAATAGCATTTGAATTTAACTCTCGATAATCAACGCAGAGTCTGGCAGACCCATTCTTTTTCATTACCAACAGTGCAGGACTAGCACATGGTGAGCTACTGGGTCTAATTACTTTACACTCTATCAACTCTTGAACCTTTTCTCGTACAATCTCCCTTTCGCTAGGACTGAAACGATATGGCCGCCTTTTTACGGTCTTATTTGGTTCGATTAATCGAATAGCCATCTCGCCTGTTGTAACTCTAGTGTGCTGAGTTCCCTGAATGAAAGAGGATGAATACTTTTTCAAAATTGATACCAATTTATTCTTTTCTTCACCATAAACTTAAGTTTCAACCTGCTCGAAAGAGTCGTTAACCTCAGGTATAGAACAAACATTAATTGTTTTGGCCTTCACAAACTCAGCATGAAACTAAAGCTGACAGTCCCTGAGCTAAAACTTCACGACCATGGAATAATATTTCAAGCAGGGACTGCAAATAAGAGTTTTGAATGCTAATTTCAACTAAAAAAAATCAAAGTGAAGGAAATATGGTACAGTAAAATACTAAACACCAAAATTCCTATTTTAGTCGGAACTATCGATATCAGCCAAAAACTTATATTTTCAATTTTTGAAATTAAAAATTAAATTTAATTATTATTTGTAATTCTTATTCAAAAAGTAAAAAATAATCGTTAAAACTCATTTTTTTAATAAAAGTTTGGAAAATCTCTTATTTCTGATTTTTTCAATAAAAATAAAAAATAATAGTTATTTTTGATATTTATTTTGAAAGTTACAAATAAGAGTTATTCTGTAACTTTTATTTTAAAAATCAAAATAAAATAGTTAAGTTGAATAACTTTTGAACAAAGTGGTGTATTACAAAAATTTAAAATTATTCTTGATCTATGACTCGAGACCTTTCATATGATACATCACATGTCCTTCAAGGACGAATATTAAGGATCCGATTATTTTCTATTATTTTTCATTTTTTCTTCTGTATTCGGTTGCAGTAATATATGATTGTTGCAATTATTGGCAAACCAAATTCCAATTTATACTACAAATACTAAATACTACAACATTCAAACATAATGGAGGCGGAAAAATTTGAAACTGTCAAAGCATTAATTATAAAGGCAATGAAGCGAAGACTAATTTCCCTCAAGCTTGACATCGCATCAAGGCATAGTAGAGGCATCTTGGGAGTGAATGCTCAGTACTATGAATAGGAGGCTATTAAGGTTGTAACACTTGGTATAATCGAGCTGAATAAGAAGCATACCGGCGTCAATCTCAGTGCGGAGATTGAAAATATTTTGAAAGAGTTCAGTTTGATGAAAAATAATAAGAATAATTTTAAATTTTTGTAATACACCACTTGGTTCAAAAGTTATTGAACTTAACTTTTATATTTTGATTTTTAAAATAAAAGTTACAGAATAACTCTTATTTGTAACTTTCAAAATAAAAATCAAAAATAACTCTTATTTTTTATTTTTATTGAAAAAATCAGAAATAAGAGTTTTTCTAAACTTTTATTAAAAAAATGAATTTTAACGATTATTTTTGACTTTTTAAATAAAAATTAAGAATAATTGTTATTTCGTAACTTTAAAATAAAAATTTGAAAATAATTGTTAATTTGCAATTTTCATTTTAAAACATTTAAAAGTTACGGTCCCTGATTTCAAGACAATTATCATTGGCCGTGTTCACCAGAACTAATCAATCAGTAATCATGTATCACAAATCAAAAAATTTTTGATTTGCTTCTGGTGAACTCTTTGATGAAATTTAAGGCAACGCCGTTAAAATTAAAGCGAGGCCTCGAAATCTTGAAAGTTATGGTTTTTCTTAGTTAAAATTATCGATGTGTCTGTCATATTCGTCTGTATTGGTGAACAAAATGGAAAACCAACGTAAGTTTTTACAAATTTTAAAAAATTTAAGAAATGCATTAACCATTTTTCTGCAGTGGTGTAATATCCCCATATAGGACTAAATAAAAATTATTAACGTTAAAGAAAGAAATTCAAAATTGTAGGTCTAGGTTTTTTTTAAAACTCTGAGTTCGCGCCTTACGATATTCAGCCAAGTTTCAAACCATTGCCGATAAGAGTCATATGCAACCTGCAATGTCAACACGTCAAGTGTCACAGCCAATGTCAAAAGATGCAGAACAGAAGTGATCTGCTTCTTTTAAACATTTCCGCTGGTCTTTTCCTATGAAGATTTAGCCAAGAGCAGACACTCCAAGCCGAAGCTGAAAAATTAATCGGAAAATTAATTTATAATCATCCACAAGTCTGGGCTATATCAGCGAAATAAGGCATTTGTCTGGTCGTGGAAGCCGAAAACGTATTTATTTAAACTAATTGTAAATTTTTTACATTTATTTTAATATTTACAAAATCCTCTGCAGCTTTCGAGCTTAAGCCAGAAATTTGGACAAGGGGCAACAAGCGCTCAGTCAATATTAGGCAAGTCGCCTACACATTAAAAATATTAAAACAGAGAAGGCAAAATAACATTCATCAAGGTATGTAGGAGAACAAAAAAACAAAAAAAAAAAAAAAAAACCAAGATATACATGTATATCGTATATATGGCAAACAGCTGATTCTTTTGGTCGTCTTACTTTTGCAGATTTTGTATTTTATTGTCTCTCGCATTGGTCTTGCGAAACCCATAAATAACGAGACTAGGAAAGAGTTACAGTTTTCCGCTGTTGCGCATGCTCCTCTTTCTCAATTTCGCTAGTCTCTCTAAGGCAAAACAAAAGGCAGCCAGCACAGCAGTGTACGAGCAACGGGGAAACTAATCGCAGCGATTTAACTCTTGGAGAGTAGAGTCCAAAAAAAATCAACCGCGAGGAGTGTTAAAATACAAGTTTTAAGTAAAAGTTACAATAAATTGTTGCCAGACATAGGCAAAGGTCTCATGAAAACAAAAAAATATATATATATCTATATATTTAAAATCGTTAACACAGCTCTATCGATTACCCTAAATTGTCAAAAAAATTTTTTGTGTTTCTGAAAAAAACAATCAAAACAAATTGTGAAATTAAAAGTGCAACAACAAAAGAATTTGATAATATAAAGTAATGAAAATTTAAGAAAATATCTCCTACACATTTAAACAACACCTTGCTGATATATTAAAAAGAAAGAAAAAATAAAAGAATATTAAAATATCGCACACAAATATTGGCAAGCAAGTGACTTAAGAAAAACGGAACATCGAGATTAATTACAGATAATAATAGCAGTAAAAAAAAAAAATTAAAGGAATAAACTTATAAAACAAAGTCAAAAAACAAAAATATTAAACAACATATTATAAAAAAAAAAAAATTAAACAAAATATACAAGCAAAATACAAGTAAAAATTCTCAGAGCAAATTAGTCTGTCCATATAAAACCTATCATTCAGTCCGTTATTTATCCGGCTGTCGTTTGTTATCATTCCTATTGCAGCTGTTCACAATAAGTTAAAATCAAAAGAAACAAGAACAAAGAAGAATAAAATGTAATATATTAAAAAAAAAAACAAGAATACATGTAAAGTAAAATATCAGAAACAGCACCGTTCAAAACTGCCAACAATTGACTGTTTCCAATTCTCTCATTCCAAGAACATTCATTGCTGCCAGTGCTTGTGAAACTGTGCAAAACTACACCTACTCATAAAAGTTTTGACACACCACAGATGGTTTCCATAAATAATATTTTTATTTCCCTTATATGCATTTATCTTAATTTCAGCAAGTGTGTTGTTTAAAAGATTTAGATTATAAAAAAAAAAAAAAATTAAACCTAACTTAAAGAAAAGATAAAACAATATAAAAAAAAAATTTTTTAATTAAAATCGGTTATTGCACTTTTAGTCATTGAAAAAAAAACATAAAAACCTAAATAAGAAAAGGATACAGAAACAAATAGAATGAATTAACGAATAAAGGAAAATTATACCTGAAATAAATAGAAACATTCAGGATAAAATAAATGATAATATTGTATGTTAAATAGTAGTTAATATCACAGATGAAAGCTTAACTGAATTTAAAAAAAAAAAAAAATCTACAAAAAAAAATAAAACAATGTTTAAGTTACATTCTTTAACATGAAAACTTTTGTTATGATGAGGTACTAAGTTAGTCGCTTTTTCCGCAGACATGGGGGTCTGAACAATTGGGTAACAATTGCTTTTGGGGTCTTTGCCAAAAAAACGTAAGTTAAAGACCATGGTAGGGTGGGTAGAGAAAGGTGTGTCGATCAACAGCTAAGATCTCACCTGTGCCTTTGTTTTTTCTCTTTTACATCGAAATCTGTCGTTTTTCCTTCTTAAATTTGCACTCTTAATTTTGTTAATTTAATTTATTTATTTGTGCTACTGGGTTGACTTGGTGATTAGTTTGTTTCTTCCGTGAGCGTTGGCTCTTTTGGACTGGTAGATTCTGCAGGGACTCTATAATAATAACTTTTGTAATGTGGATTGGCAACAATAGCAAGAACCCCCCACACTACCGAATGAGCTCGGCTTTAATGGGTCCCGACCAGCTATTTAAGTTGCTTCTTCTGCCTAAAAATCTTTTTAGGATACCTCCACTTGGACATTACAAAGTATTTGGCGCCCAACGTGGGGCTCAGGGTTAGACGGTTTTCTAAATTGTCTAGACTTTGAACCTACTTATTGAGGTTATCGGAGAAAAATAACAACGGTTTTTCTATAGGCAACATATTCGTGGATTTCGATTAATGTTTAGCACATGCTGAAATTTATATCGACCTGAATTAGAGTGCTGTGAAGAGTGTTGAAAATATAAATAAAAGGCCATTAACATCTGGATAAGTGAGTTACAGATACAATTTCAGTATCTTGTAAATACACTAAATTTCACTGCGAAACTTCATTAAATTTTGCTCGCTTGTTTTCTGTTGACTGTTAATTGTATCTATAGAAATTGCTTCGATTAGTAATTCTTTTTATATACCGCTGGAATTCGAGAGTTTATGCAATTGAACCCCATCGACCGTGGAGTTTGTATACTTAGTTTGCTCAGCGTTGCAAGAGAAATATGTGTCAATTAATTTTCAATTTCTGCGATTTTTTAGGAAAGTATAGTGTTGAGAAATTACTTTAATTTTGCGAAAGTAGCTGGAATACAATCAGTATATGTGAGTGTACTCTTGTCCGTTATATTTCGTTGATTTTTCTAGAATTGACTTGGCTTAATATGTAAAATCGCCATCAGTTTAAATAGCCCAAACAATCAATAGACTAAACAGATTTTGAAAAATAAATAATTAGATAAAGGATAAAAGTTAGGCAATTATTCATTCCCCCAAACAAATGTCATAGCGGAAAGATTTATTTATGATATTAAATAAAATTGAAATTATAGTAAACAAATGGATTTTCAAATAAATTAAAAAAAATAAAATCATCATCATGCCAGTAGAGCGGAGCCCGAATCCTACAGCCGCTACAGCCGATGACGATATTTGTATTGTGTGTGGTGAGCAAATGTTAGATACTCAACCTTGCTCGATCACTAAATGCAAACATACGTTTCATAAAACCTGTATAGAAGAGAGATTAAAAACAAATAGAGATTGTCCGATATGTTTTGCATTATTACATGTAAAAGATTTAAAAATTGTTGTAGGCAATTGCACGCCTGACCCAAAGGCAAGAGAAGTTCCAAAACTTCCACCCATCGAAAGGATACGTACTCGTGCTGTAGCCAGACAACTGGATCTCAATGTCGAAGATCAGCAAAATGAGTCTGCAATAAACATACATGAACAGTCGCGCAGTACCAGCAATGGATACGTTGAGATTAGCCAAACTAGCCAAGGTGCCGTGCCTTGTGGTAACGCCAACGTTAGAGGTGCTAGAAGGAATTATAGAGGAAGGGGACGAGCAAGACGACTACCACCTCAACGAAATGAATCGAACGGATTTAATCAAAATCTTGAAACTCTGGTCAAAGAAACCGTTCAGCGCATGCTGTCTTCATTGACAACATCTAGTGCACCGGTTATTCAAGAAAGAGTTGAAGAGTCCGATACTCAGTCTAGTGCAGAAAGTATCAGATCATCCAGATCAGTTCGCAAATACAGTGGAAATAGAGTAGCTAATGTCATCCAAAAATGGGGTATTAAATTTGATGGTACCTCTGAAGGATTATCGGTCGAAGAGTTTTTATATCGAGTGGAAATATTAACCAAAGAGCATCTGTCAAATGATTTGATAGCCATGAGCAAAAACGTACATCAGCTTTTAGTAGGTAAGGCTGGATACTGGTTTTGGAGATTTCACAAGGAAGTAAAATCTTTTACCTGGTCACAGTTTTGTGTAGCTCTACGGGCTCAATATAAGGAAAGTCGTTCAGCTTATGAATTGCGAGAACAGATTCGTTCGCGTAAACAAAAGCCAGGGGAGTCGTTTGACACTTTTTACGAAGCGCTCTGCAAATTAATGGACAAGCTTTCGGTACATTTTGAGGAATCAGACCTCATTGAACTCGTACGAGAAAATTTATAAAGCGATATGAAGGAAAGGCTTTTGTTCGAAGACCTTCAGTCAATTTCCCAATTACGTCGCTTAGTGCAGAAAAGGGAGAATTTCTTAAAAGAAGTAAGTCGCTCGCGTCCCTTAACAGCAAAACCAAGAGAGAATATGCCACCCAGAATTTATGCTGTAGATCAAGAGCATGAACAGGATCAGGTTGAAGAGACTTTAGAAGTGGAGCAAGAGATAGCTGCTGTTCAACGAATTGTTTCATCTAAGGTTAAATGTTGGAACTGTGATGTTGTCGGTCACGTATGGGAAGATTGTTTGGCAGACAGACGAATCTTTTGTTATGGATGCGGTGCACCACAAGTTTATAAACCAAACTGCCAAAATTGTAAACGCAAGGCGGAAACCGATTGGCAGGGGCATCTTTGAAGCCACCGATGTCCCTGTAATATTTTCAAATACAGATTCGAAAGTAGCAACTAGATTTCTGCAGTCTGACAAAGAAAGTCGTCAAGATGATCATCAGATGCAAACTCTAGCCTGTGCTAATAAAGGAGAATTAAGTTTAGATTATAATTTTAGGTTTAGACCGTATGAAGAACGGCTTAAAAATTATATGGAAATTAGAAACAGAATATTTCAAACTCTAAAGTCCCCAAAACGTCGAAATACAGTTCGAATGCGAAGATATTTTGGCAAGCTTAAAGATAAACGTCATATGCTAATTTCTACTATTTTTCAAAATAATATAGATAGACGTAGTTATGCAAGCGTAAATTTTCTCAATTTTTCTGAATGGGGTTTGCTGGACACTGGAGCAAACGTGAGTTGCATTGGTGCAGAATTGGCTCGTGAGGATTTCAGATCCTGTCCGCAATTTAAACCCATGGTGTCTCAAGTCCGAACTGCTGATGCTCAGGCGCACCAAGTGATTGGAATTTTAAAAGTTCAAATGAAATACAAACAGTTGGAAAATGAAATTAATTTATATGTTATTCCCTCAATCGCTCACAGATTGGTTTTTTTATTTGTAGATTTTTGGCGAACTTTCAACTTAGCACCTGGTATAATCAGCTCTCTCGCTTCTAACAATACAGACGAATCAGAAACAGACAATTATCCTCTGTCGGAGTCGCAGAGCAGACAACTGGAAGTTGTAAAAGAGATGTTTCCAAATTTTGAGAAACAAGGATTAGGTCGCACCGGTTGGATAAAGCATGATATTGTTACTGCTAGTGCCAAGCCTGTTAAACAGAGACATTACCCAGTAAGCCCAGCTGTTGAAAATTTGATGTACTCCGAAATTGATCGAATGGTCAAATTAGGTGTTATCGAACCATCACAAAGTGCTTGGAGCTCTCCAATCCGTTTAGTCGTCAAGCCAAATAAAGTCAGGCTATGCTTGGATGCAAGAAGGCTAAACGAAGTAACTAAAAAGGACGCATACCCACTTCAGAACATTGATGGCATTTTTGCTCGATTGCCGAAGGCGAACTTAATATCCAAATTGGATCTCAAAGATGCCTATTGGCAAATCGAATTGACAGACGACGCGAAGCCTTTGACTGCCTTTACAGTGCCGGGTCGATCGTTATATCAATTCACCGTAATGCCATTTGGGTTATGTAATGCACCTTCGACTATGTGTCGCTTAATGGACGAATTAATTCCACCTGATTTACGTCACTGCGAGTTTGGATATCTTGATGATATGTGTATAGTATCTGAAGACTTTGAGACACATCTTCAAGTATTGATCCGAATCGCAGACCAATTCCGAAAGGCTAATCTGACATTAAATGTCAGTAAAAGTAATTTTGCAGTTACAAAGATTAACTATTTAGGTTTCGTTATAGGAAGCGGAGGTATATCCACTGACCCTTCAAAAATTTCATGTATTTTAGACTGGCCCACACCGCGCAACATTAAACAAGTTCGTGGTTTTCTTGGCATTTGTGGCTGGTATCGGAGATTTATAAATAACTTTGCAGAGATCAGCTTTCCAATAACCGAGGTACTCAAAACCAAGAAATGTTTTACTTGGTCAGCCGAAGCGCAAGACGCTATGAATAAGTTAAAGGAACTTTTAACTACGGCTCCAGTTTTACAAAATCCTGACTTCACTCGTAAATTTTATTTACATTGTGACGCCAGTGATTATGGCATTGGTTCAGTACTAGTACAGTTGACAGAAGAAGGTGAGGAGAAGCCAATAGCCTATATGTCAAAGAAATTGACTAAATCACAACGTAATTATAGCATAACAGAGCGAGAATGTTTGGCTGTAATTTTATCAATTGAGAAATTTCGGTGTTACCTTGAATTACAGGAGTTTAAAGTTGTAACGGATCATTCTAGCTTAGTTTGGTTAATGCGGCAACAGAATGTATCTGGGCGTTTAGCTCGATGGATATTTCGACTACAAGCTTTTAAATTCACCATTTCTCACCGAAAAGGGAAACATTGTGCCTGACGCATTGTCCAGAATGTGTGAAGCGGAAATTGATAGTGTTTAAATAATAGGCCCTGAAATAGATTTAAAATCGTCAGCTTTTCTGGATCCTGAATATGTAGAGTTAAAGTCGCGAATTGAAACTAATGCAGATAAATTTCCTGATTTAAAAGTTCATGGCCAGTATGTTTATATACGAACAAAACACCCTACAGGCAATATCGCACAGGAATCCGATAGCTGGAAGCTTTGGGTACCGGAAAGATTGCGACCTGCCACTATTTTACAAGCTCATGATAGCATAGTATCAGCTCATGGAGGCATGCAAAAAACTACCGAGAGATTGCGTAGAAATTTATTTTGGCCAGGATTGTCTAAGGAAGTTCGTGAATATGTACGTGCATGTGAGGTGTGTAAGGAAACCAAAGCCCCAAATGCTACGTTACGTCCTCCGATGGGAGTACAAGCTGTTTCATGTAGACCTTTTCAGCGTCTCTACATTGATCTGCTTGGCCCTTATCCTAGGAGCAAACGAGGTCACATCGGATTGTTGATTGTGCTGGATCATTTTAGCCGATATCATTGGCTATGTCCTATAAAGAAATTTACTACTGCGCCTATTATTGACTTTTTATGTGATAAAATTTTTGTTGAATTCGGAGTACCAGAGTCTATTGTAAGCGACAATGGAGTACAATTCAAGGCAAAAGAATTTGAGGCAGTTTTAACCAAGTTGGGCATCCGGCATATATTTACGGCGTTGTATTCACCTCAAAGTAATGCGGCTGAGAGAGTCAACCGTTCTTTGTTGTCAGCTATACGTTCTTACCTTTCAAAAGATCAAACCGAATGGGATCAACATCTGCCCAAAATATCATCAGCTTTACGTTCAGCACTACACCAGTCGATTGGTTGTTCTCCTTATAAAGCACTCTTTGGCTTTAATATGATTAGTCATGGAGAAGATTATAAGCTGCTGAAAAGTTTAACACTTTTAGACGAATCAACAAGATTAGAGAGAGTCGATCAGTTGGCCATTTTAAGAGAAGAGATTAAGACAAACAGTCGAATTGCATATGAGCGTAATGCCAAACAATATAATTTGCGAGCCAAGCCAATAACTTTCACAGAGGGTCAAGAAGTTTTTAAAAGAAATTTCAGTTTAAGTCAATTTAGCCAGAATTATAATAAGAAATTAGGACCACAATTTTCTAAATGCCGAGTGAAGAAAAAACTTGGAAATGCATACTATTTATTAGAATCATTACAAGGCAGAGAAATTGGGACCTTTCACGCGAAAGATATTCGGAGCTAATTCCAGATAATCGTGTCTGTGCATTTGCTCGGCAGATTCTCTGTTGGTGTAATATCCCCATATAGGACTAAATAAAAATTATTAACGTTAAAGAAAGAAATTCAAAATTGTAGGTCTAGGTTTTTTTTAAAACTCTGAGTTCGCGCCTTACGATATTCAGCCAAGTTTCAAACCATTGCCGATAAGAGTCATATGCAACCTGCAATGTCAACACGTCAAGTGTCACAGCCAATGTCAAAAGATGCAGAACAGAAGTGATCTGCTTCTTTTAAACATTTCCGCTGGTCTTTTCCTATGAAGATTTAGCCAAGAGCAGACACTCCAAGCCGAAGCTGAAAAATTAATCGGAAAATTAATTTATAATCATCCACAAGTCTGGGCTATATCAGCGAAATAAGGCATTTGTCTGGTCGTGGAAACCGAAAACGTATTTATTTAAACTAATTGTACATTTTTTACATTTATTTTAATATTTACAAAATCCTCTGCAGCTTTCGAGCTTAAGCCAGAAATTTGGACAAGGGGCAACAAGCGCTCAGTCAATATTAGGCAAGTCGCCTACACATTAAAAATATTAAAACAGAGAAGGCAAAATAACATTCATCAAGGTATGTAGGAGAACAAAAAAACAAAAAAAAAAAAAAAAACCAAGATATACATGTATATCGTATATATGGCAAACAGCTGATTCTTTTGGTCGTCTTACTTTTGCAGATTTTGTATTTTATTGTCTCTCGCATTGGTCTTGCGAAACCCATAAATAACGAGACTAGGAAAGAGTTACAGTTTTCCGCTGTTGCGCATGCTCCTCTTTCTCAATTTCGCTAGTCTCTCTAAGGCAAAACAAAAGGCAGCCAGCACAGCAGTGTACGAGCAACGGGGAAACTAATCGCAGCGATTTAACTCTTGGAGAGTAGAGTCCAAAAAAAATCAACCGCGAGGAGTGTTAAAATACAAGTTTTAAGTAAAAGTTACAATAAATTGTTGCCAGACATAGGCAAAGGTCTCATGAAAACAAAAAAATATATATATATCTATATATTTAAAATCGTTAACACAGCTCTATCGATTACCCTAAATTGTCAAAAAAATTTTTTGTGTTTCTGAAAAAAACAATCAAAACAAATTGTGAAATTAAAAGTGCAACAACAAAAGAATTTGATAATATAAAGTAATGAAAATTTAAGAAAATATCTCCTACACATTTAAACAACACCTTGCTGATATATTAAAAAAAAAGAAAAAATAAAAGAATATTAAAAGCAAGTGACTTAAGAAAAACTGAACATCGAGAATAATTACAGATAATAATAGTAGTAAAAAAAAAAAATTAAAGGAATAAACTTATAAGTTAATAATTGAATAAAAAAAAAAATATATCAAAGAAAAAGAAAAAAAAAAGAAACCATTTAACCCGTCGAGAAGGCCTTCACGTTGGATTTAATCTGGTGAGTTATAAAACAAAGTCAAAAAACAAAAATATTAAACAACATATTATAAAAAAAAAAAATTAAACAAAATATACAAGCAAAATACAAGTAAAAATTCTCAGAGCAAATTAGTCTGTCCATATAAAACCTATCATTCAGTCCGTTATTTATCCGGCTGTCGTTTGTTATCATTCCTATTGCAGCTGTTCACAATAAGTTAAAATCAAAAGAAACAAGAACAAAGAAGAATAAAATGTAATATATTAAAAAAAAAAAAACAAGAATACATGTAAAGTAAAATATCAGAAACAGCACCGTTCAAAACTGCCAACAATTGACTGTTTCCAATTCTCTCATTCCAAGAACATTCATTGCTGCCAGTGCTTGTGAAACTGTGCAAAACTACACCTACTCATAAAAGTTTTGACACACCACAGATTGTTTCCATAAATAATATTTTTATTTCCCTTATATGCATTTATCTTAATTTCAGCAAGTGTGTTGTTTAAAAGATTTAGACTATAAAAAAAAAAAAAAAAAAAATTAAACCTAACTTAAAGAAAAGATAAAACAATATAAAAAAAAATTTTTTTAATTAAAATCGGTTATTGCACTTTTAGTCATTGAAAAAAAAAAACATAAAAACCTAAATAAGAAAAGGATACAGAAACAAATAGAATGAATTAACGAATAAAGGAAAATTATACCTGAAATAAATAGAAACATTCAGGATAAAATAAATGATAATATTGTATGTTAAATAGTAGTTAATATCACAGATGAAAGCTTAACTGAATTTAAAAAAAAAAAAAATCTACAAAAAAAAATAAAACAATGTTTAAGTTACATTCTTTAACATGAAAACTTTTGTTATGATGAGGTACTAAGTTAGTCGCTTTTTCCGCAGACATGGGGGTCTGAACAATTGGGTAACAATTGCTTTTGGGGTCTTTGCCAAAAAAACGTAAGTTAAAGACCATGGTAGGGTGGGTAGAGAAAGGTTTGTCGATCAACAGCTAAGATCACACCTGTGCCTTTGTTTTTTCTCTTTTACATCGAAATCTGTCGTTTTTCCTTCTTAAATTTGCACTCTTAATTTTGTTAATTTAATTTATTTATTTGTGCTACTGGGTTGACTTGGTGATTAGTTTGTTTCTTCCGTGAGCGTTGGCTCTTTTGGACTGGTAGATTCTGCAGGGACTCTATAATAATAACTTTTGTAATGTGGATTGGCAACAATAGCAAGAACCCCCCCACACTACCGAATGAGCTCGGCTTTAATGGGTCCCGACCAGCTATTTAAGTTGCTTCTTCTGCCTAAAAATCTTTTTAGGATACCTCCACTTGGACATTACAGTGGATGAAAAGAAGTGGAGCTCCGCAAAAGTCAAATTACTCTTGGCCCTATATGGAGAAAGAAAGGCATGTTTTCGTTATCCGAAAATAAAAAACAAAACAGTTTGGCGGGATATTTTAAAAGAAATGGAAAAGCATGGAATGAAAGGTTTTGATGAGCAGCAACTGGACCGCAAAATTCGAAATTTAAAGGCGTCTTTCACCGCAATTCGAAAGAAAAACAAAAGTACCGGAGAGGGAAGAACCAATTGGGAGTTTTTCGAGGAAATGGAGGCCATCTTCGGTGGTGACCTAGCAGTGTCAGGGTGCCGCACGTTGGCCACATTGGTAACAGAGGAGGAAAACATATTACCAATGTTTCACAACGAGAACTTCGAGATAAAGGTATTCAAAATTTAAAATTTATTTATATGATTATTATAAATGCAACTTCTCTACAGCTTCATGCTAATTGCAACAACGAAGACTTCTCTAATGAAAACATTTATGATGAAAATGCATTCAAGGTTCAAAGCACTAGCTCGGGAAGGCGCAAGCGGATGGCAAACAAGGAAAGAGATTCCTATTACCAAAAAAAAAAAAATAATTGAAGCAGATGATACTCGAACCGAGGAGCTCCGAAAACTGCGAGTTGCCATGGAGGAAAACAACGCTATTCAGCTGGCCAGAAACAACTTGCTGGAAAAGCTTGTTGAAAAATATCAGCCCAGACCAACCCAATTTAATTTTAATAAAAAACTATATATAAACGGATTTATTTTATCTTAAAATATTTTATTTTTAATTGAATCTCGTTTTCTTGAAGCTTCTGGAGCAGTTCTTTCTGTAGCACATAAAATTCCCGAATATGGCACTTCTTTAATTTCTATGTCTTCGTTTTCCGTCCAGTCTTCATCCTCAATTTCATCTGGGTCCAGCTGGATGTAATTATGCAACATGCAGCATGCCATTATAATGTAGTTTCCAAAAGTAGGAGACTTTATATCGAGGTACTTAAGACGACGAAATCTTCCCTTAAGAAGACCAAATACCCGTTCAATAACTGCTCTTATTGCTGAAAATCTGACATTATACCTTATTTGGGATGCGTTGATGTCCATTGTCCCTGTAAGGTGTTAGTAAATAAACACTTAATGGAAGAAGAGACTGCGTATGTAAATGGAAATTAATAATTATCTACTATTTAGGTGGGTCTCTAAGAATTTGTACTTCAAATAATGAACGTGACATTCTGAAGTGACTCTTGAACTCGTCCAAACTATAATCTTGCACTGTTTCTTCGTAGAATAACTGAGAGCGTACTCGCGGATGTTTCTTTTTGAGAAGTTTCTTTTCCAAGCTATCCTCATCAAAAATATTTACCACGGCTTCCAAAATCGTGTTGGAGTTTCCGGTATCCGCCAATTCAGTTATCAAAATTAAAGTTTCCTCCGTATTCATTTTGTTGATTTCGTTTACAACTGACAAGTGCAATTTTATTTTTGTTTACGTTTGTTTTATCGATAAAAAAATCATCATAATCAGAGAATTTCAGCTTACTATTTTGGTGGTGGATTTTCAGTCATTGTTCATAAATGAACATACTTTTCAATCAGCCCTCGGAATGCGCCACCACATGTGCAACACTCAAGTGACGCAAAAGGGTCACGACGGCATAGAATTACCACACGGGTCGAGATCCCGGTTCTCAGCAATAAAAAGATCAAATAAACATAAGCGAGCCTGCATGTATGTGGGAGCAGGTAAGATCATAGAGAGCAAGGAGTAAAATATATGTAGAGCAGATAAGAGCATAGAGCACAAGGGTAAGAAGGAGTAAAAGATATGTGTCAAATAGTTGTTACATAAGATCTTATAAAAAAAACCTCTTTACGAGGTAAAATTCTAGTAACGAAAACATTTTCATGCGCCAAAATTTCTGATATCCAATTTTGTGACGATGAATATTAACTTTTGCTTATAAATTACTAAAAAAATTTTTGTCACTCGGCACTGCGCATAAATTAATATTTATTAGGTATGAAAAAATAAGCGCAATGTGCCGAATGACAAAAAATTTTTTTAGTAATTTATAAGCAAAAGTTAATATTATTCGTCACAAAATTGGATATCAGAAATTTTGGCGCATGAAAATGTTTTCGTTACTAGAATTTTACCTCGTAAAGAGGTTTTTTTTATAAGATATCAGAAATTTTGGAGTAAGATATCAGAAATTTTGAAAATTGCAATATATTTTGACGGTACAACTTTGTCAAAAGGTGTTTATTGTGTGTACAAGCAAAAACAAACTGTCTGGCAACACTAGTTCCTTTTACAAATATACATGCAAAGCACAAAAGCTAACAGCACTCTCAAGCTCTGGCTGCTACGACACTTTGTTGCTGCTTTCCTATTCCAATCCTAAGTAAAACGATTATATTTTGCTAACAGGTAATATCTTCCAAACACATGGAAATTTTACAAACTAAAATATATTGAAAATTAGAAAAAATCATTACTATCGTGTTCTCAAAAATCGCCCAAATGTGGGAAAAGATACCTTGTTTCACCTGTAGCTGTTCAACTTTTTACTTAAAAAAAACGTTAAAGGTATGCCTCAGAGCCTTTTGAAATTCCTTTTCAACGATATATATATCACATTTGTAGCTTCTATCGTTTGGATGATATGGGGGTTTCAATTATAGCTGTTTTTAGCGATTACCCGCTAAACTAGCGATTTTTCGAAAAAGTCGTAGAACAAACGTTTCTATATTTTTGATTATAAAATGATTTATGTGCCGAAAATAGAATTCAGCACTTAAAATTTTAGCGGTTTTTAGCGATTTCCCGCTAAACTAGCGATTTTTCGAAAAAGTCGTAGAACAAACGTTTCTATATTTTTGATTATAAAATGATTTATCTGCCGCTAAAAGAATTCACCACTTGCAAGCAGTTTATTACTCTGCAAGCAGTGTACATACTGCATATGTACATGCAGTAGTGTAGAGGTAAAAAGTATATTCAGTTAATAGGTAATATCTTGTCCAAACGAATTTTGATAGATATGTGTTATATGTCAAAAAACGCGGAATAAAATTGCCTATAACATAAAACATATTTTTATGTGATTTGATGTGTAGATTTTTCATAAATCGCCAAAATGTGGGAAAAAATACCTTATTTCACCTGTAGCTTTTTACCTTTTGACTTAGAAAAAAAACTTTGAAGGTATGCCTAAAAGCCCTTCCAAATACCTTTTCAACGATATATATATAACATTTGTAGCTTCTATCATTTGGATGCTATGGGGGATTCAATTTTAGCGGTTTTTAGCGATTTCCCGCTAAACTAGCGATTTTTCGAAAAAGTCGTAGAACAAACGTTTCTAGATTTTTAAGTGGGAGCCAGTCCTCATTCAAACTTTTAAGCTAAATCAACGATTTGATCCAAACAAACAAACAGACAAACAAACAGACATACTGACTTTTCATCTCATTTTCGGAAGGCCACCAAAAATTTCAAAATTAATTATCTTTTGAACGAGTATTCGGATTTTGATGATTGAGGTGTTATTCGACGCGTATTTTTGATTAGAATATTTAAAAATTATAAAAATAATCAAAAAGGCTCCAACGGCCCTATTTGCTCCAATAATTTAAATTTTTCCCCTCCCACTTACACCTGTTTATCTCACGAACCAGGTGAGTTTCCAAAAGTCTTAGTATGCACATTTGTAAGTTAAATTGATACCTTTCGATCAGTATATAACTCGACCTGATCGGACAGACATAGCAAATTTTCCATTCTTCCTGTGTATATATGCTAGTCGCCTTCGCACACTACGTGCTGCTTTCGTCACTAGCGCGGACTGCCGTCCGCAGTGATAAGATCAGACTAGACAATGAGTAAAAGAGAACCAAACTTAATACAAGACAACTGTCGACTCGATCTAAATAAATACATAAGACAATACAATAAGTAAGAAGAAGTCAGGAATATATTAACACTATATCTTACTCTGTTTATTAGTACATAAGAATCCTTTAAAACCGCATACAATTCAATAAACGATGTCAGTTCATAATCATAACTCGAGAGTGTTTTACTTAGGGATTGGCCTGCGTACAATAGTATTGAGATCTAATACAGCAACTAACATTGCGGAAAGACTTGATACTTTGTATGCATTGTGTGTGCAATACCGTTGAGATCTACAACAGCAAGTAACATTGCGGTAAGACTCAATAGCTTTGCATACAGTCATCATTATCACAAAATTTTCAAATCATGATTGCTCATCACTGCCGTTCACCAGAAAAATCATACAAATTTCATCGATATTCTGTTGTCGATTTGTTCTGGTGAACACGGCCATTAAGTACTACTTCACTTAAGATCTGAACAGTACTATAAATATTGGCGTTTCCTATGCCCTTCATTGTAATAAGATTGTTTGCTCTCTTACCCATTAACTTGGTAGACAAACTCTCCTTAACTAATGAACATTCGGCTCCAGAATCAAATTTAATTTGAAATTTTTCGTCTCTCTGCATCATCAGCGATTTAGGGTCTTCCACGACGCAAAGCTCCACTCGCTTTTCAAATCGTTTCCGCCTCCAGGCACACCCTTTGGACAATGTGTTGCAATGTGTCCCATCTCCTGACAGCGATAACACTTGATGTTGGTTTTCGTTTGCTGCTGAAACGTTGGAGTCACTTTACGTTCGACTTCACGCATAGATCCTTCACCTTGCATCATTGCTCTGCACTTAAACTTCTTATGCCCCACCTTGCCGCAGTTATGGCACTTTATGGTGGTGACTTCGTGCGCTTTGGTCCAGGCGCTTTTCCAACATAAAAATTTGTAGCTCCGACTGTAGATCACGCCGGTTCTGAACATTCGTTGTGTACGCCACTCTTTGCAGCAGTCGGTCGAAGTTCGCCATAAGTCCAAGAACGACTGATACGACAATCTCTTCCAACTCCATACCACGCCATTTTGTCATCAGATATGTTACTTTACGGCTCGCGTATACTGCAAGACATTCCCCGGCTGTTGATTGAGTTTAGCATGGTAGCTGCCGACGTCTCCGTGCTTTCAAACCTCTGCACAAAAAGCTGTTTAAATTGTCCCCATGTGATCCCGGGAAAACAAATTTGCGACAGCCACAATGACGCACTGCCCTCCAACGATTCGATTAGTGCCAGAACTAAAGCGCTGCCATGTAAAGGTTTCTCGCTTAAGACGATATCAACCGTGGCGCACCACTGCGTAGCATCGGCACCGGCTACATCTGCGTTAAATTTTGGTAGCTTGGTGACACCATTTTGTTGAGACTCTTTTGTCGTCACGCGCAAAGATTTAGCCAACTCAAGAAAGATGCGATTCTGTTGCTCAATAAAGCACGAAACTGCTCATCTGCTGATATTGGCCGCGAATAGGATCCCACTTCTGATATCGGTGATTCATTTTCATCTTCAATTGCTTCGTATTCAGCCATTTTGATAATGTGCAGTGCGTCTCTCCGTCTAGTGCCTTACAATGTCGCAGTGTAAGTGACTTGCAGCTTTGTTCTTTTTCTATATGTCAAGACCAATCAAAACTGACACTGACAGGGAGCCACACTCGATGACAGCGTAGGCTGTCATCCGTACTGATCAACTGTTATGCTCTATTCAACAATAAACTAAATGAAAGCGTTAAAACTCAATCTATTCATCTATTCTCCGACACATATATACAAGGGCAACCAACATATCGAGTTCTAATTTTTATTCTTCCTACTAATACTCAGGTGGACGCACACACTTGTTCAAGCAATTATAACAATCTATACAATAAAACAATAATATCAGTGGCCAGCAAAGAGATACAATTTTAAATTAAAAGAGATACACTTTCAATAAGCGGCCGCAAATAAATAAATAAATAAACTCAACATAAATCATTAAACGAACAGTGATGTGGCAGTAACGACTCGACTACATTCCGTGATCACTCGACTGCACAATTAATAAAATTCCAATACATTGTTGTTTTCTTCTACTAACAATTGCTGCGCACTTGATATATGTATATATATGTTATAAATACCGAACACTTTATTTTTTTGAAACTATCGTACAATCGTTTTCCACATTTTGTTCGATACAAATCCTGCAAAGACAATTCCAAATTATTTTCCCAACACTGTCCTGTTGTAAGATCCGCCCAGTAATACGGACACTAAATTTATTTGTGGGTTGAAAACCTGCTGTCAACTATTTTGTGATTAGTTGATCCGTCGTTATTGCACTCTCAATTCAAATTCAATTTGAGATTTCACTTCGAATTTATTTCACTTTTCCAACTTTTGCGAAAATTTTCAAATCCGAGCAACTGGTAGCGAGGTATGCCAGGAGGATCCGATCGTGACCCCGCAAGGCAATTAAAGGTTCCTCCTTCCCGCACGGTCAGGCGTAGGAGTTCTAATTCGCCAATTCCTCCACCTAAGCTTCCTGCTACCCGCACCTTCAGGCGTAGTACTTCCAATTCGCCATTTCCACCGTCCAAAGTTCCTGACCAGAGCCCATTCGGTTCTCGTTCTCAAATCCAGTGGCCAACATTTAGGGATCTGTTCTCGGCAATTTATTGCAATAATCCACGGCTTACTTAAGTCGAGAAGCTGTTTTATTTAAACGCCAAAACTGGAGGTCAAGCCAAGAAACTTGTAGCCAAGTCTCGACTCACCCATTCTGGTTTTGAGTCCGCGTGGAAAGCTTTAACAAAGCGATATGAGAACAAACGGAAAATAGTCAATAGTCAGCTTAAACTCCTTTCCAAAGTGGAGGCTGTTACTACTGAGTCTGCTGCGGGCTTGAAAGAACTCCAATCAGCTATCGAATGTGGCCTTGAAGCTCTTGAACAGGCTAATGTTTCCACTGAAAACTGGGATTGCCTTATAGCTTTCTTTTGTGCATCCAAACTTCCTCGATTCACGCCCTCCTTTTGGGAGCAGTCCCTAGATGATAAATCCGAAATTCCCTTTGGAAAGAAATGAACCCATTTATTTGCGAACGTTATAGGGCGTTAGAAGAACAAGAAGACGATAGTTCACCTCGTAAACATTCAAAGGCAAGCCACGATCGTAGTCCAACAGGTTCTAGAAAGGTCAACTCATTCGAAGCCAACGTGTCCTTTAAAGGCCGACAGTAGATCTCTGCTCCAAAATAAATCATCCAGCTCGCGTATGCCCTCGTTTCCTCCAAATGACGGTGAATGAGCGATCCGATTATATTAAGCAGAAGAAATTCTGTCTTAATTGTTTCGCTAGAGGACGGGATTGCCCGAGTGCACATAATTGCTATACGTGTAAGGGGCGTCATCACACACTGCTCCATAAGCACGATTCCACAGCGGTTGCCTCTACTTCCAACTCACAATCGAATATACAGTCCACTTCTTCCACTTCGCAGCCACCGGCGAATCTACTAAACTTCTTTGCGACAAACACGCAAGGTGTGCTTTTAGGCACAGCCTTAATACACATTTCGCATTTAGGTGTACATTATCCAGCTCGCGCTCTGATCGATTCCGGGTCAGAGGCCACATTCACTTCTGAAAGAATGGTAAAGTTGATGAAAATGCCTCATCAAGCGGTAAATGAAGCTGTTGCAGCCCAATCCCGGAAGCTTTGCCATTTCCGTTCCTGTTCCATTCAAGACTGCGCTTTATCAGGCCTGCCCGATCTAAGACTCGCAGATCTATCCTTCTACAAAAGCGCGCAAATAGATGAGCTCATTGGAGCCGATGTTCTGCCTTCTATTCTTTTGAGCGGATTCCTTTTAATTCCAATATTTCGATATCATCTTTCTCCACGCAAGTATCCGTCTGCACAGATCCTGCACTTGATGAGCTGCTCACAAAGTTTTGGGAGGTGGAGGATCTGCCAGGAAATGTGACCGAAGAGACGATAGAATAGGATAGGATAGTCAGACAGCTCAACCGAAGTTGGGAGCACCCAGAAGCCGATTGGCCCATTGCGATGTCTGATATACTGTAGGAAGCGAAGGGGTGTGGAAGGGTTGATGGGATATGGGGAAGGATACGTCATGTCATTCGGTGTCAGCCCGCTGGTCTCTTTGCCAGCCAGTGGAGTCTAGAAAGTGTGCCAGGTCTTCTAGCCGCACATTCGCTAGGCTGCCCAGATTAACAAAGAAGGGTTTACCGAGGAACCGGTTAAGCCTTCTCTGAAGTGCAGGACAATCGCAGAGAAGGTGTTGGACACTTTCCATCTCTTCTTCGTCCCCACAGTCTGCGCTCAGCTGGGTCGCTGGCGTAGACTCCCGCTCCTGTGCCTTCTTCCGTCTTTGATCCGTCTGTATAGAACGTCAGCTCGTTCCGTCTTAAGGGGGTTTCTTGCTGCCATTCTGTCCTATCCGGGATGACTGCTGTGAAGCTGTCATTCCATTTGTGTTCTTGGACAATGTAGTCGTACTCCTCAGCCACAGCTGTGTGTCCTACCGAGAGTAGGATAGTGCTGTGCCCTTTGGCACCCGGCTTGAGGAGGCTCAGCGCCCTCAGCCTGACTGCGCTCCTTGCTGCCGCGTGCTGTAGGAATACGCCTATTGGGTCCAAATCCAGTATGGCGTCCAAGGCCGCTTGAGGGGTAGAGCGTACACACCCTTTGATCCAAAAGCAAGCAAGTCTTTGCACCTTTTGGAGATTTCGCAGGTGAGAGTCAGTGCGAACAGCTTCCCACCATACCAGAGCTCCATAGGTTAAGATGGGTCTGACGTCTGCAGTATAGAAGCAGTGAATGATTGCCTGCATAGAAGGCTTGTAAGGCCTTTTTCATCCTCTCCTCCGAGTTTCTCTTCCAGGAGAGTTTGGAGTCGAGGATAACTCCCAGGTACTTTGCCTCACACAGTTTATTGAACAAATCGGTCATTCTCAAACCACAATCAATTTTTAAAAAGCAAAGGGCTCGGGTTGTAAACTGTAAATTTAAAATTGAGCGAATTAAATAAAAGTCTTTTCATTTATTTTAGTTTGTGACTTGCTTTCAATAATCAAACATATCTTAACAATTAAACTATTTTTGTGAAAAATGGGCCGTGAGCAAAATAAAAAAGTTCAAACATTTTATAAATTCGACGCACAACAAAAAAAATCCCAGTGTACCGTATGCGGCGTAAAACTTGCAGGATCGCACTCAACAAATTTAAAAAGGCATTTAAATTCAAAACATGCTGTATTAGTGGAAGAAGTTGAGAGCAACGATTACATTAAAGTGGAGCCCGTTATAAAAAAAAAAAAATTTCATACGAATCAAGTGAAGAGGCAATCCAAATGTGCCATCATGCGAGGCTAAAAACAATGATCAGCCGCAGGAGCCCTCATCCGAAAATAATTTATGTGCTGTCGAGGAAAATTATATGTTTTCCGCCTATATGGATGGCGTACAGACAGTGACCGCAACAAAGGAAGAGCCTGCTTCCGCAAAACTTCACCTAGTGACTCTCATATTTTGAGTACTCAATCGGTTTTTCTCAATAATTTGTTATTGAAAAAAAGTTACTAGATTAGTTCAGCTGAGAAAACTCAACCGAAAAGAAAAAAAGAAAAACCGAATTAATCTGCTCAGACAAAGAGCAAGCGTGTGTGTTTTTTTTCGGTTATTTTCGTGAGTAGATCGCAAAAAAAAAAACGGTCGACTGTTATTTGCAAGCTCTGGCTGCGTTCCTCCCAGTGTAGGAAGACTGAAGCTCTCTATCTTAGTCTTTCTTGTGAACAGAACGAGTTCATTCTTTTGTGGGTTTGCCCCCAGACCGTTCTTTTCTGCCCAACGCCGCGTCAGGCCAAGTGGGTTCTCCATAAGTTCACTGATTGTGGGCTGAAATTTGCAAGTTATCAGTAGAACAAGGTCGTCCGCATAGGCTGTGACGTTGCATCCTGTATGTTTTAGTCTTAACAGAAGGCCATTGACTAGGCCAAGCCAATTTTGACTAATGCAGTCGTTATTGACTCGATCCTGACATTGTTGAAGGCACCTTCTATATCAAGAAAGGCCGCCAACGCAAACTCCTTTCTCTGCAAGGATCTTTCTAATGCGCCAACTACCTCATGTAGTGCGGTCTCAACTAATCTGCCTTTGAGATAGGCATGTTGAGCCCCGCTAAAAACTTGAGGTGTAAGCTTAGTTCTTAGGTACAGATCTAAGACTCGTTCCAGCGTTTTCAGAAAAAACGAGGATAGACTGATGGGTCTGTAATCTTATGGTGAGCAGTGGTTTATCTTTCCTGCCATGGGAATGAAGGCCACTCTCACTTCTCTCCAGCTTTTTGGGATGCATCCCATGACGAGACATCCCCTGAAGATTTCTAGGAGCCATGGCAGGCGGTGTTGACACACTTTCTGCAGCATGACTGGTCTGATATCATCCGGTCCTGCAGGCTTGTAGGGGTGGAATGACATGATAGCCCAGATTATCTTTTCTTCACTTACGATTGTCGCCTTACTCTCCATACTTATCTCGCCACCCGGTTCCCCGCTGATAGTGAGAGTGGAGGTCCCACTATCGTCATCAGCTGCTAGGCAGCCCGGGAAGTGAGTGTTCATGAGGAGTTGCAGACACTCTTGGCTATCCTTCTCAAAATTGCCGTTCTGGTCGCACAAGAGACCGGGTTTGGCCGGATCCTTTGCTAGCAGCCTCCGAAGTCTAGACGCCTCAGTGGTGCTGGTCAGATCCTCGCAGAAGGCGGCCCACGAGTCTCTTTTGGCCCTTCTGCATTTCTTTTTGAAAATTTTGAAGCCAAGGTGGTAGTCGTTCCAGTCGCCTTGACAATTTCCTACCTTTGCTCTGTTGTACAGTCTTCTTGTTTCCTTCCTAATCTGGCCAAGCTCCGGTGTCCACCACGTGCTGCGATTGGGCTTTGGTGTTCGGCTGATAGGGCAGGATTTGAGAAAGGCTGTACAAAGTACTTTTGTTACGATCTGGGTTGACCTCTCCAGAATGTTGGGGTGGCTCATCCGTTCCGCTGAATGGTTTGGAAAAGAGTCCCTGACACACCTTGAGAACTCATCCCAGTCCGATCTTTTTGGGTTCCTGAAAGGCAGTTTTTCCTCTTGGGACCATCTTACTTCAAACACTGTCCTGGAGTGATCTGGAAAAGAGCACTCTTCGGATTCGTGCCAGTTGTCTACACATAGGGAATCGCTGTTGGTCGCTAGGGTTACATCAATAACCTCAGCACGGTTCTTGTTGCGGAATGTGGGGTGATTACCTCTGTTACACAAAACAAGGTTTGTGAGCAATGCGAGCTCTAGCAGCGACTACCCCCTATCTTTCGTGTCCGCTGCAAGGGTCAAGTGAACACCCTAACTGTTTTTTCATTTTTCGAAGCAATTTTGAATGTGTTATCGAAATCCGATTGAGGTGAAAATTTATTTTCGGATACTTTAGGACAAGATAAACAAAACAAAAAAATAAAAAATTAAAAAAAAAAATATTGCTTTTTTTGCCCCATATAATTTTTAAATTTTTCGATCCAAGTCGGCACGGGTTATCATACTCCGATTGAGGTGAAACTTTTTTTCCAAGTGCTTTAGGACCAAATGAACGTTTAAAAATAATGACAGACCGTTCTTTTCTGCCCAACGCCGCGTCAGGCCAAGTGGGTTCTCCATAAGTTCACTGATTGTGGGCTGAAATTTGCAAGTTATCAGTAGAACAAGGTCGTCCGCATAGGCTGTGACGTTGCATCCTGTATGTTTTAGTCTTAACAGAAGGCCATTGACTAGGCCAAGCCAATTTTGACTAATGCAGTCGTTATTGACTCGATCCTGACATTGTTGAAGGCACCTTCTATATCAAGAAAGGCCGCCAACGCAAACTCCTTTCTCTGCAAGGATCTTTCTAATGCGCCAACTACCTCATGTAGTGCGGTCTCAACTAATCTGCCTTTGAGACAGGCATGTTGAGCCCCGCTAAAAACTTGAGGTGTAAGCTTAGTTCTTAGGTACAGATCTAAGACTCGTTCCAGCGTTTTCAGAAAAAACAAGGATAGACTGATGGGTCTGTAATCTTATGGTGAGCAGTGGTTTATCTTTCCTGTCATGGGAATGAAGGCCACTCTCACTTCTCTCCAGCTTTTTGGGATGCATCCCATGACGAGACATCCCCTGAAGATTTCTAGGAGCCATGGCAGGCGGTGTTGACACACTTTCTGCAGCATGACTGGTCTGATATCATCCGGTCCTGCAGGCTTGTAGGGGTGGAATGACATGATAGCCCAGATTATCTTTTCTTCACTTACGATTGTCGCCTTACTCTCCATACTTATCTCGCCACCCGGTTCCCCGCTGATAGTGAGAGTGGAGGTCCCACTATCGTCATCAGCTGCTAGGCAGCCCGGGAAGTGAGTGTTCATGAGGAGTTGCAGACACTCTTGGCTATCCTTCTCAAAATTGCCGTTCTGGTCGCACAAGAGACCGGGTTTGGCCGGATCCTTTGCTAGCAGCCTCCGAAGTCTAGACGCCTCAGTGGTGCTGGTCAGATCCTCGCAGAAGGCGGCCCACGAGTCTCTTTTGGCCCTTCTGCATTTCTTTTTGAAAATTTTGAAGCCAAGGTGGTAGTCGTTCCAGTCGCCTTGACAATTTCCTACCTTTGCTCTGTTGTACAGTCTTCTTGTTTCCTTCCTAATCTGGCCAAGCTCCGGTGTCCACCACGTGCTGCGATTGGGCTTTGGTGTTCGGCTGATAGGGCAGGATTTGAGAAAGGCTGCACAAAGTACTTTTGTTACGATCTGGGTTGACCTCTCCAGAATGTTGGGGTGGCTCATCCGTTCCGCTGAATGGTTTGGAAAAGAGTCCCTGACACACCTTGAGAACTCATCCCAGTCCGATCTTTTTGGGTTCCTGAAAGGCAGTTTTTCCTCTTGGGACCATCTTACTTCAAACACTGTCCCGGAGTGATCTGGAAAAGAGCACTCTTCGGATTCGTGCCAGTTGTCTACACATAGGGAATCGCTGTTGGTCGCTAGGGTTACATCAATAACCTCAGCACGGTTCTTGTTGCGGAATGTGGGGTGATTACCTCTGTTACACAAAACAAGGTTTGTGAGCAATGCGAGCTCTAGCAGCGACTACCCCCTATCTTTCGTGTCCGCTGCAAGGGTCAAGTGAACACCCTAACTGTTTTTTCATTTTTCGAAGCAATTTTGAATGTGTTATCGAAATCCGATTGAGGTGAAAATTTATTTTCGGATACTTTAGGACAAGATAAACAAAACAAAAAAATAAAAAATTAAAAAAAAAAAATATTGCTTTTTTTTGCCCCATATAATTTTTAAATTTTTCGATCCAAGTCGGCACGGGTTATCATACTCCGATTGAGGTGAAACTTTTTTTCCAAGTGCTTTAGGACCAAATGAACGTTTAAAAATAATGACAGACCGTTCTTTTCTGCCCAACGCCGCGTCAGGCCAAGTGGGTTCTCCATAAGTTCACTGATTGTGGGCTGAAATTTGCAAGTTATCAGTAGAACAAGGTCGTCCGCATAGGCTGTGACGTTGCATCCTGTATGTTTTAGTCTTAACAGAAGGCCATTGACTAGGCCAAGCCAATTTTGACTAATGCAGTCGTTATTGACTCGATCCTGACATTGTTGAAGGCACCTTCTATATCAAGAAAGGCCGCCAACGCAAACTCCTTTCTCTGCAAGGATCTTTCTAATGTGCCAACTACCTCATGTAGTGCGGTCTCAACTAATCTGCCTTTGAGATAGGCATGTTGAGCCCCGCTAAAAACTTGAGGTGTAAGCTTAGTTCTTAGGTACAGATCTAAGACTCGTTCCAGCGTTTTCAGAAAAAACGAGGATAGACTGATGGGTCTGTAATCTTATGGTGAGCAGTGGTTTATCTTTCCTGCCATGGGAATGAAGGCCACTCTCACTTCTCTCCAGCTTTTTGGGATGCATCCCATGACGAGACATCCCCTGAAGATTTCTAGGAGCCATGGCAGGCGGTGTTGACACACTTTCTGCAGCATGACTGGTCTGATATCATCCGGTCCTGCAGGCTTGTAGGGGTGGAATGACATGATAGCCCAGATTATCTTTTCTTCACTTACGATTGTCGCCTTACTCTCCATACTTATCTCGCCACCCGGTTCCCCGCTGATAGTGAGAGTGGAGGTCCCACTATCGTCATCAGCTGCTAGGCAGCCCGGGAAGTGAGTGATCATGAGGAGTTGCAGACACTCTTGGCTATCCTTCTCAAAATTGCCGTTCTGGTCGCACAAGAGACCGGGTTTGGCCGGATCCTTTGCTAGCAGCCTCCGAAGTCTAGACGCCTCAGTGGTGCTGGTCAGATCCTCGCAGAAGGCGGCCCACGAGTCTCTTTTGGCCCTTCTGCATTTCTTTTTGAAAATTTTGAAGCCAAGGTGGTAGTCGTTCCAGTCGCCTTGACAATTTCCTACCTTTGCTCTGTTGTACAGTCTTCTTGTTTCCTTCCTAATCTGGCCAAGCTCCGGTGTCCACCACGTGCTGCGATTGGGCTTTGGTGTTCGGCTGATAGGGCAGGATTTGAGAAAGGCTGTACAAAGTACTTTTGTTACGATCTGGGTTGACCTCTCCAGAATGTTGGGGTGGCTCATCCGTTCCGCTGAATGGTTTGGAAAAGAGTCCCTGACACACCTTGAGAACTCATCCCAGTCCGATCTTTTTGGGTTCCTGAAAGGCAGTTTTTCCTCTTGGGACCATCTTACTTCAAACACTGTCCTGGAGTGATCTGGAAAAGAGCACTCTTCGGATTCGTGCCAGTTGTCTACACATAGGGAATCGCTGTTGGTCGCTAGGGTTACATCAATAACCTCAGCACGGTTCTTGTTGCGGAATGTGGGGTGATTACCTCTGTTACACAAAACAAGGTTTGTGAGCAATGCGAGCTCTAGCAGCGACTACCCCCTATCTTTCGTGTCCGCTGCAAGGGTCAAGTGAACACCCTAACTGTTTTTTCATTTTTCGAAGCAATTTTGAATGTGTTATCGAAATCCGATTGAGGTGAAAATTTATTTTCGGATACTTTAGGACAAGATAAACAAAACAAAAAAATAAAAAATTAAAAAAAAAAAATATTGCTTTTTTTTGCCCCATATAATTTTTAAATTTTTCGATCCAAGTCGGCACGGGTTATCATACTCCGATTGAGGTGAAACTTTTTTTCCAAGTGCTTTAGGACCAAATGAACGTTTAAAAATAATGACAGACCGTTCTTTTCTGCCCAACGCCGCGTCAGGCCAAGTGGGTTCTCCATAAGTTCACTGATTGTGGGCTGAAATTTGCAAGTTATCAGTAGAACAAGGTCGTCCGCATAGGCTGTGACGTTGCATCCTGTATGATTTAGTCTTAACAGAAGGCCATTGACTAGGCCAAGCCAATTTTGACTAATGCAGTCGTTATTGACTCGATCCTGACATTGTTGAAGGCACCTTCTATATCAAGAAAGGCCGCCAACGCAAACTCCTTTCTCTGCAAGGATCTTTCTAATGCGCCAACTACCTCATGTAGTGCGGTCTCAACTAATCTGCCTTTGAGATAGGCATGTTGAGCCCCGCTAAAAACTTGAGGTGTAAGCTTAGTTTTTAGGTACAGATCTAAGACTCGTTCCAGCGTTTTCAGAAAAAACGAGGATAGACTGATGGGTCTGTAATCTTATGGTGAGCAGTGGTTTATCTTTCCTGCCATGGGAATGAAGGCCACTCTCACTTCTCTCCAGCTTTTTGGGGTGCATCCCGTGACGAGACATCCCCTGAAGATTTCTAGGAGCCATGGCAGGCGGTGTTGACACACTTTCTGCAGCATGACTGGTCTGATATCATCCGGTCCTGCAGACTTGTAAGGGTGGAATGACATGATAGCCCAGATTATCTTTTCTTCACTTACGATTGTCGCCTTACTCTCCATACTTATCTCGCCACCCGGTTCCCCGCTGATAGTGAGAGTGGAGGTCCCACTATCGCCATCAGCTGCTAGGCAGCCCGGGAAGTGAGTGTTCATGAGGAGTTGCAGACACTCTTGGCTATCCTTCTCAAAATTGCCGTTCTGGTCGCACAAGAGACCGGGTTTGGCCGGATCCTTTGCTAGCAGCCTCCGAAGTCTAGACGCCTCAGTGGTGCTGGTCAGATCCTCGCAGAAGGCGGCCCACGAGTCTCTTTTGGCCCTTCTGCATTTCTTTTTGAAAATTTTGAAGCCAAGGTGGTAGTCGTTCCAGTCGCCTTGACAATTTCCTACCTTTGCTCTGTTGTACAGTCTTCTTGTTTCCTTCCTAATCTGGCCAAGCTCCGGTGTCCACCACGTGCTGCGATTGGGCTTTGGTGTTCGGCTGATAGGGCAGGATTTGAGAAAGGCTGTACAAAGTACTTTTGTTACGATCTGGGTTGACCTCTCTAGAATGTTGGGGTGGCTCATTCGTTCCGCTGAATGGTTTGGAAAAGAGTCCCTGACACACCTTGAGAACTCATCCCAGTCCGATCTTTTTGGGTTCCTGAAAGGCAGTTTTTCCTCTTGGGACCATCTTACTTCAAACACTGTCCTGGAGTGATCTGGAAAAGAGCACTCTTCGGATTCGTGCCTGTTGTCTACACATAGGGAATCGCTGTTGGTCGCTAGGGTTACATCAATAACCTCAGCACGGTTCTTGTTGCGGAATGTGGGGTGATTACCTCTGTTACACAAAACAAGGTTCGTGAGCAATGCGAACTCTAGCAGCGACTACCCCCTATCTTTCGTGTCCGCTGCAAGGGTCCAGTGAACACCCTAACTGTTTTTTCATTTTTCGAAGCAATTTTGAATGTGCTATCGAAATCCGATTGAGGTGAAAATTTATTTTCGGATACTTTAGGACAAGATAAACAAAACAAAAAAATAAAAAATTAAAAAAAAAAATATTGCTTTTTTTTGCCCCATATAATTTTTAAATTTTCCGATCCAAGTCGGCACGGGTTATCATACTCCGATTGAGGTGAAACTTTTTTTCCAAGTGCTTTAGGACCAAATGAACGTTTAAAAATAATGACATTAAAAAAATAAGGGACACTCTAATGTACATTCAGTAGTGTAAAGGTAAAAGGTATATTCAGTTAATAGGTAATATCTTGCCCAAACGAATTTTGACAGATATGTGTTATATGTCAAAAAACGCGGAATAAAATTGCCTATAACACATAACATATTAAGTAATTTCATGTGTAGATTTTTCTTAACTCGCCGAAATGTGGGAAAAAATACATTATTTCACCAGTAGCTGTTTACCTTTTTACTTAAAAAAAAAACTTTGAAGGTATGCCTAAAAACCCTTCAAAATACCTTTTCAACGATGTATATATCACATCTGTAGCTTCTATCGTTTGGATGCTATAAGGATGATATATTTTAGCGGTTTTTAGCGATTTCCCGCTAAACTATCGATTTTTCGAAAAAGTCGTAGAACAAACGTTTCTAGATTTTTGAGCGGGAACAAGTCCTCATTCAAACTTTTAATCTAAATTAACGATTTGATCCAAACAAACAAACAGACAAACTGACTTTTTATATCATTTTCGGAAGGCCGCTAAAAATTTCAAAATTAATTATCTTCTGAACCAGTGCATATTGGGCCAGCGAGCCGATTTTTCGACGAAAATTCAAATTTTATATAGATAGTAAACGTATTTTGATAATAACATTTGAATAGTATATACTTTGACTAAAATGAATCAAAAGATTTTAATTGTTTTGATGCATCCCTGGAATTTTGGCAGCCCTTCAAAGTCAGCTGTTTGATTGCATGCGTGCGAAACTAAAAAGCGCGAGAAAGTTTTTGTTTACTTGCGAGCGTCAAAAAATTGTGGTTTAACCATTTTTTACTAAAATTATGGAAAAGAAACACCAAGGTATGTAGAATATATGTATTAAAAGAGATTTTGTTCATGTTTGTTAATGTGTTTTTTGTGTGCGTTTATTTGTGTCGTCCAAAAGTAGAAAAAAGCTCACCTGCTAACCCGTCTTTCGTGGATTATAACTAATTTTGTGCCAAGTTGTGCCAAAAAGTAATTATGTGTCATTAAAGTGCAAAGTGTATTTAAACTAATTTTAAAAATCGTTTTTGTTCCTTTTTGTTCCGTTGTGTATAAATCCATAATATTGTAGCTGTGGTTGAGTTCGCCCATGAGCAACTGCTTGATATCTACACACAAAACAATCGTAGCGCATCTGCCGTTTCGAGTTGGATTTATGATGAACTGAACGAAATCGACTTAAGCACGGAGAAAAAGGATGAAATCAACACCAAAGTGAGAAGCTTTCACCTTTACATACAAAAAAACTTGGCAAAATGTAACAAAAATATGGCCAGATTTAAGACAAAGCATACAGAATGGCTTTCGTGCAATATGGCTATAACGTTGTCTTCAAATCCAAAGCCGTCAACATCAAGACCAGTTGGACGCCCACACATTGAATATGTAAACGCCGCTCCCCGTCAGAAGAGAAAATTGGCATCGGATTTAGCTGTAAATCAGGGTTACAACACATCTCTTCTTGTGCATGCCGCCGCAGTTTCGGCCGAAAAATCGAACTAGAAAGATACAGCTATATGTTTTGCTATACCGCCAACTCAAGTAAATATAGCTACCTAATCGAAAAAAAAAACTATAAATAAACAATAACTTCAATTTTTTAATTCATATAGGTAACAATAGAGCGGGCGTTTTCTTCTTTGAAACTGGTGTTGTCAGATAACCGTAATCGATTAAATCACGAAACTTTGGAAAATATACTTCTTGTCAAGCTTAATTCGACACACTTAGATAGTGCAATCGACAATTTAAGTTTATTTGAAGACGAGGATTAATTCATAAGTTTCTATTCGTAAAAGTTGTTAATCCGATTTACTTATTAAAAACTTTGATTTAATTTAAATATTGTGACTGAATACACTACACATGAATAAAATTGAGATAACAGAATTGTAGGAAAAACAAAATCACACGAGAGCCGTAGTAAAAAAAAAAAATTTCATTTGCTCTGCTCTCATCTCGCTCTCAGTTTTTTTAGCTCCCGCTCCGTAGCCGTAGCTCATATAATTCAATTTTTTTGCTATTGCTATGCTATAGTTTTTGACGTGACAAAACTCCGAGCAGAGCAGAGCAAATCCTTTTTTTTTGATCGACTATGGCTCTGCTACGGCTCTGTTCAAATCGAGAGCGGTGGCGAGAGCAAAATCGAAATACTACGGAGTAGCGTAGCATTTTCAAACCCTGCAAAAGACCATATTCTTGCTGAGAAAAAAAATTTGGATAATCAAATAAAAGATTTGTCTTCATATGTCTGCACCGTTGTAAATGGAAAATCAATTTCAGTTAAATATGATCTTCAAATGACACTTTTAGACGGAAAAGTTTTAAACATTTTGACTGAAACCAAATCTTGCCAATTATGTCCGATATGTGGAGCGAGTCTAAAAGACTTCATGGAAAATGCTAAAATGGACTCACCAAAATTTAAGCCAAGGCATGAAGCATTAAAATATGGCATAAGTCCTCTACATGGTTGGATTCGATTTTTTGAATTCGTTCTTAAAATTGCATACAGACTGAAACTTAAAAAATGGCAAGTGAGAGATGAAAATGGAAAAAAAGAAATGGCGAAACAAAAAAAGTTGATTCAGAAGCAGATGTGGAATGCTATGGCTCTACATGTGGATAAGCCTAAGCAGAATGGCAGTGGAAATACCAACGACGGGAATACAGCAAGGAGGCCGTTTGCACAACCTAAGCTACTAGCTGAAATCTTAGGTCTTGATGAATTTCTCATTGCATATTTTAACAATATTTTAATTGCTATTTCTTGCCACCTACCAATTGATCCAACACAATTTAAAAAATATTGTCAGAAAATCATAACACTATATATGTCCTTGTATCCATGGTTTCCAATGTCGGCAACAGTCCATAAAGTGTTAAGGCACGGCTACCAAATAATAGAAGCATCAATCCTTCCATTAGGTGTTCTTGGCGAGAACACCTCAGAGGCTCGTAACAAATATTATAAGAGTGACAGGAGGTTACATGCTCGAAAGAGTAAACGGCAGAACAACATGGCAGACGTTTTCCACAGAGCAATGGATTCTTCAGATCCTCTTGTGTCGAGCATCTATTTAACAAAAAGATTGGGTCAGCAAAATAAACTACCCCTACCAACAGACGTAATCGAGCTTTTGGAATCACCGAACTTGATATATTTTTCTAACATGAACAATAATAACAATATTCCCGATTTTGTTAGTAACAATAGTGATAGTGATTCAGATTCTGACTCTGAAAGTCCGTTTTCAATTGAAATTGATGTAGAAGACGACTTTAAGGAACAATGTAAGATACTTATTTATAGTCATTTGGAATGAATTGTTATTTTTTACTTATTAATATTAAGGTTAAGTGTTAAAAAAATGAATTAAAAACATTTGTTGAATTAAACGAGTGCTAGCATTATTAATTACCGTACAAGTATCAATAAGAGGAAACCTATCTCATATGGGCGGCTAGGGAAGGCGTGGTCAGATCGGTCTGAAACTTAGATATATTTTTATGGGCATCGAAACTATCGTATGTACCAAATTTCAAGAACCTAGCTTTAAAACTTTAATTTTCGTCGAAAAATCGGCTCGCTGGCCCAATGTGCAGTCATGAAATTGACTTGGGAGCCTGAGTCTAACAAAGCTCTAGCGTTGTGAATCTCCCCAAATCTATCTCGAATCTTTACAACAGCTGTTGCCAGGATCACTTGATCGACTTCGTTCGTGTCATGATTTACATGAGTAGGATGCGCTGCTGCCTGTAGCATTTCAGGAGCAGCCTACTTATGCAGAAGCGTATTATGGGGACGAGAACAGCCTCTGCACTTTAATGCAGTGCAATTCGACACCCTGTGCCCTGGATGAAAACAATTTATGCACAGTTGACTTGATTTCACAAAATCGAAACGCTCCGAAACAGATATACCCGAAATCCCTTGACAACTTCCGATATTTTGATTCGCATTACAAAACTGGCACTTGGGTGCACTTTCTTATATCCTTTACTACATGCGAACGAAGATTTGCTGTTCCTAGCAGGCTTCAATTCTGACTTTTGTTTGATCCTAGACTTGGAACTTTTCTTTTTCCCGCAAAGACTCCGTGCGGTTATCTAAATGAGCATTCTAGGACGCCGAAATCACTCATTTAAGGAGTCCTATTGGCACACTTTTTTCATATATGTCGAAAAGGCACTTTTCTCCGTCGGATATGCTCCTTTGGGACACTTTTCGGAGCCTCCCTAGGAGGGTTAGGGCACCGTACAGGGAGTCCTAATGGAGCACCGTGCGGACTCCGATGGTTTGGTGGGGTGTTCCATTAATTAACTTGTGACAATTAATAAGCTGACAATTAATATAAATGGCAAGATTAATATAAATCAATAAATTCAAATGCTCTACTCCGAACAGGGGCCTTATTTCATATGAAATAAAACCCCAAAAGAAGACATGAAATAAGACCCCAAAACCTTTTTTTGGGGCCTTATTTCATTTTATATATCGTCAGCAAAACATTTGTAAATTCGCCTGACCATCCTCTTCAAGTAATAGAGGCTTTTAATTTGGAATCTGTGTAGACTTCGTTTTTGCTTACAATGCATAAAGCAAACCCACTGCCATTTTACACGGCTTGGATTTTTGAAGACCAAAAACAGCCTTTTTTATATTTTCGTCTTTAAAAATAATAAGCGAAATAAAGGAAAATATTCCACCGCCAAATAGAAGGTATTTAATGGACGGAACATTAACCAGCTCCTAGCGATCTATATTCAATATTTTGACCAGGTAATTACATTATATTATTTAAAAAAAAAATTGTGTGAATCTTAGCGCCGCACAGTGTAAGATTATGCCAATCTAGGGGGACTTAATTCAATAGCAGTCGTAATTTTATAGCTATCGACTTGAAATTTGGAGTGAATGTTCGAATATTCCCAAAAAAATTTTTGGACTAATATTTAAAGTGGGCGTGGCACTTTAAAGGGCGTAAAATTTGGAATAACCAAAAATATTTCATTTTTTTAACACACAAATCACCATAAAAAAAAATAAAAAAATTTATCAAAACAGTGTCAGGTTAGTATTTTTTGTTTTTACTCAAGCCAACTAAAAAATATTTTTTTAAAATTAATAATGTAAAAAAAATTTTTTTTTATTTTTAAATTGACTATTTTCGTTATATGATCATGATTTTGCTTGTAACTTAAAAACTATTGGCCGAAAAAATTAAAAAATGGTTTTGTTTCAAAGATAATTAATTTATTGAAAGAAAAAAGCGATTTTCATATTTCTCACTATTTTTTCAAATTAAAAAAAATCAACTTAAAGTTGACAAAGTTGATTAGATGAAATAACTTTTGCAAATTTAGTCAGAATCTGAATTTGAATCACAACTTTCATCAATAGATTGATCATGAGATAAAAATTGGACGGTTTGAGGTTGGATACGGGACATCAATCTTATAATCAACGTATTTTATTGTGCCCTGAAGCCAACTTGCATTATTGGTCATAAATCTGGATTTACCTCTCCTAGATTCACTCCACATCAACTGAAACTCATGACACTTTTTTGTTAAGTACAACTTTAACTTTATATAATCAATACCATTGCCAAAAATCATCGCTGCGCGCTCTAGAAGTGAGTTAAGCTTAACGGTTCTTATGGTGCTTGACCAAACCTCGAAAAACGATGCGCATGTTATTGCACTCATTGCTAAATTGAAGTCCTTTGGGCAAAATTTTATTTCTGATCCTGATTCAGAAAGATTTTTTACAATCGATGTATGTTCTGGATGATTTGAATACGATAGAGTACAGTTAGTTTTTTTCCATCAAAAATAGAATATTGTGAAAAATTTACTTACTTTTTGGCACATATTTCCAACAAATAATAAAAATTTTCTAGATCACTTATAAAGAACCTTTATATTGATAAAAATCAATTATGCTCAAAAAAAATATAGAAAAAATAAAAATTGACTGCTCACAGTAACCAAACGATCTAATTGAAAACACTAAACTTTGTCAACTGCTGGTCGTTGTCCGATGCAATTTTCCATGCATTTCAAATGCACCGGTTTAAGAACCGTTATTTTGTGAACAAACATTTTTTGTTTTGTTTTGTGCTTGTTTTCGTAACATTTGAACATTTCTAAATTGACTTCTAAAAGCTCATTGACCTTAAAAAACATTTTTTTTTTCAATTAAGTCCCCCTAGATTCGCAAAATCTTACACTGTGCGCCGCGGCGTCGCCACCAGTACATTTGTGCACACATATGTATGTACATACAGAGGTGGTCAAAAGTATTTACACAACGTGCATTTTTTTGAACTTTCATCTTTGATTGCTTGTTGCTGCTGATTCTGCACTCAGAAAACAAAGTAACGGTTATTGTCGTGTTTCTACATCTATGCAGAAGCAAATGAAAGAAAAATTAGAAATTATAACTGTTCAGGGGATTAGCAAAGCAGCATTGAACTGATGCGCTTCAGTTGTCAAAAGTATTTACACACATTTATTTTGCATCAAAATTATTTACACACAACTTATTAAATTTTTTTTTTTTACCTATCCTAGATTTACTCCACATCAACTCAAACTCATGACACATGTTTGTAAAGTACAACTTTAACTTTATATAATCAATACCATTTCCAAAAATCATCGCTGCGCGCTCTAGAAGTGAGTTAAGCTTAACGGTTCTTATGGTGCTTGACCAAACCTCGGAAAAACTATGCGCATGTTATTGCACTCATTGCTAAATTGAAGTCCTTTGGGCAAAATATGGTCAAACTTTTATTTCTGATCCTGATTCAGAAAGATTTTTTACAAACGATGTATGTTCTGGTTGATTTGAATGTGATTGAATGTTGTTAGTTTTTTCCATCAAAAATAGAATATTGTTAAAAATTTACTTACTTTTAAATTACTAAATTACTAAAATTAAATTACTAAAAAAAAATTTTGTCACTCGTCACATTGCGCTAATTTCTTTATACCTAATAAATATTTATTTTTTGCGCAGTGCCGAGTGACAAAATTTTTTTTTAGTAATTTATAAGTAAACCTTAATATTATTCGTCACAAAATTGGATATCAGAAATTTTGGTGCATGAAAATGATTTCGTCACTAGACTTTTACCTCGTAAAGAGGTTTTTTTATAAGATATTTTATACAGATTATGGATTAAGCTAAGAACTTTATAAGATTATTCAATAAAGATATGCTAAAGCGATCAGTCGAGTGTGTCTTGTGTGATTTCGAATATATCTTTATATGGCGACCGTGACAGGACGACATGCTGCTAAAACAGCAACAACAACAGCAATAATCATTGGGAGATTTAAATGACAACATCTGAAATGACAGAATCATCTGTAATAAACAAAAAGTGACCGCAAAATGAACAACGTCAATAATTCTCCGAACACTTATTACAAATAAATCTTTATATATTGCAAAAGACACACGTAATCGGTAATACCGAAAAAAAAAGTTCGTAAATATTAGTTACAACATAGTGGTTTAAAGTGCTATCGGAATTACGAAATGAAAGAATAATAAACAATTCGATATCAAGAAGTACATTAACATTCACAACACTTCAAAAAAAAAACAAGTTGGCGCGGCTACAGTCGAGTTTGCTCGACTGCAGGATACTCTGTGCCAGTATCCATAAAATAGAATATTGGTTGGGACCATCTCATATGCATATTCTGTCAGTTTGGTTCAGTTATCTCAGACAACAAAAAAGTTGTTCATACTAAGAGTTGATTTTCGACTGATCGTTCCTATGGCAGCTATATGATATAGTGATCCGATTTCAACCAATTTTGGTCAGGCTATAAGGGACCATCGCGTATGCATTCTGTGAGTTTGATTCAGATAGATCAAACAACAAAAAAGTTTTTCATACTAAGACTTGATTTTCGACTGATCGTTCCTATGGCAGCTATATCATATAGTGATCCGATTTCAACGAATATTGGTCAGGTTATAAGGGACCATCGCGGATGCATATTCTGTGAGTTTGATTCAGATAGAACAAACAACAAACAAGTTTTTCATACTAAGACTTGATATTCGACTGATGGTTGCTATGGCAGCTATATGATATAGTGGTCCGATTTCAATCAAATTTGGTCAGGATGTATGGGACCATCCCATATGCATATTCTGCCAGTTTGGTTTACATATCTCAAACAACAAAAAAGTTTTTCATACCGAGACTTGATTTTCGACTGATCGTTCCTATGGCAGCTATATGATATAGTGGTCCGATCCAAATTTAAAAACAAACTTGATCTGCGTCCGGTATCCAGCAACCTACACACCAAATTTGAAGTCTCTAGCTGTTATAGTTTCTGAGATCGACGCGTTCAAACAGACGGACGGACAGACGGACAGACGGACGGACGGACAGACAGACGGACATGGCTCAATCGACTCGGCTGTTGATGTTGATCAAGAATATATATACTTTATATGGTCGGAGATGCTTCCTTCTGCCTGTTACATACATCACACAAATCTAATATACCCTTTTTGACCATTTTCAAAGGGCACAGGGTATAAAAATATAGAAAAGGCAAATCATCTACAGTCAAAAATTGATTAACTTGATGTCGAAGATGATGATTATGGAGAATTAGAAGAACTATGCATTTTGACAAAGTCTGGACTTTTATCGTTAATTAATGCCCTCAAAGCGGACAGTCGTCATAATGCGACGGTAGTATCTGCATCTGCTACTGGACAATCGCGCTCTCATCTTCCGAAACTATCGTTGCCAAATTTTAGTGGAAAATATTCGGAGTATAAAAACTTTATCAGCCTTTTCGATACTTTGGTTCATAACGATGATTCAATTCCAACAATAGAAAAGTTTACTCACTTGATCTCTTATCTCTCAGGTGAAGCTCTAGGGACTGTCAGAACATTTCAAATCACCGAAGACAATTACAAAAAAGCAAAGGCTAGCTTAAAAAATGTTTATGACAACGACTGCCTTATATTCAAGGATCATAATTCAGCGTTGTTTGGTTTGCCGAAAATTTCATCTCCTTCAGCATCAGCATTAAGAAATCTAATAGACACAGTGTCGGCTATATACGGATCATTGTTGTCGATTGGCGACGACAAAAAGATTTCGAATGCTATGCTAATTCATCTCGTTATGAACAAAGTTGATCCAGTGACCAAAAGAAAATGGGAAGAACAGCTTGAATATGACAAGCTCTCTTTGTGGAAAGATTGTGAGTCGGTTTTAAATCGCAGATACCAGCATATGTCCGCTGAAGAGTCTGCTAAACCGACACCAGAAGCGAAGCCAAGTCAAACTAAACACAATCGTACCACGTTTTCATGTGCTATCGCTCAAGCCCCAAATCCAGTAAAGAAATGTGTTTACTGCAATTCAGAAGGACATTCAATTGGGAATTGTTCTGCGTTCTCTTCATTGTCAGTGACACAGAGGTTTGATTTCGCAAAGTCGGCTCCCTTATGTATAAACTGTCTACAAAGGGGTCATACTGTTGCAAGATGCAAGGCAGCAAAGTGTCGAGTTTGTAGCCGTTCCCATCATACGCTCCTCCACAGATATGCAGCCGTAGGTGACAGTTTAGCGTTACCACCACCACCACAAGCTTCCAATTCAAATAATCCTTCCACAACACATGCTATGCATGTGACGGCATTAGAGAAGGTGATTATGGCTACGTCCGTCGTTAGTGTTCGAACTAAAAGCGGTGAGCACATCTTAGCTCGAGCTCTGCTCGACTCAGGTTCACAAACGAACTTTGTGACTGAAGAGTTGGCACAGCGATTGCAGATACGTAGGGAATTGGCGAAGCCAATTCTCAAGTTAAGAAAAAGATACATACGGTGGTGAAGTCGCGAGTTAATAGCAGTGAGTTTTCAGCAGATTTTTGGATTCTGAAATCAATTTCAAGTTATCAGCTTGACCACACAGTAAGCGTGAGCGGCTGGAAGATTCTGGAAAACCTGCAATTAGCGGATCCCTACTTTTACAAGCCACAAAAGGTAGACATGTTGATAGGAGCTGAAACATTCTTTGAATTATTAGCTGTCGGCCAAATTAAACAAGGTCCAAATTGTCCGATATTACAGAAAACTCTGCTTGGTTGGATCGTTTCTGGACGATATTACGTTGGACTCATCAAGATGCCAAGAGAAAGTGGTCAATCTTAGTTGTATAGAGGACTCGATAGCATCTATAGATAGCACACTGCAAAAATTTTGGTCGCTGGAAAATCTTCCCTCGACAATCAAGGTCATGTCGCCAGAACAACAATTGTGTGAGAAACATTTTGTCAACAATTTGCAAGTTTTACCGTCAGGACGTTTCGAAGTTAGGCTACCATTTAAGTCCGACCCTAAGATTTTGGGAAACTCACTTGAAGTTACGAAACGGCGGTTCTTGTCGCTCGAAAGAAGGCTGTCCCGAGATGACCAATTAAGGAGAATGTACATGGACTTCATGGAAGAATACATGTCATTGGGACATATGATAGATGCTGAAAACAAAATTCCTGACGCACCTCACTATTTCATTCCGCATCAGTGCGTTTTGCGACCTCAAAGTACTTCGACGAAGTTACGTGTAGTATTTGACGAGTCATGCAAGACTTCTACTCAGATTGCGTTGAATGACATCCTGATGGTCGGCCCTACGATCCAGGAGGAGCTATATTCTACTCTACTCCGCTTTAGGATAAATAAATATGCGCTGACTGCGGATATTAAAAAAATGTATCGCCAAGTAATGGTGAATGAAGCGGATAGACAATTTCAGCTCATAGTTTGGAGAAGAGATCCGTCTGAGCCTCTGAGAATTTTTGCATTAAACACCGTGACATATGGCACTGCTCCAGCGCTCTTTCTTGCTATCCGGTGTTTAAAAAGGTTGAGTGAGACTGCCCAAGTCTCTCACCCCAAAGCAGCAAACGTTATTCGGTCCGATTTTTATGTAGATGATTTGTTGACTGGTGCTGCATGCGTCGAGGAACTACAGACAATTAAGTCTGAAGTGTCTCAGGTGTTGCAAAAGGCAGGGTTCGAATTAGCCAAATGGTTTTCGAATTCCCCTGAGATTTCCGCATCCGAGAGCACGGTCAAACCGATAACGATCTCAGACTCGACAGACTCAACAAAAACGTTAGGAATTTTATGGTTACCTCATAAAGACATCTTCAAATTCAAGATAGACGAATCGTTCATGAGTGTAAAAGCGACAAAACGAAATATTTTGTCAGTGACGTCGAAATTATTTGACCCTCTCGGTTTGCTCAGTCCCCTTATAATAAAAGGAAAGATCTTACTGCAAGAACTTTGGTTACTGAAACTGGACTGGGATGAGTCGATTCCAATGAAAATAGAAACCGAGTGGGAAGCTCTAAAACAAACCTTGTCGGATATACAGAAGATAACTGTGCCACGGTTTGTACACATTGAGCCCACGTCACCAGTTCAGATTCATGCCTTTGCCGATGCTTCTATGAGAGCATACGGTGCATGTGTATACGTCCGTTGTTTGACTGCAGAAGGTTTTAAAGTGTCATTGTTGACCTCTAAATCAAAAGTAGCGCCGCTCAAGACCAAAACGCTTCCTAGGCTTGAGTTATGTGCCGCTCATCGGTCACATCCCTCGTCGTTGTCTACTTTCGTTTCAAACAGAGTGGCCGAAATTCAAGAGTGGACAGAGAATGCAACGTGGAGGCATGTACCAACAAAGCAGAACCCAGCAGATATTGTATCTAGAGGTTGTGACGTTGACGAGTTGATGGAGTCAATATGGATGACTGGTCCAGCGTTCCTACTGGATCCAGAAGAAGAGTGGCCTGTGAACCCACATTTTTCATTGTCGAAAGAGGTTCTTGAGATGGAAATTCGAAAATCGGCTGTCGGGCTGACAGTTGCAAGACCAAGTTTAGGATTATTGGAGATCATCAAGGAATATTCGTCACACCTAAAACTGCTGAGAGTCTTTGCTTATGCGTTCCGGTTCATTCAAAAATGCAAAAACAGAACGACCCAATTTGAAAATACACCTTCTGTTTTAGAACTCAAAGAGGCATTTGAGAAAATAGTCGAGATTATACAAAAGCAAGAATTTAAAGATGATATCGAAAGGGTTAGAAAGAGCGCGCGTGTAGGCCCGAGTCTTCAGCGGTTAAATCCCTTTATCCATGAGTATCGTGGAACTTGGTGTGCCTTTTCGTTGTTGCGAGTTGGGGGGCGACTAGTAAATGCTCCTACTTTGTATGATGCTAAGTTTCCACTTCAGTTTACGAAGCGTTCTCAATTTGTGCAGAGCTATGTCCGTCATCTTCACCAGACCAACTTCCACTCAGGTCCTCGAGCACTTGTAAGCCAACTTAGAGAGCGTCTGTGGCTAGTTAACGCTCAAGAGATCTGTCGCCAGACAGTGCGTTCATGTATCCGCTGCTTTAAGTGCAAACCTAAGCTTCTGACGCAAATTATGGGAAATTTGCCAGCAGATCGGCTTCGTGCTCTCCGCCCATTTTCTACATGTGGCGTTGATTTTTGTGGACCAATTGATACGTCCTTAAAGATTCGTGGAAAGCCTCCATATAAATCTTATATTGCCCTTTTTGTGTGTTTTGCATCCAAGGCGGTACATTTAGAGCTAGTATCTGATTTATCAACTGATTCTTTTTTATTGGCTTTTCAAAGGTTTGTTGGTCGCCGCGGCGTTCCCCAAGTCGTCCATTGCGACAATGCGACGAACTTCGTCGGCGCGAGTCGCCACTTCGAGGAGCTGCGACGGAAGATCGAGGCAGAGGAGAGCGCAATACGGGCATTCGCGTCAAAGAGCGGATGCACGTTTGCGTTCATACCACCAAGGGCACCTCACTTCGGCGGTCTATGGGAGGCAGGTGTCTAAACTGCCAAGAACCTACTCCAACGGGTAGTAGGCAGCGCGCGCCTAAGCGCAGAGGAGCTCCAGACGGTGCTGGTAGGAGTCGAGGCCGTGATGAACTCGCGACCTCTGGGACCGCTCAGCCAAGACCCAAGCGATGGAGAGGCTCTCACCCCAGGCCATCTGTTGATAGGCGGGTCGCTGATCGCTCCACCAGCAGTCGGGACCCCGGACCAGCAGGGCCTCAGTTGCTTGAAGCGATGGAGACTTGTCTCGTCTCTCAAGCGCATGTTTTGGCAGCGTTGGTCCCGGGAATACGTGCTGGGATTGCAGACCCGGGCCAAGTGGCACCAGCAGCAGCCGAATCTCGTCGTGGGAGATCTCGTCGTCGTCGCAGAGGACAACATGCCTCCCCAGCAGTGGCTCATGGGCAGAGTCAAGGAGGTACACGTCGGGCAGGACGGCATGGTCAGGGTCGTCGACATTAAGACGGCCAAAGGAGGGACATACAAGAGGCCAATCCACAAGCTGGCCCCACTTCCTGGTTGTTGTTGAAGCCTTCCAGCCGTTCAAAGGGGGCGGTGTTGACGCAGATCGCGTTATTTTTAATTTTGAAATTTTGTTAGTTAAGTTAGTTGAAATGTAGAAGTAAATTCATGAAGTCTAGTGTAAGTTAGATTTAGGGCGAAGCGGGAGCGCAATAAAGCTCTCTTTTCGTTGCATTTGTCGAATTCGCCCCGTTTCGCCACACTAGCTTAAGATAGGATAAAGAGGCAAATGAAGCAAGCCTAAAACTACAGCACGAACAACTATTTTATAGTCAGTTTTTCATTTTGTGGATGGAGCTTAAACTAAAGTGTGAAAATAGCAAAAACAACATGGCAAAAATGTTGCTCAATCAGAATAAGGCACGTGAAGGTAAACTGTTAGAAAATGAAGCTTTGTTGGCAGCAATTTATATGGATCCGCGCATTAATATAATTTTATCAAGTAACCAAATAATGCTGGCAAAACAAAATTTGAAACATGTTGCATTTCGCATTTATCAACTAAAGCAAGTAAGAACCTCATCCTATCATAATCATCTTTAGGGTGCTTGTTTGTTATTAACATTCAATATTACTAATCTTCAATACTTATTACATTATTAATAATTTTTATAACAATTTGGAAATTTATAGAAGATGACATCGCACTCTGGAAAAGAAAGTACAGAATCATCAGAAAATTAACAAACTGATGTAACAAATTGCTCAGAAGAGAACTCGCTGTTTGAAGCGTACTTGGACAAAGTGCAGTCAAGGTCGCAAGCTCCTAATAAGAAAATTTGTGACAAGTTGTCCAAAATATACAACGATATCGACAACTTTCATTTAACAAATGGCCGTTTGCCGTTCAAGACAAATATGACTGAATTTTACAGGACGCTCCAGTTCAAAACACCTCATTTGGCGGAGCTAGCGAATGTGGTTTTAGCTACTCCGGCCACACAAGTGTCTGTGGAAAGAGCATTTTCAGCACTTCATTTTATCTTAAGCGAGAAGCGCTGCGCTTTAAGTGCTGAAAACATAAACTCACTTCTATTAGTAAAATTAAATGCAGACCAATAAATAATATATGTACTTAAAAACAATGTTTGTGGTTTTCCTGCATAAGAAACAATAGCGGATAATTGCACAGCTTGAAAGTATGTGGTTGAAATAAGCTGTGGCATTGGTTTTGGTTGATTTTATAGTTTGTAAATATAAAATATTTAAAAAATAAATGATGTAAGCATCAGACTAACAACCTGGATTTATTATTTATATATTTCTTTAGATTTTATAGATGCCACTGATTCATTGATTCACTGATACATTCTTACATATAAGATTTTTTTCGCAATGTGCTCTCGCTCAGAGCGTCCCCCTTACAAGTTTCTAAGCAAGTGTTTTTTTTTTCGAAGGGTTTGATCGCCTACTTTGAGATCAATATAGGCACAAATCAGCACATTCAAAAAATCAAATAGACCCGAGCACTCGATTTTGCTCTTGCTCTATGAATTTTTGTGCTCATTTCACTGAACAGACTGCTTAGAAAAATTTGGTTGAGCAATTTTCGGGAGCTTTTAAATTAAAAGTAATTATTACAAAATTTTTAAAAATGTCGAAACGAAAGCTTGTTAAAAAACGATCAGAAAGAATAATAGCTTCATAAACGAATAATAATAATATTAAAAACGAATTTATAAGTGAATTATTAGTGGATGAAAATATAAGTGACTTAAACGCAGATTTCATCGAGGAAAGTAGTGAAGAAACTTGTCGTCCAAACTCGTCTGACTGTTGAATGAAGGGAGTCAGAGACTGGATACTTGGCCTTTCTTCAATTTCTCGATGTTCTTTGAACTCTGATCGTTGCATGTTCCAGAACCTTCAGAAATGTGAAGTTCAACTTCTTTAGGGTGAGGACAACAGTTTGCTTTACAATCTTCGGACCAACAATAAAACGATACATGTACGCAACTTTTCGAACTATCTTGCGACATGACGAAAATCGAGAGACTAAATAATCCAGTAAGTCAGGGCTGCTAACTGGACAAACTACAGCCGACTTCTTGTATTTACTACTTGCGAAGTCTGGAGGAAGTGAAAAGTGGCTATTTTAAAGCCTGTGCTGAAGTTCTTTACAAAGAAAGGGTGGTTTGTCTAGCCAAATCGAATGTATGAGTTCATGAGTGTCGCAACCTCTCGATGCCAGATCGGCTGGGTTTAACAACGTCGGCACATGTCGCCAAGATACATCTTTGGCCATCTCTTGGATGCCTGCAACTCGATTAGCCACGAATGTTGCCGGTAATGAAGGGGAAGTATTTACCCAATGTAGAGTGATTTCTGAGTCTGTCCAGAAATTCACACTCTCGACTCTACAACGTTTCAACATATGCTTTATATTTGACCATAATTGATTTAACAAATATGCTGCTCATAATTCGAGTCTAGGAATAGACTTCGTCTTAAGTGGCGCAACTTTCGCTTTTGCGGTAAGCAATCGGCAGACTGTATTGCCACCGTCGTTAGCTCTTACATACAGGCAACACCCATATGCTTGACTGGACGCGTCCGCGAATCTATGGACTTGTATGCTTGCATTTAAAGCTGGCATGAGCGTACCTGGGAATTACAATCTTGTGCAGTTCGATTAGCTTCTCTTTGAACTTTTCCCACCTGCTATGCATTTCCATGGGCATTGTTTCATTCCACGGGAACTGCATGCGGCACAGCTCTTGCAAAAGAATTTTAGCCCTTATGCTTATTGGACTTAACAAGCCAAGTGGGTCAAACATGCGTGCTGCCACTGATAAAATATTACGCTTGGTGGGACTCAACTCAGTGAAACAATCGTCCAACTGATACATAAAGGTATCCGAACTTGGAGTCCACCTCATGCCAAGCGTTTTCGTCGAAACGGTATCATTGAAACTCAAAAGTTTCTCAAATCCTCCTTCCTCTATTAAGTTAGGATGGTTTGAAAACCATTTGGCTAGTTGAAAACCTCCTGAATTTAGAATTTCGGACACCTGAGCACATATTGCTTTCAGAGTGTCGAGATTATCGGCGCCAGTGAGCATATCATATACGTAGAAATCATTACAAATGACTTCCGAATCGAAAACATGGGTATCTTTATGGTGTAAACCCAGTTCTTGCAAACTACAGATGGCTAAGAACGGCGCGGATGCTGTGCCATATGTCACTGTGTTCAAACGATAAATTTGAAGCTCATCCGATGGATTTTCTCGCCAAACTGACTTGCCGATACATTTTCTTAATGTCTGCCGTGAGGGCATATCGATTCAGACGGAACCGAAGAAGCGACAAAATTAGCTCCCTCTGAATAGTAGGTCCTACCATAAGCAGATCATTGAGTGAGTGGGCCGATGTTGACTTACAGGACGCATCAAACACAACTCGAAGTTTGGTGGAGCTACTATCAGGCCTCAGGACGCACTGATGTGGTGCGACGTAGTGTGGTCCGGGCGGATCTTCTGTACCTATGACAGACATGTGACCGAGATCAATATATTCTTTCATGAAACTCACATACATTTCCTTGAGTTCTAAATCTTTAGATACTCTACGCTCTAAGGAGAGAAAACGTCTTTTGGCTGTCTCAAAGGATGATCCCAGTATTTTGGGATCAATCTTGAAGGGCAAACTGACCTCAAAGCGACCTGACGATAAATTCCGAACATTGTCCTTGAAGCTTTTCTCAAATGCAAGCTGCAACAGCTTCGAGTTCCCACAAGAGCCTCCAATCTGGACTCTTTACTTGGGAGCATGATTGCACAGCACACTGGGTTCTGGGTCTGCAATTTCTTACACCGCCCTGATGCTAGCCATCCAAGCAAAGTTTTTTGCAAAAAGAGGGCCATTCTCAGACAATTTTATTTGTCCCGTACACAATAATTCGAAAAAGGAATCCGCTCCTAGTAGCAGATCAATTCGCTGAAGCTTAAACAATTCAGGATCAGCCAGTTCTACATTTGCAGGAATTTTCCACTGAATAATGGGGAGATCATAATCTGGCTGACTGCTTGAAATTGACGTAAGTTCCTAAATATTTGAGTTGAACTGGTGTTCATTTACCCGAGACGAGTCCACTGTAGATACTTCACTTTTTGCCACTAAACTGGCTTTTCCAACAGACGTGACTGTTAAGCACTTATTTTTCCTTGCAAGTCTTAATGTTTGCGCAAGCTCTTCAGTCATGAAATTGACTTGGGAGCCTGAGTCTAACAAAGCTCTAGCGTTGTGAATCTCCCCAAATCTATCTCGAATCTTTACAACAGCTGTTGCCAGGATCACTTGATCGACTTCGTTCGTGTCATGATTTACATGAGTAGGATGCGCTGCTGCCTGTAGCATTTCAGGAGTAGCCTACTTATGCAGAAGCGTATTATGGGGACGAGAACAGCCTCTGCACTTTAATGCAGTGCAATTCGACACCCTGTGCCCTGGATGAAAACAATTTATGCACAGTTGACTTGATTTCACAAAATCGAAACGCTCCGAAACAGATATACCCGAAATCCCTTGACAACTTCCGATATTTTGATTCGCATTACAAAACTGGCACTTGGGTGCACTTTCTTATATCCTTTACTACATGCGAACGAAGATTTGCTGTTCCTAGCAGGCTTCAATTCTGACTTTTGTTTGATCCTAGACTTGGAACTTTTCTTTTTCCCGCAAAGACTCCGTGCGGTTATCTAAATGAGCATTCTAGGACGCCGAAATCACTCATTTAAGGAGTCCTATTGGCACACTTTTTTCATATATGTCGAAAAGGCACTTTTCTCCGTCGGATATGCTCCTTTGGGACACTTTTCGGAGCCTCCCTAGGAGGGTTAGGGCACCGTACAGGGAGTCCTAATGGAGCACCGTGCGGACTCCGATGGTTTGGTGGGGTGTTCCATTAATTAACTTGTGACAATTAATAAGCTGACAATTAATATAAATGGCAAGATTAATATAAATCAATAAATTCAAATGCTCTACTCCGAACAGGGGCCTTATTTCATATGAAATAAAACCCCAAAAGAAGACATGAAATAAGACCCCAAAACCTTTTTTTGGGGCCTTATTTCATTTTATATATCGTCAGCAAAACATTTGTAAATTCGCCTGACCATCCTCTTCAAGTAATAGAGGCTTTTAATTTGGAATCTGTGTAGACTTCGTTTTTGCTTACAATGCATAAAGCAAACCCACTGCCATTTTACACGGCTTGGATTTTTGAAGACCAAAAACAGCCTTTTTTATATTTTCGTCTTTAAAAATAATAAGCGAAATAAAGGAAAATATTCCACCGCCAAATAGAAGGTATTTAATGGACGGAACATTAACCAGCTCCTAGCGATCTATATTCAATATTTTGACCAGGTAATTACATTATATTATTTAAAAAAAAAATTGTGTGAATCTTAGCGCCGCACAGTGTAAGATTATGCCAATCTAGGGGGACTTAATTCAATAGCAGTCGTAATTTTATAGCTATCGACTTGAAATTTGGAGTGAATGTTCGAATATTCCCAAAAAAATTTTTGGACTAATATTTAAAGTGGGCGTGGCACTTTAAAGGGCGTAAAATTTGGAATAACCAAAAATATTTCATTTTTTTAACACACAAATCACCATAAAAAAAAATAAAAAAATTTATCAAAACAGTGTCAGGTTAGTATTTTTTGTTTTTACTCAAGACAACTAAAAAATATTTTTTTAAAATTAATAATGTAAAAAAAATTTTTTTTTATTTTTAAATTGACTATTTTTGTTATATGATCATGATTTTGCTTGTAACTTAAAAACTATGGGCCGAAAAAATTAAAAAATGGTTTTGTTTCAAAGATAATTAATTTATTGAAAGAAAAAAGCGATTTTCATATTTTTCACTATTTTTTCAAATTAAAAAAAATCAACTTAAAGTTGACAAAGTTGATTAGATGAAATAACTTTTGCAAATTTAGTCAGAATCTGAATTTGAATCACAACTTTCATCAATAGATTGATCATGAGATAAAAATTGGACGGTTTGAGGTTGGATACGGGACATCAATCTTATAATCAACGTATTTTATTGTGCCCTGAAGCCAACTTGCATTATTGGTCATAAATCTGGATTTACCTCTCCTAGATTCACTCCACATCAACTGAAACTCATGACACATTTTTGTTAAGCACAACTTTAACTTTATATAATCAATACCATTGCCAAAAATCATCGCTGCGCGCTCTAGAAGTGAGTTAAGCTTAACGGTTCTTATGGTGCTTGACCAAACCTCGGAAAAACTATGCGCATGTTATTGCACTCATTGCTAAATTGAAGTCCTTTGGACAAAATATGGTCAAACTTTTATTTCTGATCCTGATTCAGAAAGATTTTTTACAAACGATGTATGTTCTGGTTGATTTGAATGTGATTGAATGTTGTTAGTTTTTTTCCATCAAAAATAGAATATTGTTAAAAATTTACTTACTTTTAAATTACTAAATTACTAAAATTAAATTACTAAAAAAAAATTTTGTCACTCGTCACATTGCGCTAATTTCTTTATACCTAATAAATATTTATTTTTTTCGCAGTGCCGAGTGGCAAAATTTTTTTTTAGTAATTTATAAGTAAACCTTAATATTATTCGTCACAAAATTGGATATCAGAAATTTTGGTGCATGAAAATGATTTCGTCACTAGACTTTTACCTCGTAAAGAGGTTTTTTTATAAGATATTTTATACAGCTTATGGATTAGGCTAAGAACTTTATAAGATTATTCAATAAAGATATGCTAAAGCGATCAGTCGAGTGTGTCTTTTGTGATTTCGAATATATCTTTATATGGCGACCGTGAAAGGACGACATCCTGCTAAAACAGCAACAACAACAGCAATAATCATTGGGAGATTTAAATGACAACATCTGAAATGACAGAATCATCTGTAATAAACAAAAAGTGACCGCAAAATGAACAACGTCAATAATTCTCCGAACACTTATTACAAATAAATCTTTATATATTGCAAAAGACACGTAATCGGTTATACCGAAAAAAAAAGTTCGTAAATATTAGTTACAACATAGTGGTTTAAAGTGCTATCGGAATTACGAAATGAAAGAATAATAAACAATTCGATATCAAGAAGTACATTAACATTCACAACACTTCAAAAAAAAAAACAAGTGGGCGCGGCTACAGTCGAGTTTGCTCGACTGCAGGATACTCTGTGCCAGTATCCATAAAATAGAATATTGGTTGGGACCATCTCATATGCATATTCTGTCAGTTTGGTTCAGTTATCTCAGACAACAAAAAAGTTGTTCATACTAAGAGTTGATTTTCGACTGATCGTTTCTATGGCAGCTATATGATATAGTGATCCGATTTCAACCAATTTTGGTCAGGCTATAAGGGACCATCGCGTATGCATTCTGTGAGTTTGATTCAGATAGATCAAACAACAAAAAAGTTTTTCATACTAAGACTTGATTTTCGACTGATCGTTCCTATGGCAGCTATATCATATAGTGATTCGATTTCAACGAATATTGGTCAGGTTATAAGGGACCATCGCGGATGCATATTCTGTGAGTTTGATTCAGATAGAACAAACAACAAACAAGTTTTTCATACTAAGAATTGATTTTCGACTGATCGTTCCTATGGCAGCTATATGATATAGTGGTCCGATCCAAATTTAAAAACAAACTTGATCTGCGTCCGGTATCCAGCAACCTACACACCAAATTTGAAGTCTCTAGCTGTTATAGTTTCTGAGATCGACGCGTTCAAACAGACGGACGGACAGACGGACAGACGGACGGACGGACAGACAGACGGACATGGCTCAATCGACTCGGCTGTTGATGCTGATCAAGAATATATACTTTATATGGTCGGAGATGCTTCCTTCTGCCTGTTACATACATCACACAAATCTAATATACCCTTTTTGACCATTTTCAAAGGGCACAGGGTATAAAAAAACCGAAGCAAACTAATACAGACTGTGCGATGACCTGCACCGGCACCGCCAGCGAAGCAGCAGTAGCAGGAGTAGAAGGTACAAGCTTCTAAGACGGGGGAAAAGTGAGGGTTGCAGGCCGCCCACCTCATCACCACTGAAAACCTAATGCGGGGTAGGCAGTCCGCCCACTCTGCCGTCGTTGAACTTTATAAACCCCAGTAAGAAAGAAAGAAGACGAGCCTCCACCAGACAAACGACAACTAAACACAGCAGCACATAAACAAGTACGTAGTACAGTAAACGCAAATACTAACGTACCGTCTATGTCTACACATCTGCAATCGGAGCAAATCGCTCTACAGATACTGCTCCTGTCAAGCAAAGGGACGCTCCTACATTACAAGAGGCTCTGGAGTTGTGTCCCAACGATGGACCGCGCCCACTCACAATAGCTGAGTACAGGGCAAGACAGCAGAAGACACAGAAGAAGAAAACAAAACGCGGCGGCCTAGTAAAGCGGCTGCTGCAGAAGAAGCATCTGGAACAGGACCGCCTGAAGACATATACAGATGCAGATGACCGACAACGCTGTCAAAAACGCAACTTCGCCCATGTGCGAAGAATCGCAAATCAGCAAAGTGAATGCCTCACTCTGCCAATATTTTTAAAAACTTACCTCAATTTTAAGTACCCCCCAAGGTGCAACTTGAAAAACACTAACCTCTGTTAGGCTTTTATACTAACAACACATGGCCAATATTGAATTATATAGAGCGAAACATTGTAAATCGGTCATATGTAAACTAACATATTTTTTTCCTTCACTTATATTTCCTTGAGGCAGTAAAAGAAAAAAACTTTACTTACATCGATCATAGATCTAAAAAAAAAACAGAAACAAAATGGGCGGCCAAAAATCCAAAGTGGCAGACAGCCCAGCAAATGTCATAAATAACGTTGAGATTGTTGATCATACATCTCAAATAGATTCACTCTATTACGTTATGATTATTTTGACATGCATTTCTGCAATTAATCTCGCAATAAAGCTGTATTTGTTGCACAAGAGATCATTAAAGAAGCAATACCTTAGCCGAGGTAATGATCTTGACAAAGTCTAGCAAATACACATACATATCGGAGAATAGATGAATAGCCTGAGTGTTGTCACTTTCATATAGTTTAGTGTTGAATAGAGCGTAATTAGTGTTGTTAAACAGTACGGACAATGTGGGATGACAGCTTACGCTGTCATCGAGTGTGGCTCTCTGTGTGTCAGATTTTATTGGTCTTGTCATATAGAAAAGAGAAAGAAAGGTGCAAGTCACTTAACCTGAGCATTGAAAGGCACTAGACGGAGAGACGCACTGCACATTATCAAAATGGCTGAAAACGAAGCAATTGAATACGGAAATGAATCACCGACATCAGAAGTGGGATCCTATTCGCAGCCAATATCAGCGGGTGAGCAGTTTCGTGCTTTATTGGAGCAGCAGAATCGCAACTTTCTTGAGTTGGCCAAATCTTTGCGCGCCACGACAAAAGAGTCTCAACAAAATAGCGTCACCAAGCTGCCAAAATTTAACGCAGATGTAGCCGGTGCCGATGCTACGCAGTGGTGCGCCACGGTTGATATTGTCTTCAGCGAGAAACCGTTACATGGCAGCGCTTTAGTTTTGGCCCTAAGCGAATCGTTGGAGGGCAGTGCGTCATTGTGGCTGTCGCAAATTTGTTTTCCCGGGATCACATGGGAACAATTTAAACAGCTTTTTGTGCAAAGGTTCGAAAGCACGGAGACGTCGGCAGCTACCATGCTAAACTTAATCAACAGCCGCCCCAAAGACGGTGAATGCTTTGCCGTATACGCGAGCCGTAAATTAACATCTCTGATGACAAAATGGCGTGGTATGGATTTGGAGGAGATTGTCGTATCAGTCGTTCTTGGACACATGGCCAACTTCGACCGACGGCTGCAAAGAGTGGCGTACACAACGAATGTTCAGAACCGGAGTGATCTACAGTCGGAGCTACAAGTTTTTATGTTGGAAAAGCGCCGTCAGGAATTTCCAGATGAGGGACCTGGACCAAAGCGCACGAAGTCATCCACCATAAAGTGCCATAACTGCGGCAAGATGGGGCATAAGAAGTTTGAGTGCAGAGCAACGATGCAAGGTGGAGGATCTATGCGTGATGGCGAACGTAAAGTGACTCAAGCGTTGCAGCAGCGAACGAAAACCAACATTCAGTGTTACCGCTGTCAAGAGATGGGACACATTGCTACACATTGTCCAAAGGGTGTCTCTGGAGACGGAAAAAGATTTGAAAAGCGAGTGGAGTTGTGCGTCGTGGAAGACCCGAAATCGCAGATGATGCAGCGAGGCGAAAAATTTCAAATTACATTTGATTCTGGAGCCGAATGTTCTTTAGTTAAGGAGAGTATGTCTAGCAAGTTAAAGGGTAAGAGAGCAACCAATCTTATTACGATAAAGGGCATAGGAAACGCCAATATTTATAGTACTGTTCAGATCTTAAGTGAGGTAGTACTTAATGATAATTGTCTTGAAATATTATTCCATGTTGTACCAGACGACTCTCTTAAAAATAACATTGTAATTGGTCGTGAAGTTCTGGCTCAGGGATTGTCAGCTTTAGTTTCATGCGACGGTGTTGAGTTTGTGAAGGCCAAAACCATTAATGTTTGTTCTATACCTGAGGTTAATGACTGTTTTGAGCAGGTTGAAACTGAAGTTTATGGTGTACAAAAGAATAAATTGGTGTCAATTTTGAAAAAGTATTCATCCTCTTTCATTCAGGGAACTCCGCACACTAGAGTTACAACAGGCGAGATGGCTATTAGATTAATCGAGCCAAATAAGACCGTACAAAGGCGGCCATATCGATTCAGTCCTAGTGAAAGAGAGATTGTACGAGAAAAGGTTCAAGAGTTGATAGAGTGTAAAGTAATTAGGCCCAGTAGCTCACCATATGCTAGTCCTGCACTGTTGATAATGAAAAAGAATGGATCTGCCAGACTCTGCGTTGATTATCGAGAGCTAAATTCAAATACTATTGCAGACAAATATCCTCTTCCTCGCATAGCAGATCAGATAGCTAGATTAAATGGAGCTCGATTTTTTACCAGCTTAGATATGGCGTCTGGATATTACCAAGTCCCATTACATACCAATTCGAAAGAGTATACCGCGTTTGTAACCCCTGATGGACAGTTTGAGTTCTTGGCAATGCCATTTGGGTTGAAAAATGCGCCTTCGGCTTTTCAGAGAGCTGTGATGAAAGCTCTTGGAGATCTTGCCTTTTCGTATGTGGTCGTTTATATGGACGATATTCTAATTATAGCACCAACGCAGGAGACAGCGCTTGAAAGGTTGGAAATTGTTCTTGGCATACTTTCGTCAGCTGGCTTCTCGTTTAACATCACGAAATGTTTCTTTCTCAGAACGTCTGTACAATACCTAGGTTATGAGGTATGTGCGGGCGAGGTACGTCCCAACTTGCAGAAAATAGAAGCGTTAAGTGTTTTGCCACCGCCCAGGTCGGTTACCACTTTACGTCAGTTTATCGGGTTAGCCTCTTATTTTCGACAGTTTATACCAGGATTTTCCCAGATGATGAAACCTCTCTATTTTCTTACCTCAGAGAAAAACGGTTTTGAGTGGAAAGCAGAACACGAAAGGATTCGCCAGAAAGTTATCGAAGTTCTTATCAACAAACCGGTGTTGACAATTTTTGACCCTCAGTTTTCCATTGAATTACATACGGACGCTAGCGCAATCGGGTATGGAGCTATACTTTTGCATCGCATTAACAGTAGGCCTCATGTAGTGGAATATTTCAGTAAGACAACAAGTCCATGTGAGGCGAGATATTCTTCTTATGAGTTGAAACACTCGCAGTAGTAAATGCAGTAAAACATTTTCGACACTATTTACATGGCAGAAAATTTGTAATTTTCACTGATTGCAATTCGCTAAAATCTTCCCAAAAGAAGCTTGAGTTATCACCTAGGGTTTATCGTTGGTGGGCGTTTTTACAAACGTTTGACTTTGAAATACAATATCGAGAGGGGAAGCGCATGGCGCATGTTGACTTTTTGTCCAGAAATCCGCTCAGTCCTGAGATTAGGTCGGCCCATAATAAGGTCGTGGAAAAGAGAATTTCTCTAACAGAAATTTCTGAAAACTGGCTTTTGTCTGAACAACAGCGTGATTACGACATAAAGGAAATAGTTACAAAGTTTAAGAATCATGATCTCTCTGAAGATATAGGTAAAACATACGAATTGAGAGCTGGAGTTTTATACCGGAAAATTCAGAGAAATTCTAAGACTTGTTGTTTGCCAGTTGTATCACGTGCGTTTAGGTGGTCAGTAATTAATCAGGTGCATGAGTCAATTATGCATCTTGGGTGGCAGAAAACTCTTGATAAGGTGTATGAACATTATTGGTTCGATTGTATGGCAAAATATGTTAGAAAGTTCGTCGAAAATTGTATTACTTGTAGGGTTTCAAAATCATCAGGAAAAGTGCAGATGGAGCTTCATCCGATACCGAAAGTCAGTATTCCATGGCACACGCTTCACATGGACATTTCAGGGAAATTAAGTGGCAAAAGTGACCGTAAAGAATATGTGATAGTTTTGATAGACGCTTTCTCCAAATTCGTTTACTTATATCATACCTTTACTCTAAGCTCCGAGGATTGTGTGAACGCAGTAAAATCGTCAATTTACCAATTCGGAGTACCCACTCGTTTAATTGCTGACCAGGCTGGAGAGAATGAATGTTACTTTAGAACGATAAAGAGAATAAGAAACGAAACGATATAAAGATTAATAAGATTGTTAACAGAAGTTGAAGTTAAGAAAACGATTGTTAGTAATAAGAATGTAATTTTAAAATATAACTGAATGTTAAATGAAACGACGTATGTAATAAAGACACTTATTGATTAATACACGAGGACGTGTTATTTATCAGAATGGCCGTGTCGGAGAATAGATGAATAGCCTGAGTGTTGTCACTTTCATATAGTTTAGTGTTGTATAGAGCGTAATTAGTGTTGTTAAACAGTACGGACAATGTGGGATGACAGCTTACGCTGTCATCGAGTGTGGCTCTCTGTGTGTCAGATTTTATTGGTCTTGTCATATAGAAAAGAGAAAGAAAGGTGCAAGTCACTTAACCTGAGCATTGAAAGGCACTAGACGGAGAGACGCACTGCACATTATCAAAATGGCTGAAAACGAAGCGATTGAATACGGAAATGAATCACCGACATACACATAATTAACATTTAATTTTTTTTTAAATAATTTAAAAACAAAAATGCCTTGACAAGAAGTAATATTTTACACTTAGCATTAGCATTAATGGCATGTATTGCCTTAATTTTATTAATACATTTCATAGTAATAAAGGTCAGAAATTCATTACTGACTTAAAATCTATAGAGTGGCAAAGATATTAATGGATCATGCAATTAATAAATAAATAAAAAAAAATAAAAAGTCAAAAAGAACGCAGGCTGCAATAAGAACAGCATATGACAAAGACCCTGAATTTGCAAACAGGGCAAAACACATACTTACATTATTCCAAGATCCAATAAGCATCTACGAATTCGAAATAGCCTATATTAGCGAATTCGGCCCCGAGATTTCCTCGCTAATACATTGTGACGCCACACAAAAAGGTATCGTTTTATCAACCATACCAGGCATCCAAGTAAATTCTTACATAGATGAGAATGACATACTTGGAAGAGTTTTGATAATTTAACCTTAATTACACTCAATTACTGCCATACTATATGGAGTGGAACGATATCTGTACGAAAGTTAAAGAACTAAGAATTGAGTTCGACAAATCGTACAAATGTATCAATCAAAGACGACAAATTCAAGCAAGCACCGTAAATAAACACACTACTAACTTAGTGTGTATCTATAATGAAATACCGGAGCTGTTCAATGATAATAAAAGTGAATTATCAGAACTACACTGAACTCAAGCTTCTGACGTTATCAAGCGTCTAAGAGAAAATCTTTCCACAATCAAAGAAAGATATGCGTTAGACATTAACTTGCCTAACATAATTAACAGCCCAGTAACATTTATAGTGACTGGTTTAGATGAAAAAAAATTGATGAGCATTAGGCCAAAGTCACCTAGCACAGGATATCTCACCATAAAATCAGGAGAAGATTCCAAGGAATCTACTCAATCCGATAGCCCCACAACAAGTGCAGAGGCAAATAAACAAAAGGAAATAAATACAGAAATACAAATTTAAGAAGTGTTCAGCTAAGCGCTTACCCAGCAGCGCCTCACAGCTGTTGACAAAGCAACGAACGAACCGAGAAAGAGAGCGCAGCATAAAGATGCATAATACTCTCATTTGTCGCTTTACTTTGAAGCCTATGCTCATTGGTTTGGCACTGCTGCTGCATTGTGCAGTCTTTTAGTATCGTATCGCATCTTATCGGTCGTTCTATCGTACAAGCAAGCGGCTAGAGCTTCGTCTGCCGCCTTTGCACAAAATCGAATTCGATAAACACTCAAACTTTGTAAATATTTCTGCCAATAAATTGCCGCATTGTAAATTAATATAATTGAAGCAACCTCAGTTTCTTTAATTGCAAGTTTCGGGCGGTTCAAAATATTTGGGCAATTTTGCCGACTGTTTGTGCCAAGTGCCAGTGAAAAAGCTCACCCTGGCCGCTACAAGAAGCTTTTTAGACGAGTTTCATTTGGTGGACTCAATAAAAGAGACCCACGAGGCAACAGTTGTCCAATTGATTAAAACAAAGCTAAAGGGAAGCGCTTGCAATTTGATAGGCAATGAGAATACAATTGCCGAAATTGATAGCTCGCTGTCCAGCACTGTTAAGGTTGAATCTGTTGAAGTGTAAGCAGCAAAGCTAATGAGCCTTTAACAGAGAAACAAAACTGCCAACCAATACACAGATGAGGTTGAGAAACTGAGGGAGCCTATATAAATGATGGACTCTCGAGAAATTGCAACTAAGTATAGCACACAGCAAGTTGTCAAAGCCATCACGGCAAATTGCTCAATGGACAAAGTCAAATTGATAATGCAAGCAGGCACATTCATCTCGAAGTTCGTCAGTACATGCACTGACGTAACCGGGAAAAGCGATGCCGTTTTGTTCTTCCATCAAAATAGAGGAAACCGTAATGGTAACTCAAGCAGAGGCAGGTACAACTACAATAATAGCTACCACCACAACAGAGACAGAAATAACCAAAGTAATCGTGGAAACGGTTATCGAAGAAATAACCGAGGTAATCGTGGAAACGGTTATCGAGGTAATAATCAAAATAGAAACAATAATGTTAGAATAACTCAAAATCTCTCGGAAAACCAAGAAGTTCCCTTAAGTGCACAAAACTTATTCATACAATCAATCTCAGCTTAAATATATTCGTATCGTTCAACAATGTAGCAACAGAAAAAAAAATTAATCTTTTTAATAGACACAGGTGCTGGTATTTCTATTAAAAGAAAATTGCGACGTCTTTCAAGACATTCAAATAGATAACAAAATTAATATTCAAGGAATAAACAATGGGTTATACAATCCAAAGGTTTAACCATTATCGAGATACAGAGGGATAAATATAAATTTCCACACAGCTTTCATATTGTAGACTTGCAATTCGCAATACCATGTAATGGAATATTAGGCATTGACCTTATTAAAAAATGCAACTGCCAATTAGATTTCAAGCCGACAGAAGATTGGCTAATAATCAGACCCAATAATCTAAATTTTCCGATTCATGTTCCAATAAAATAAAGTTCTGGTAATCACTGCGGACGGCAGTCTGCGCTAGTGACGAAAGCAGCACGAAGGGTGCGAAAGCGACTAGCATATATACACAGGAAGAATGGAAAATTTGCTATGACCGTCCGATCGGGTCGAGTTATATACCGATCGAAAGGTATCAATTTAACTTACAAATGTGCATACTAAGACTTTTGGAAACTCACCTGGTTCGTGAGATAAACAGGTGTAAGTGGGAGGGGAAAAATTTAAATTATTGGAGCAAATGGGGCCGTTGGGGCCTTTTTGATTTATTTTTTAATTTTTTACTCTTCTAATCAAAAATACGCGTCGAATGACACCTCGATCATCGAAATCCGATTACTGGTTCAAAAAATAATTAATGTTGAAATTTTTAGTCGCCTTTCGAAAATAAGATGAAAAGTCAGTATGTCTGTTTGTTTGTTTGTTTGTTTGTTTGTTTGTATCAAAGCGTTGATTTAGCTTACATGTTTGAATGAGGACTTGTTCCCGCTCAAAAATATAGAAACGTTTGTTCTACGACTTTTTCGAAAAATAGCTAGTTTAGCGGGAAATCGCTAAAAACTGCTAAAATTAAATTAAAAATGACAATTTTTGACCCTCAGTTTTCCATTGAATTACATACGGACGCTAGCGCAATCGGGTATGGAGCTATCCTTTTGCATCGCATTAACAGTAGGCCTCATGTAGTGGAATATTTCAGTAAGACAACAAGTCCATGTGAGGCGAGATATTCTTCTTATGAGTTGAAACACTCGCAGTAGTAAATGCAGTAAAACATTTTCGACACTATTTACATGGCAGAAAATTTGTAATTTTCACTGATTGCAATTCGCTAAAATCTTCCCAAAAGAAGCTTGAGTTATCACCTAGGGTTTATCGTTGGTGGGCGTTTTTACAAACGTTTGACTTTGAAATACAATATCGAGAGGGGAAGCGCATGGCGCATGTTGACTTTTTGTCCAGAAATCCGCTCAGTCCTGAGATTAGGTCGGCCCATAATAAGGTCGTGGAAAAGAGAATTTCTCTAACAGAAATTTCTGAAAACTGGCTTTTGTCTGAACAACAGCGTGATTACGACATAAAGGAAATAGTTACAAAGTTTAAGAATCATGATCTCTCTGAAGATATAGGTAAAACATACGAATTGAGAGCTGGAGTTTTATACCGGAAAATTCAGAGAAATTCTAAGACTTGTTGTTTGCCAGTTGTATCACGTGCGTTTAGGTGGTCAGTAATTAATCAGGTGCATGAGTCAATTATGCATCTTGGGTGGCAGAAAACTCTTGATAAGGTGTATGAACATTATTGGTTCGATTGTATGGCAAAATATGTTAGAAAGTTCGTCGAAAATTGTATTACTTGTAGGGTTTCAAAATCATCAGGAAAAGTGCAGATGGAGCTTCATCCGATACCGAAAGTCAGTATTCCATGGCACACGCTTCACATGGACATTTCAGGGAAATTAAGTGGCAAAAGTGACCGTAAAGAATATGTGATAGTTTTGATAGACGCTTTCTCCAAATTCGTTTACTTATATCATACCTTTACTCTAAGCTCCGAGGATTGTGTGAACGCAGTAAAATCGTCAATTTACCAATTCGGAGTACCCACTCGTTTAATTGCTGACCAGGCTGGAGAGAATGAATGTTACTTTAGAACGATAAAGAGAATAAGAAACGAAACGATATAAAGATTAATAAGATTGTTAACAGAAGTTGAAGTTAAGAAAACGATTGTTAGTAATAAGAATGTAATTTTAAAATATAGCTGAATGTTAAATGAAACGACGTATGTAATAAAGACACTTATAGATTAATACACGAGGACGTGTTATTTATCAGAATGGCCGTGTCGGAGAATAGATGAATAGCCTGAGTGTTGTCACTTTCATATAGTTTAGTGTTGTATAGAGCGTAATTAGTGTTGTTAAACAGTACGGACAATGTGGGATGACAGCTTACGCTGTCATCGAGTGTGGCTCTCTGTGTGTCAGATTTTATTGGTCTTGTCATATAGAAAAGAGAAAGAAAGGTGCAAGTCACTTAACCTGAGCATTGAAAGGCACTAGACGGAGAGACGCACTGCACATTATCAAAATGGCTGAAAACGAAGCGATTGAATACGGAAATGAATCACCGACATACACATAATTAACATTTAAAATTTTTTTAAATAATTTAAAAACAAAAATGCCTTGACAAGAAGTAATATTTTACACTTAGCATTAGCATTAATGTATTGTAATGTATTGCCTTAATTTTATTAATACATTTCATAGTAATAAAGGTCAGAAATTCATTACTGACTTAAAATCTATAGAGTGGCAAAGATATTAATGGATCATGCAATTAATAAATAAATAAAAAAAAATAAAAAGTCAAAAAGAACGCAGGCTGCAATAAGAACAGCATATGACAATGACCCTGAATTTGCAAACAGGGCAAAACACATACTTACATTATTCCAAGATCCAATAAGCATCTACGAATTCGAAATAGCCTATATTAGCGAATTCGGCCCCGAGATTTCCTCGCTAATACATTGTGACGCCACACAAAAAGGTATCGTTTTATCAACCATACCAGGCATCCAAGTAAATTCTTACATAGATGAGAATGACATACTTGGAAGAGTTTTGATAATTTAACCTTAATTACACTCAATTACTGCCATACTATATGGAGTGGAATGATATCTGTACGAAAGTTAAAGAACTAAGAATTGAGTTCGACAAATCGTACAAATGTATCAATCAAAGACGACAAATTCAAGCAAGCACCGTAAATAAACACACTACTAACTTAGTGTGTATCTATAATGAAATACCGGAGCTGTTCAATGATAATAAAAGTGAATTATCAGAACTACACTGAACTCAAGCTTCTGACGTTATCAAGCGTCTAAGAGAAAATCTTTCCACAATCAAAGAAAGATATGCGTTAGACATTAACTTGCCTAACATAATTAACAGCCCAGTAACATTTATAGTGACTGGTTTAGATGAAAAAAAATTGATGAGCATTAGGCCAAAGTCACCTAGCACAGGATATCTCACCATAAAATCAGGAGAAGATTCCAAGGAATCTACTCAATCCGATAGCCCCACAACAAGTGCAGAGGCAAATAAACAAAAGGAAATAAATACAGAAATACAAATTTAAGAAGTGTTCAGCTAAGCGCTTACCCAGCAGCGCCTCACAGCTGTTGACAAAGCAACGAACGAACCGAGAAAGAGAGCGCAGCATAAAGATGCATAATACTCTCATTTGTCGCTTTACTTTGAAGCCTATGCTCATTGGTTTGGCACTGCTGCTGCATTGTGCAGTCTTTTAGTATCGTATCGCATCTTATCGGTCGTTCTATCGTACAAGCAAGCGGCTAGAGCTTCGTCTGCCGCCTTTGCACAAAATCGAATTCGATAAACACTCAAACTTTGTGAATATTTCTGCCAATAAATTGCCGCATTGTAAATTAATATAATTGAAGCAACCTCAGTTTCTTTAATTGCAAGTTTCGGGCGGTTCAAAATATTTGGGCAATTTTGCCGACTGTTTGTGCCAAGTGCCAGTGAAAAAGCTCACCCTGGCCGCTACAAGAAGCTTTTTAGACGAGTTTCATTTGGTGGACTCAATAAAAGAGACCCACGAGGCAACAGTTGTCCAATTGATTAAAACAAAGCTAAAGGGAAGCGCTTGCAATTTGATAGGCAATGAGAATACAATTGCCGAAATTGATAGCTCGCTGTCCAGCACTGTTAAGGTTGAATCTGTTGAAGTGTAAGCAGCAAAGCTAATGAGCCTTTAACAGAGAAACAAAACTGCCAACCAATACACAGATGAGGTTGAGAAACTGAGGGAGCCTATATAAATGATGGACTCTCGAGAAATTGCAACTAAGTATAGCACACAGCAAGTTGTCAAAGCCATCACGGCAAATTGCTCAATGGACAAAGTCAAATTGATAATGCAAGCAGGCACATTCATCTCGAAGTTCGTCAGTACATGCACTGACGTAACCGGGAAAAGCGATGCCGTTTTGTTCTTCCATCAAAATAGAGGAAACCGTAATGGTAACTCAAGCAGAGGCAGGTACAACTACAATAATAGCTACCACCACAACAGAGACAGAAATAACCAAAGTAATCGTGGAAACGGTTATCGAAGAAATAACCGAGGTAATCGTGGAAACGGTTATCGAGGTAATAATCAAAATAGAAACAATAATGTTAGAATAACTCAAAATCTCTCGGAAAACCAAGAAGTTCCCTTAAGTGCACAAAACTTATTCATACAATCAATCTCAGCTTAAATATATTCGTATCGTTCAACAATGTAGCAACAGAAAAAAAAATTAATCTTTTTAATAGACACAGGTGCTGGTATTTCTATTAAAAGAAAATTGCGACGTCTTTCAAGACATTCAAATAGATAACAAAATTAATATTCAAGGAATAAACAATGGGTTATACAATCCAAAGGTTTAACCATTATCGAGATACAGAGGGATAAATATAAATTTCCACACAGCTTTCATATTGTAGACTTGCAATTCGCAATACCATGTAATGGAATATTAGGCATTGACCTTATTAAAAAATGCAACTGCCAATTAGATTTCAAGCCGACAGAAGATTGGCTAATAATCAGACCCAATAATCTAAATTTTCCGATTCATGTTCCAATAAAATAAAGTTCTGGTAATCACTGCGGACGGCAGTCTGCGCTAGTGACGAAAGCAGCACGAAGGGTGCGAAAGCGACTAGCATATATACACAGGAAGAATGGAAAATTTGCTATGACCGTCCGATCGGGTCGAGTTATATACCGATCGAAAGGTATCAATTTAACTTACAAATGTGCATACTAAGACTTTTGGAAACTTTCCTGGTTCGTGAGATAAACAGGTGTAAGTGGGAGGGGAAAAATTTAAATTATTGGAGCAAATGGGGCCGTTGGGGCCTTTTTGATTTATTTTTTAATTTTTTACTCTTCTAATCAAAAATACGCGTCGAATGACACCTCGATCATCGAAATCCGATTACTGGTTCAAAAAATAATTAATGTTGAAATTTTTAGTCGCCTTTCGAAAATAAGATGAAAAGTCAGTATGTCTGTTTGTTTGTTTGTTTGTTTGTTTGTTTGTATCAAAGCGTTGATTTAGCTTACATGTTTGAATGAGGACTTGTTCCCGCTCAAAAATATAGAAACGTTTGTTCTACGACTTTTTCGAAAAATAGCTAGTTTAGCGGGAAATCGCTAAAAACTGCTAAAATTAAATTAAAAATGACAATTTTTGACCCTCAGTTTTCCATTGAATTACATACGGACGCTAGCGCAATCGGGTATGGAGCTATCCTTTTGCATCGCATTAACAGTAGGCCTCATGTAGTGGAATATTTCAGTAAGACAACAAGTCCATGTGAGGCGAGATATTCTTCTTATGAGTTGAAACACTCGCAGTAGTAAATGCAGTAAAACATTTTCGACACTATTTACATGGCAGAAAATTTGTAATTTTCACTGATTGCAATTCGCTAAAATCTTCCCAAAAGAAGCTTGAGTTATCACCTAGGGTTTATCGTTGGTGGGCGTTTTTACAAACGTTTGACTTTGAAATACAATATCGAGAGGGGAAGCGCATGGCGCATGTTGACTTTTTGTCCAGAAATCCGCTCAGTCCTGAGATTAGGTCGGCCCATAATAAGGTCGTGGAAAAGAGAATTTCTCTAACAGAAATTTCTGAAAACTGGCTTTTGTCTGAACAACAGCGTGATTACGACATAAAGGAAATAGTTACAAAGTTTAAGAATCATGATCTCTCTGAAGATATAGGTAAAACATACGAATTGAGAGCTGGAGTTTTATACCGGAAAATTCAGAGAAATTCTAAGACTTGTTGTTTGCCAGTTGTATCACGTGCGTTTAGGTGGTCAGTAATTAATCAGGTGCATGAGTCAATTATGCATCTTGGGTGGCAGAAAACTCTTGATAAGGTGTATGAACATTATTGGTTCGATTGTATGGCAAAATATGTTAGAAAGTTCGTCGAAAATTGTATTACTTGTAGGGTTTCAAAATCATCAGGAAAAGTGCAGATGGAGCTTCATCCGATACCGAAAGTCAGTATTCCATGGCACACGCTTCACATGGACATTTCAGGGAAATTAAGTGGCAAAAGTGACCGTAAAGAATATGTGATAGTTTTGATAGACGCTTTCTCCAAATTCGTTTACTTATATCATACCTTTACTCTAAGCTCCGAGGATTGTGTGAACGCAGTAAAATCGTCAATTTACCAATTCGGAGTACCCACTCGTTTAATTGCTGACCAGGCTGGAGAGAATGAATGTTACTTTAGAACGATAAAGAGAATAAGAAACGAAACGATATAAAGATTAATAAGATTGTTAACAGAAGTTGAAGTTAAGAAAACGATTGTTAGTAATAAGAATGTAATTTTAAAATATAACTGAATGTTAAATGAAACGACGTATGTAATAAAGACACTTATTGATTAATACACGAGGACGTGTTATTTATCAGAATGGCCGTGTCGGAGAATAGATGAATAGCCTGAGTGTTGTCACTTTCATATAGTTTAGTGTTGTATAGAGCGTAATTAGTGTTGTTAAACAGTACGGACAATGTGGGATGACAGCTTACGCTGTCATCGAGTGTGGCTCTCTGTGTGTCAGATTTTATTGGTCTTGTCATATAGAAAAGAGAAAGAAAGGTGCAAGTCACTTAACCTGAGCATTGAAAGGCACTAGACGGAGAGACGCACTGCACATTATCAAAATGGCTGAAAACGAAGCGATTGAATACGGAAATGAATCACCGACATACACATAATTAACATTTAAAAATTTTTTAAATAATTTAAAAACAAAAATGCCTTGACAAGAAGTAATATTTTACACTTAGCATTAGCATTAATGGCATGTATTGCCTTAATTTTATTAATACATTTCATAGTAATAAAGGTCAGAAATTCATTACTGACTTAAAATCTATAGAGTGGCAAAGATATTAATGGGTCATGCAATTAATAAATAAATAAAAAAAAATAAAAAGTCAAAAAGAACGCAGGCTGCAATAAGAACAGCATATGACAATGACCCTGAATTTGCAAACAGGGCAAAACACATACTTCTACGAATTCGAAATAGCCTATATTAGCGAATTCGGCCCCGAGATTTCCTCGCTAATACATTGTGACGCCACACAAAAAGGTATCGTTTTATCAACCATACCAGGCATCCAAGTAAATTCTTACATAGATGAGAATGACATACTTGGAAGAGTTTTGATAATTTAACCTTAATTACACTCAATTACTGCCATACTATATGGAGTGGAACGATATCTGTACGAAAGTTAAAGAACTAAGAATTGAGTTCGACAAATCGTACAAATGTATCAATCAAAGACGACAAATTCAAGCAAGCACCGTAAATAAACACACTACTAACTTAGTGTGTATCTATAATGAAATACCGGAGCTGTTCAATGATAATAAAAGTGAATTATCAGAACTACACTGAACTCAAGCTTCTGACGTTATCAAGCGTCTAAGAGAAAATCTTTCCACAATCAAAGAAAGATATGCGTTAGACATTAACTTGCCTAACATAATTAACAGCCCAGTAACATTTATAGTGACTGGTTTAGATGAAAAAAAATTGATGAGCATTAGGCCAAAGTCACCTAGCACAGGATATCTCACCATAAAATCAGGAGAAGATTCCAAGGAATCTACTCAATCCGATAGCCCCACAACAAGTGCAGAGGCAAATAAACAAAAGGAAATAAATACAGAAATACAAATTTAAGAAGTGTTCAGCTAAGCGCTTACCCAGCAGCGCCTCACAGCTGTTGACAAAGCAACGAACGAACCGAGAAAGAGAGCGCAGCATAAAGATGCATAATACTCTCATTTGTCGCTTTACTTTGAAGCCTATGCTCATTGGTTTGGCACTGCTGCTGCATTGTGCAGTCTTTTAGTATCGTATCGCATCTTATCGGTCGTTCTATCGTACAAGCAAGCGGCTAGAGCTTCGTCTGCCGCCTTTGCACAAAATCGAATTCGATAAACACTCAAACTTTGTGAATATTTCTGCCAATAAATTGCCGCATTGTAAATTAATATAATTGAAGCAACCTCAGTTTCTTTAATTGCAAGTTTCGGGCGGTTCAAAATATTTGGGCAATTTTGCCGACTGTTTGTGCCAAGTGCCAGTGAAAAAGCTCACCCTGGCCGCTACAAGAAGCTTTTTAGACGAGTTTCATTTGGTGGACTCAATAAAAGAGACCCACGAGGCAACAGTTGTCCAATTGATTAAAACAAAGCTAAAGGGAAGCGCTTGCAATTTGATAGGCAATGAGAATACAATTGCCGAAATTGATAGCTCGCTGTCCAGCACTGTTAAGGTTGAATCTGTTGAAGTGTAAGCAGCAAAGCTAATGAGCCTTTAACAGAGAAACAAAACTGCCAACCAATACACAGATGAGGTTGAGAAACTGAGGGAGCCTATATAAATTATGGACTCTCGAGAAATTGCAACTAAGTATAGCACACAGCAAGTTGTCAAAGCCATCACGGCAAATTGCTCAATGGACAAAGTCAAATTGATAATGCAAGCAGGCACATTCATCTCGAAGTTCGTCAGTACATGCACTGACGTAACCGGGAAAAGCGATGCCGTTTTGTTCTTCCATCAAAATAGAGGAAACCGTAATGGTAACTCAAGCAGAGGCAGGTACAACTACAATAATAGCTACCACCACAACAGAGACAGAAATAACCAAAGTAATCGTGGAAACGGTTATCGAAGAAATAACCGAGGTAATCGTGGAAACGGTTATCGAGGTAATAATCAAAATAGAAACAATAATGTTAGAATAACTCAAAATCTCTCGGAAAACCAAGAAGTTCCCTTAAGTGCACAAAACTTATTCATACAATCAATCTCAGCTTAAATATATTCGTATCGTTCAACAATGTAGCAACAGAAAAAAAAATTAATCTTTTTAATAGACACAGGTGCTGGTATTTCTATTAAAAGAAAATTGCGACGTCTTTCAAGACATTCAAATAGATAACAAAATTAATATTCAAGGAATAAACAATGGGTTATACAATCCAAAGGTTTAACCATTATCGAGATACAGAGTGATAAATATAAATTTCCACACAGCTTTCATATTGTAGACTTGCAATTCGCAATACCATGTAATGGAATATTAGGCATTGACCTTATTAAAAAATGCAACTGCCAATTAGATTTCAAGCCGACAGAAGATTGGCTAATAATCAGACCCAATAATCTAAATTTTCCGATTCATGTTCCAATAAAATAAAGTTCTGGTAATCACTGCGGACGGCAGTCTGCGCTAGTGACGAAAGCAGCACGAAGGGTGCGAAAGCGACTAGCATATATACACAGGAAGAATGGAAAATTTGCTATGACCGTCCGATCGGGTCGAGTTATATAAAATTTTTGTCACTGGGCACATTGCGCTAAATTTTTCATACCTAATAAATAGTACTTTTTTGCGCAGTGCCAGTGACAAAAATTTTATTTTTTAATAATTCATGTGTAAAATTTAATATTTTTCGTCACAAAATTGGATATCAGAAATTTTGGGGCATGAAAATGTTTTCGGCACTAGACTTTTACCTCGTAAAGAGGTTTTTTATAAGATAATACAATACTTATACCAGCACGATCTCAAGTTTTTAGAAAAATCTAACTATCTTCAAGTGAAGATAGTGTACTAATTCCAAATCAGGAAGTTCAAACCGGTATTTGTGTTGCAAACACCGTTGCAACTACACAAAATGCATTTGTCCGACCACTTAACACAACCAGTACAGATCAACTAGTTAGTATAAATAATCTTAATTATGAATCACTTTCGAACTATGATGTGGTTCAAACAAACAATGAAAGTAGAAAAGAAGTCATGTCTGTATTATCCAAAAATTTCCCACCACAATTTAAAACAAAATTAACTCAATTATGCACCGATTATACAGATATATTCGGACTAGAAACCGAATCCATTTCGACGAATAATTTTTATAAACAAAAGCTGAGATTGAAAGACGATGAACCAGTCTACATTAAAAATTATAGAACTCCTCACAGCCAAAAGAAAGAAAGAAATCCAAGCCCAACTACAAAAATTAATTGACGACAAAATTGTCGAGCCTTCCGAATCAGAATACAATAGCCCACTTTTGTTAGTCCCAAAGAAATCCCATTCGGAATCCAATAATAAACAAGTGGGCGCGGCTACAGTCGAGTTTGCTTGACTGGAGGATACCCTGTGCCATTATCCATAAAATAGAATATTGGTTGGGACCATCTCATATGCATATTCTGTCAGTTTGATTCAGATAGATCAAACAACAAAAAAGTTTTTCATACTAAGACTTGATTTTCGACTGATCGTTCCTATGGCAGCTATATGATATAGTGATCCGATTTCAACCAATTTTGGTCAGGTTATAAGGGACCATCGCGGATGCATATTCTGTGAGTTTGATTCAGATAGAACAAACAACAAAAAAGTTTTTCATACTAAGACTTGATTTTCGACTGATGGTTGCTATGGCAGCTATCGATATATCGATTACTTTGATTCGGCTGTGTTTACTTTGCGCTCTGCATTTAAAACGTATTTTCTCTATACTTACCTTCTATTAAATTCCTAAAAGTGTATACTATTTATCTTCACTTATCTGTGCTCATTTCGGTTGTGCAAAACGTAATCAGCTGGTGCTTTGTAAGTTTTTATTTACATTTATATTTTCGTAAGCGGCGTCTGTGCTGCTTTTGTTGTTGTGCTTTCATCTATTTTCGCTTTCGGTGCTTTGTCTGTGCATTCGCTATCGTGCTCTGTGCTCAAAAAAAAAAAATTCTTTCTCCTTCTTTTCCTCTTTAAGCGGTGTTTGTTTACAAATCCAAGTTTCATTTCAACTCAAATTGAGTGCTTTCAACTTTTTCACTCTTTCTTTAACGGTTTCTCATTTAACCCAGTAAACATTATGTCTTGCTGTAATAAGGCTTGCTCATTTAAGCAGTTGGCTGATTCCACTCATCTTCAATATGTTAATTGTTGGTTGTGTGAGAATATTATGCATGCAAAATGTGCTGGCCTAACAGGACGCGAATGCGATAAAATCAATTCTGCTCCTAAAAAGCATGAAGGCGGCCTAAGATGGGCTTGCCCTGAGTGCTTTGGGATTCAGTTTGATTTTACTAAAATGTACAATTCCGTCCGCATTCAATTCTTAAAATTAAGTAAAGCAGCTAAACTCCTTGCTAGTGATTTTGACTCAGGTTCGGAATTGCTTAGTCAATTTAAATTTGAGTCATCATCAAATCCTTGTACTAATGAAAACTTTTTATCTGTTCCTTCTAATTCTTCAAATCTGCACTCTCTCAATACCAATTCACCTATTCCTACATTAGATGTTTCATCTACTATTTCGTTATCCCCTTCCCCAAGTAGGTATTATAATCTTTCTTCGACTCCATCGTTGCCACCTGATGCACCTGCTCTTCCAGTTGCTGATATGAATACAGCTCCTGGAATAACTGAAAAGCAATCTGATCGTAAAAGGAGATCCTCCCGCACCACGGCTCCCGCAGCCACAGTAGTTACCGTTGTACCTCCATCTCCTCCTACTCAATCTACTCTGTCAGTAGTAGCACCCCGTAGGGTCGTTTTTGTGTCTAGGCTTTCTGCTGACACAACCTGTGAAGCTATAGCTTCCTATATAGCCAGCAAATCTTCTGCGAAGGTTTCAGTTTCTAAATTTAACTTCTCTGTAGCCCGTGAAATTTCTTCTTTTAAAATCAATGTTCCTAATGACGACTTTCCTATAATATGTGATTCAAATTTTTGGCCGCCTCTTATGATTGTTCATGAGTTTAAGTCAAAAAAGCGAACGCACTCATCACCTGTAACTCTTCCAAATAACATTTCCACTAATACCTTTTCAAAAAACTAAATTCTCTTACTATTCAGTACCAAAATGTTAGAGGCCTTCTGTCAAAGCTCCAACATTTGTACCTGAGTAGTATTTCCTTCGAGGCTAACATTATAGCTCTATCTGAATCTTGGTTAAATTCAACTATCTCTGATAGCGAAATTTTGTCAACCAATTATGTAATGTATAGAAAAGATCGATCAAATCGACGTGGTGGTGGTGTCTTAATTGCTATTAGTTCTTCTATACATTCTGAAGTCGTAATCTTTAACTCTTCTTCTGATGTTGAAATAGTTGCTGTTAAGGTAACTTTTCCTTCATCCTCGCTTTATGTAACATGTTCTTATATTCCTCCTGCTTCTGACATACAAGTTTATATGCAACATGTAAACTGTATTAACGAAGTATTTTCCCAAGCGCGTGACAATGATGCTGTCGTTGTGTTGGGTGATTTTAACTTGCCCTCCATCGAATGGTCATTTTTCAGCAGCGCTAACTACCTTACTCCATCCTCTCAACACGACTTCTTAGATCATTTATTTGACTTTCCTCTTTTTCAAATAAATGCTGTTACTAACAGTCTAAATAGAACCCTAGATCTTGTTTTTATTAACGATTGTCTAAATGCTTCCATCTCCAGGTCGATGCCCTTATCTATGCCTGAAGATCCTTACCATCCCACATTAGAAATTTCTCTCTTTATACCTAAACCTTTTAATACACCAGCACCTATAGTCTCTGAGCCCCATCGTTGTTTTCGCAAAGGTAACTATATTTTGCTTAATCAACTGATTTTTTCAACTGATTGGTCTTTGGTTGACAATGCAGTAGACATTGATAACGCTCTAAACACCTTCTATCTAATTCTTAACTCCCTATTAGACATAACTATTCCTAATTCTTATCGATCTTCTTCTTCAGCTAGGCCTCCTTGGTTTACGCCCAGACTCTCAAACTTAAAAAACATTAAATCTAAATGTTTTAAAAAGTTTAAGATGTCTGGTTCTAGTCTTGATCTTTCTAAATATTCTATCGCTAAATCTAATTTCTTCCTTCTAAACTCTCAATGCTATTCAAATTATATTGCTCGCTGTAAAAGTCAATTTGCGTATAACCCTAAATTATTTTATTCTTTTGTTAATTCGAAACGTAAGTCCACACGTCTTCCTTCTTCTTTCTTCTTTGGCTCTGAAATGGCATGCAATGACTCAGCTGCTGCTGATTTATTTGCCAAATTTTTCCAATCCACCTATTCCCCTGTTCTTTCCACTAATTCTTCATATCCCTATAACATTAGTTCATCTTCGATTATTTTTGCTCCCCACATCTCCGAATCTTCCTTATTATCAGCTATTAGGTCTATTAAATTTTCCTACTCCCCTGGACCTGATAATATCCCAAGTTGTGTATTGAGAGAATGCAGTACTTCTTTACTTTATCCTTTACTTAAACTCTTTAATCTTTCAATTTCCACCGGGGTATTTCCATCTCTTTGGAAAGAATCTTTTATTATACCCTTGCATAAAAAAGGTGGTAAGTCTGATGTTTCTAATTACAGAGGTATTGCAAAATTGTCGGCTATTCCAAAGCTTTTTGAGAAAATCATCTCAGCAAATTTGCAACATCTCTGTAAATCTGTCATCTCCCCCTTTCAACATGGATTTATCAAGTGTCGGTCTACTACGACCAACTTGCTGGAATTTTCATGCCTAATTAATGATGCATTCCAGAGGAAAATGCAAACTGATGTCATTTATACTGATTTCAGTAAAGCATTTGACTCTGTGAATCATGATCTTCTCCTTTTTAAACTTGGTTGCATTGGTTTCCCTTCTTCCTTAATTTTCTGGATATCTTCTTATTTAAAGAGTAGAACGCAGAAAGTCATTCTCAGATCTACTAAATCTAAACCTGTCTTTGTAACTTCTGGTGTTCCTCAAGGTAGCAACCTTAGGCCCTTGTTCTTTACCCTGTTTACTAATGACCTTCCGTCTATTTTATCACACTCTCGCATACTAATGTATGCGGATGATGTAAAGCTTATTCTGTCTTTTAGTGATCCTCCTCAACAAGATCTTCTTCAAAATGATCTAAACTCTATGCAACTTTGGAGCTTGGCTAATCATCTTCCTCTAAATTATTCTAAGTGTATGTTCATGTCTTTTAGTCGATTTAAACCCTTTCTTGGTACTTATACAATTGATAATGTTGAATTACAACGTATATTCACCGTTAAAGATCTGGGTGTTCTGTTTGACTCTAAACTTAGCTTTAATCTACATATTTCCTCTATCATTAATGTTGCTAAGGGTGTGCTTGGATTCATAAAGCGTTGGTCGAAGGAATTTAACGATCCTTTCACTACCAAACTCCTTTATGTATCCCTTGTACGTCCTATTTTGGAATATTGCTCATGTATATGGTCCCCTCAATATAAGAACAATGAGGTCCGTATTGAGTCAATCCAAAAGCAATTTCTTCTCTTTGCTCTACGTAGTTTAAATTGGGACCCTACTCTTCGCCTACCATCCTATTCCAGTAGACTTTTACTTATAAACCTCCCTTCACTATCCGATCGTAGAAAAATTCTTAGTGTAGCTTTTGTACATAATCTAATTAACGGCGATATAGATTCTTCTTTTCTTTTAAGTCGTCTTAATTTCTCTGTTCCTTATAGACCTACTAGAAACTTTCTTCCATTATCTCTCCCTATTTGCACCACTGATTATGCTTTGCACAATCCTCTTCGTGTTTTATGCACCTATTATAATTCCCTGTTCCATGTGTTCTCCTCTGAACACTGTCTGTCTTCTATAAAGCTTTCTATTCTCTCTCATCTTAGGTCTACTCCTGGCCAACTCTAACTGTTGATCCTATACCTCAATTTCTATCTTCTTATTCTTTTCCATAATCTTTCTGTGAATCTTGCATTCTTCCATTCCTATGAAACTTGCAACCAACTCAGCTGTGAACAGGGGCATAGCTTGCCGGACCGGCTAACAAACTTCCCCCATCGGGTTGCATTTTTCATCCTTACTCTATCTTTAGTTTTTAGTTAAACATTAAGACGTATTTAAAACTTTTCTTTCTTTATCTCTATACCCCTATCTAGAATTAGGTTTCTAATAACGCCACTGATAGACCTTGGCTGTGAATAGGGGCATAGCTCGCCGGACTGGCAAATAAAATTCCCCCACCGTGTCGGTGTCGTTATTAGAACTAAATTGTAATTTTTGCTTAGGCTTTCTTTTATATTTATTCTTATAATTACTTTTTAATTTTCTTATAATTACAATTCGAGGCAGCAATGTTTGCTTCTAAATAAATAAAATAAATAAAAAAATAAATGATATAGTGGTCCGATTTCAATCAAATTTGGTCAGGATGTATGGGACCATCCCATATGCATATTCTGCCAGTTTGGTTTACATATCTCAAACAACAAAAAAGGTTTTTCATACCGAGACTTGATTTTCGACTGATCGTTCCTATGGCAGCTATATGATATAGTGGTCCGATCCAAATTTAAAAACAAACTTGATCTGCGTCCGGTATCCAGCAACCTACACACCAAATTTGAAGTCTCTAGCTGTTATAGTTTCTGAGATCGACGCGTTCAAACAGACGGACGGACGGACAGACAGACGGACATGGCTCAATCGACTCGGCTGTTGATGCTGATCAAGAATATATATACTTTATATGGTCGGAGATGCTTCCTTCTGCCTGTTACATACATCACACAAATCTAATATACCCTTTTTGACCATTTTCAAAGGGCACAGGGTATAAAAAAACCGAAGCAAACTAATACAGACTGTGCGATGACCTGCACCGGCACCGCCAGCGAAGCAGCAGTAGCAGGAGTAGAAGGTACAAGTAAGACGGGGGAAAAGTGAGGGTTGCAGGCCGCCCACCTCATCACCGCTGAAAACCTAATGCGGGGTAGGGGCAGTCCGCCCACTCTGCCGTCGTTGAACTTTATAAACCCCAGTAAGAAAGAAAGAAGACGAGCCTCCACCAGACAAACGACAACTAAACACAGCAGCACATAAACAAGTACGTAGTACAGTAAACGCAAATACTAACGTACCGTCTATGTCTACACATCTGCAATCGGAGCAAATCGCTCTACAGATACTGCTCCTGTCAAGCAAAGGGACGCTCCTACATTACAAGAGGCTCTGGAGTTGTGTCCCAACGATGGACCGCGCCCACTCACAATAGCTGAGTACAGGGCAAGACAGCAGAAGACACAGAAGAAGAAAACAAAACGCGGCGGCCTAGTAAAGCGGCTGCTGCAGAAGAAGCATCTGGAACAGGACCGCCTGAAGACATATACAGATGCAGATGACCGACAACGCTGTCAAAAACGCAACTTCGCCCATGTGCGAAGAATCGCAAATCAGCAAAGTGAATGCCTCACTCTGCCAATATTTTTAAAAACTTACCTCAATTTTAAGTACCCCCCAAGGTGCAACTTGAAAAACACTAACCTCTGTTAGGCTTTTATACTAACAACACATGGCCAATATTGAATTATATAGAGCGAAACATTGTAAATCGGTCATATGTAAACTAACATATTTTTTTCCTTCACTTATATTTCCTTGAGGCAGTAAAAGAAAAAATAAATAAAAATATTATCAATCTAATTTGACATATTCTGAAATGTATGAAATATAAATTAAACTAATTAATAATAAAAAAAAAAAAAGATAAAAATAAAAAAAAAATATTTTTCATAAAAATTTTCAAACGGCAAACAAAACTTTACTTAAATCGATCATAGATCTAAAAAAAAAAACAGAAACAAAATGGGCGGCCAAAAATCCAAAGTGGCAGACAGCCCAGCAAATGTCATAAATAACGTTGAGATTGTTGATCATTCATCTCAAATAGATTCACTCTATTACGTTATGTTTTTTTTGACATGCATTTCTGCGATTAATCTCGCAATAAAGCTGTATTTGTTGCACAAGAGATCATTAAAGAAGCAATACCTTAGCCGATGTAATGATCTTGACAAAGTCTAACAAATACACATACACATAAATAACATATACAGGCATGCCACAAAAAACACTAGTGAAAGTGATTTCAGAAAAAAGCAATTCCACTTCGAAAATTTCTCCGTGCCACAGAAATTCGTGTGATTTAGGTTTTTAAGCATGTTCATCAACCTTTTCGTACTAGGCTGCTAAGGGTTGGCCCCTTCTCAGATTAAATTTCCCAAGGGTTTGTTTAGCAATTTTTGTAAGTTTATTATTGCTGAAAAGTAGGTTTTTATTTTATTTCTTCTTTAATTAATATTATTTAATTTATTTATTTAATAATTGATATTGTATAGCCTAAAAAAATTTAAAAGTTATTGGCGCGACAAATAATAAAAGTTACTTGACAACTCTTAATTTTGAAATTCGGACAAAAAAATGTGACATTATTCTCATGGCATCCGACGCCAGTGAATTGAGCGATGATTTCGTTTCACCAAAAATTGTGCAGGTGATTGAGACTGTGGCACGGAGAAATGAAATTGACGTGAAACTCAAGTGAAAGAGATTTATGTGGCATGCCTGATAAAATTTTTTTAAATAATTAAAAAATAAACAAGTGGCCGCGGCTACAGTCGAGTTTGCTCGACTGGAGGATACCCTGTGCCAGTATCCATAATATAGAATATTGGCTGGGACCATGTCAAATGCATATTCTGTCAGTTTGGTTCAGTTATCTCAAACAAAAAAGTTGTTCATACTAAGACTTGATTTTCTACAGATCGTTCCTATGGCAGCTATATGATATAGTGATCCGATTTCAACCAATTTTGGTCAGGTTATAAGGGACCATCGCGTATGCATATTCTGTGAGTTTGATTTAGATAGATCAAACAACAAACAAGTTTTTCATACTAAGACTTGATTTTCGACTGATGGTTGATATGGCAGCTATATGATATAGTGATCCGATTTCAACCAAATTTGGTCAGGATATATCGGACCATCCCATATGCATATTCTGTCAGTTTGGTTTACATATCTCAAGCAACAAAAAAGTTTTTCATACCGAGACTTGATTTTTGACTGATCGTTCCTATGGCAGCTATATGATATAGTGGTCCGATCCAAATTTAAAAACAAACTTGATCTGCGTCCGGTATCCAGCAACCTACATACCAAATTTAAAGTCTCTAGCTATTATAGTTTCTGAGATCGACGCGTTCAAACAGACGGACAGACGGACGGACAGACAGACGGACATGGCTCAATCGACTCGGCTGTTGATGCTGATCAAGAATATATATACTTTATACGGTCGGAGATGCTTCCTTCTGCCTGTTACATACATCACACAAATCTAATATTCCCTTTTTGACCATTTTCAATGGGCACAGGGTATAATAAAGTTTTTCATACCGAGACTTGATTTTCGACTGATCGTTCCTATAGCAGCTATATGATATAGTGGTCCGATCCAAATTTAAAAACAAACTTGATCTGCGTCCGGTATCCAGCAACCTACATACCAAATTTGAAGTCTCTAGCTATTATAGTTTCTGAGATCGACGCGTTTAAACAGACGGACAGACGGACGGACAGACAGACGGACATGGCTCAATCGACTCGGCTGTTGATGCTGATCAAAAATATATACACTTTATATGATAGGAGATGCTTCCTTCTGCCTGTTAAGCAGGGTATCCACAGTAGAATGTTTTTGTCGAACGTGTTGTGTTCGACAAAAGTTCGCATGTGGATATCCATGTTCGAAACCAAATTTGTGTTCGTCGGTCTTGTTTGTGAAAAATAGAAATGTTTCTATCTTTCCTGTGTTCGTTCAAACGTGTTTGACAATGGATTCAAGTGTTTGTACAATCATCATTTCTAAAAAATATTTGAAGGAGCTGACGTGCAAAAATGATAGTAAACACTATTGGTCCACTACCAAAATCAGAATGAATATGGCAATGAATATGCAGTTACACTAATATGTGACTAACCTAAATATCTAGCTGCCATACCAATTGCTAATAAGAGCACAAAAACTGTCGCTAAAGCTATATTTTAATCTTTTATTCTAAAGTACGGTCCAATGAAGACATTCATTACGGACATGGGAACACAATATAATCTTAAAATCAATCAATCTTAAAATTAAAAATTTAACATCCACTGCACACCATCACCAAACAATTGGAACAATTGAACGAAGTCATAGAACTTTTAATGAATACATACGTTCTTACATATCGGTTGATAAAACTGATTGGGATGTATGGCTTTAATATTTCGCTTTTTGTTTCAACACGACCCCCTCAATGGCACATAACTATTGTCCATATGAGTTAGTATTTGGTAAATCAAGTAATATACCAAAACAATTTAATAGTATAAGCAATATATAAGTAATCTACAATATAGACGATTATGCAAAAGAGAGTAAATATAGACTAGAAGTAGCATACAAAAGAGCTAGAATTTTGTTAGAAGAACATAAGGAAAGAAATAAGGATTAATCAGGCATGCCACAAAAAACACTAGTGAAAGTGATTTCAGAAAAAAGCAATTCCACTTCGAAAATTTCTCCGTGCCACAGAAATTCGTGTGATTTAGGTTTTTAAGCATGTTCATCAACCTTTTCGTACTAGGCTGCTAGGGTTGGCCCCTTCTCAGATTAAATTTCCCAAGGGTTTGTTTAGCAATTTTTGTAAGTTTATTATTGCTGAAAAGTAGGTTTTTATTTTATTTCTTCTTTAATTTATATTATTTAATTTATTTATTTAATAATTTATATTGTATAGCCTAAAAAAATTTAAAAGCTATTGGCGCGACAAACAATGAAAGTTACTTGACGACTCTAAATTCTAAAATTCGGACAAAAAATGTGACATTGTTCTCATGGCATCGGACGCCAGTGGATTGAGCGATGATTTCGTTTCACCAAAAATTGTGCAGGTGATTGAGACTGTGGCACGGAGAAATGAAATTGACGTGAAACTCAAGTGAAAGAGATTTATGTGGCATGCCTGTATATGATTTAAAAATTAAAAACATAGATTTATCAATGGTATTAGACTTTAAATACACGGGTCCCTTTATGATAGAAAGTATAGAAGAAAGAGATAAAATAATAATCTCGAATAATAGAAATCTTATAAAAAAAACCTCTTTACGAGGTAAAAGTCTAGTGACGAAAACATTTTAATGCACCAAAATTTCTGATATCCAATTTGGTGACGAATAATATTAAGTTTTACTTAAAAATTACTACAAAAAAATTTTTTTGTCACTCGGCACTGCGCAAAAAATATATATTTATTAGGTATGAAGAAATTAGAGCAATGTGCCGAGTGACAAAAAAATTTTTTTGTAGTAATTTTTAAGTAAAACTTAATATTATTCGTCACAAAATTGGATATCAGAAATTTTGGTGCATTAAAATGTTTTCGTCACTAGACTTTTACCTCGTAAAGAGGTTTTTTTTATAAGATATCAGAAATTTTGGAGTAAGATATCAAAAGTTTTGAAAGTTGCAATATATTTTGACGGTACAATTTTGTCAAAATCTAACAGAACTCTCAAGCTCTGGTTGCTAGGACACGTTGTTGCTGCTGTCCTATTCCAATTCTAAGCAAAACGAATATATTCTGTTAACAGGTAATATCTTCCAAACACATCGAAATTTTACAAACTACAATATATTGAAAATTAGAAAAAATCATTACTTGCGTTTTCACAAAAATCGCCTTAATGTGGGAAAAAATACCTTATTTCACCTGTTGCTGTTTACCTTTTATCTTAAAAAAACACTAAAGGTATTCCTAAGAGCCCTTTAAAATACCTTTTCAACGATATATATATCACATCTGTAGCTTTTATCGTTTGGATGATATGGGGGTTCCAATTTTAGCGGTTTTTAGTGATTTCCCGCTAAACTAGCTATTTTTCGAAAAAGTCGAAAAACAAAAGTTTCTATATTTTTGATTATAAAATGATTTATCTGCCGCAAAAAGAATTGACCACTTGCAAGCAGTATCTTTCCACATGCACTGCAAGCAGTGTACATTCTGCATATGTACATTAGGGTGTCCCATATTTTGGCAAAGTTGTTATTTTTAAACGCATACGGGCTAGATCTGTTCATTTGGTCCTAAAGCACTTGGAAAAAAAGTTTTAGCTCGATCGGAGTATGATAACCCGAGGCGACTTGGATCGGAAAATTTAAAAATTATATGGGGCAAAAAAAAATCAAAATTTTTTTTTTTAATTTTTTATTTTTTTGTTTTGTTCATTTGGTCCTAAAGTACTCGAAAATAAATTTTCACCTTAATCGGAGTACGATAACCCACTCAAAATTGGTTAAAAATAACAACTTTGCCAAAATAAGGGACACCCTAATGTACATGCAGTAATGTAAAGGTGTAAGGTATATTCAGTTAATAGGTAATATCTTGCCCAAACGAATTTAGACAGATATGTGTTATAAGTCAAAAAACGCGTAATTGAATTCTCTACAACATGCAGTATATTTAAAAGTGATTTGATGTGTAGATTTTTCTTAAATCGCCAAAATGTGGAGAAAAATACCTTATTTCACCTGTGGCTGTTTACCTATTTTCTTAAAAAAAAACTTTGAAGGTATGTCTAATAGCCCTTAGAAATACCTTTTAAATGATATATAGATCACATCTGTAGCTTCTATCGTTTGGATGCTATGGGGGTTTCAATTTTAGCGGTTATTAGCGATTTCCCGCTAAACTAGCGATTTTTCGAAAAAGTCGTAGAACAAACGTTTCTAGATTTTTTATCGGGAACAAGTCCTCATTCAAACTTTTAAGCTAAATCAACGCTTTGATCTATACAAACAAACAAACAAACAAACAAACAAACAAACAAACAAACAAACAAACAAACAAACAAACAAACAGACTGACTTTTCATCTCGTTTTGAAAAGGGCACCAAAAATTTCGAAATTAATTATCTTCTGAACCAGTGGTCGGATTTTGATGATCAAGGTGTCATTCGACGCGTATTTTTGATAAGTATAGTGAAAAATTATAAAAAAAATCTAAAAGGCTTCTTATTTTTTTAAAATATTCACAAATATATTTGAGAAAAAAAAATCAATATAATAACGAGTTCCAACTTTAGTTTATTAAAAAAATATTTCGGAGATGGGATAGTTCATATTGGGCGGATTACTTTGATACTGATAACTAGTGTTGTGAATCCTAATAGTGTTGGGCAGTATTGACACTGCTGGAGTGGGATGACAGCAGAGGCTGTCATCAAGTGTGGCTCTGGTGTGAGTGTGTGTCACAGGAGGTGACTTGGCAATTAGTCTAGTGAGAGACTACACACGCAGGGACTCGCTGCGCTCTTGCTTGTTATTAAAACCTTTAGAAAACCTCAAAATGTCTTAGACTCCGATATCAGAAGTGGGATCTGACTCCTGTTTATTAACAGCGGGTGAACAGTTTCGTGCCTTGCTGACACAGCAAAATACAACTTTATTTCGAGTTAGCCAAATTTTGACAGGCGTCGGTACGCGAGCTGCAGAAGAATAGTACCGTTGTGCTGCCGAAGTTTGATTCGCACAATGGTGCGCTGCGGCCGGCGTCGTTCTGAACGAGAAGCCTTTTCAGGGTAGCACCTTTATTTTGGTACTAAGCGAAGCCTTAAGTGAAAGTGCGTCCCAGTGACTGTAATTGTCACTAGTCTGTTATCCGTACGTAGCATGGCAGCGGTTCAAGCCTCTTATTATGCAGTGCTACGACAGTCCGGAGACTGTATCAGTAAAACACATCCGCAAGTTGTGTTGCCAACATAGTGTGCTATCGCTTCAAGGAAAGCGGTCACATTGCTACACAGTGTCCCAAGAGAGTTTCTGAAGATAAAGCCGGATCGCGCTCAAGCAAGCGAGTTTACCTATGTACTGTAGACTAGTCAAAAAAAAGTAAATGCTGAAACGAGGTGAGAGCTTGCCAATTACTTTCGACCATTGGGTGAGAGCTTTTGTTGCCAAGGTTCGACCATTGGGTTTAATCCCCATTAATGAGTCCGAAGGTGATGTGGAGTTACCCAAAGCAAGAGAGAAGGCTGATAAAACAAGCTCTAGATTTTGCCAGGGTGCATTGGGTGAAGTACGGTTAATCGAGGTTGATCGTAAAGCTGTTGTGTACAGTGATGGAAGAGTAGTATTCAAGTTCCAGTTCATTGAAAAAGAACATACAAGGTGCAGGAGTGTACGAGAAGTTGAGGATTGACAAAGAGAAAGCTAAGGCTGTTAAGTATAGTGTTGGTTAATATGTACACCACAAGAATATCGAAAGGAACCAGGTAAAGCTAGACCCTAAGTTCAGAGTTTTTTTTAGTGAGTGTAGTTTTAGAGGCTGACAGATACACACTAAAATCTGAATAGTAACAGACTGTAGAAATATACGTACGAAAGCTTAAGAAATCTTCAAAATGGAAAGGTAGCCATCGAGCTGGATAGCGATACTGAAGCTGTTGAAAAAGACAGTAAAAAGCTTTTGAAAGAGACAGTATGGAAGCCGTTGAAAGAGACAGTAGAAGCTGTTGAAATAAACAGTATGGAAGCTGTTGAAAGAGACAGTATGGAAGCTGTTGAAAGAGACAGTATGGAAGCTGTTGAAAGAGATAGTGCGGACATCGAAACTTTTGTGTACGGTTGTCGAAAGAAAGTAAAGTTGGAAAGAAAAGGATCGCTCTTTTGAGAAGACGAATACAGGGTGACCAAAAAAAAGGGAGACAAACTTTAATATATCCGTAAGCAAAAGTATGTTACTGAATTAAATTAAAAGTTATTTTATCGTATTCTACATGCTTTTTTGTGCTTGTTCCAACATTTTCTATCCTTTGCTCTTTTCCTGTGGTTTCATAATTTTAAGTAAATGTAGTGCAGTTTTAAGGCTGTTTCGTCAAGAAAAACGTCAAATTTGAAATTGTTTGTTTTCTCGACGTGCCTAGGCAGATTGTTTCCAAGGGTATCCGCCGGTTTAATGGGCTTGGCCATGAAGGCAATCGTCCGGGAAGAGGAAGAAAAAGCACCGATAACACTTCTGCCAATCGTCAGATCATTCGAAAGCAAGTGAAGCGAAATCAGACGGTCTCCATGCTCATGAGACCGAAGGAAACGTGAATCTGTTCGGCAAATGGCGAAGAAGCACCATGAACTCAAGCCGTACAAGCTCCAAAAAGTTCAGCTCCTCACGGATGAAAACAAGCGCGTGGGACTGAGCAGATGCTGCCAACTCAAGCGTCGGGCCGCAGTTCAGCGATAGGAGTGCATCCTTTTCACTGATGAGAAGCTGTTCACCGTCGAGCAGGCCACAATCACCAAAACGGCAGGATCTGGTCCACAGAGGCTCCGGCTACGTTAACCATCGTCGAATATCGCCAAAATCAGAAGTCCGTAATGGTCTGGGACCGCATTTGCGCCAGCGGCAAAAAAAAACCCCTGGTTTTCGTGGATCAAGGGGTTAAAATAAACCAGAAGTCTACTGCAGCGACATTCTCAATGTCGTGGTAACTGCGTGGACCCAACAGCACTTCGGCGATCCGGACTGGACTTTCAACAGGATTCCTGTCCGACCCATAAGGCGAAAATGACGCAAGACGGGTGCAAAACCCATTTTCCGGACTTCATTTCGTCTGCTGAACGGTCGCCTTACTCGCCAGATCTCAATCCGATGGACTACAGCGTGTGGTCGATTTTGGAGGCCAGGGCCTGTGCTTAGCCTCACAAAAGATTTGACCCTTGGTGGGAATGACAATTCTAGCGGATGTTTATATTAACTGTTTCGATCGTGGGAGCGCTTAAATTGTTATTTTCACCAGCTTGTTATTGTTATTGATATCTTATTCCTTGAAAGGGGGAATTTGTGCGAGAATATTTAGGTGGCTATGTGCATTACATATGTTACTTCCCCATCCATAAAAAATTAGCCTGTGCTCAGGCGGTAATATTGGGATATAGTGTTTGTTCGGATTCGAGTACAATATTTGCGGTTTCATTTGATATTGGATTAATTTGTACATTATTTGATTGTGGGGATATTTCTGATTGTTTCTTTTAATTAACAATTATTTTGCGTCGTATGTTTTTATACTTATAGCACTAAGCAAACAATACATAGAGGCGTCAAACAAGCATTTTTGTGGTATCATAAATTTTGTATAGCGTGCGACCCCAGAGCGTTCGGCAAAAGCCGAAGCAGTAGAACCCCAGAGCGCAGAGCGCAAAGCGCAGCTGAGAGAGAGCGCGCACAAGCAGCGATGAAAAATGTTCAGTCTTGGATAGACACCAGAACGATGAGCACGCGCTGTGTCGCGCTCTCTCTCATTCTCGTTTATATGTGTGAACATGCGCGCGCTTCTTAGTGTGCGTGAATGTAAACAAAAACATCAGCGCGGGTTCGATCACTCGATACCCTGTTTGTATTTTATGTACAAACATATATTTTTTTATTTTCTTTGATTTTTATTTTTTCCAGCGTATTTATTTATAAAGTTTGCAAATATTTTATTATTATTAAGTATGTGAATTGTTTCATCATTAATAATGAAAATAATTATAATTATTAAAAAATAATATAAATAAATATAAAAATATAAATAAATAATAAAAACAAATATAATAATAAAAAATATATATAGTACAGCACGCCGCTCTAATTTGCATATATTTTATTATTACTATTAATGCAAGTAAAATGTTGGTGCCAATGCAAGTGATTGGCACGAGCACTCTCTTTTGTTTTGATTTGACACGCTTCATTCTTTTCATTTGTTTTGATTTGGTTTGTTTTGATTTAAAAGCGCGCAAATTTTTTGGTTTTGTTTTGATTTCTGTGTTTTGACAGTAACCGCGCTTTTCGCGCCTTTATTGTTCTATGCGTAATAATTGAAAGCGTGCAACAACTCCGGAGTGTAATTTGCTAAAATTAATTAACGCGTGTGAACAATTGTACTTTTGAATATTAATTGTGATTCAGTCTATTGAAATGAATACGGAGAAGTGTTCGGACATTAGAAAGAGCGGGTTGAAGTGCATAATTGATACGTGCCAGCGAAGCTATAGAGATGGCTCAGAGCACTTTCCTGTGAGACTTTTTAAGTTCCCTCGAAATGAGCTTGTCCGTCGCCAGTGGGTTGCAAGATGTAAGTTGGATAGTGCAGTCAATATTGACAAGGCACTTATTTGCAACAAACATTTTCAGAAGAAGTATTTGGGAATTAAATACTTAAAGGCAGGGGCTATTCCGACTCTGTGCTTATTTGTTGAGCCTAATTTACACTTAGAAATGTTTAATACAGACAAAAGCAGCGATGTGTTTTCTTTTCGCGATGAAAGCGAGACAATTGACTTAATTTCTATTTTCCAAAATAAACGTAAGCACCCAGCAGCAGAAAATACGAGCATGGATATTGCAGAAAGCCCTAATATAAATGAAAATCAAAATATTGGCAACTCTTTTAATAAAGTTGATGCAGATAAATCAACTGACACTATTAAATTTTGTACCAATTGCCTTACAAGAGAGCAAAATGAAATATATTACAGAAATGAATACTGGGAAATATGTGAAAATCTTAAAAAAGAAAAAAAAAGGAATCAAATGTACAATAAAAAAATAAGACAGCTTCAAATGTTATTGAGAAACGAAAGAGCAAAAAAGCTTAAGCATTTAAGAGAAAAAAAAGATAGAAGTAATCTTTTTGGAGCCATTGACAAGAAATGTATCTCAGAAAATTCAAAAACGGTTTGCAAGATGTTAATGAAAAACAAGCAATCGTGGCAAGAAGAGGAAAAAATGATTGCTCAAAGCATCAATTTTTTTTCTTCTAAGGCCTATAATTTTATGCGGGATGATCTTGAATTGAATCTCCCATCCAAATCGTCTCTGTTAAGATGGGCACCGGATAAATCCATGGTTCCGGGCCTAAATGAAAATCTTATGAATAATTTAAAATCGATATTTTTAAAAATGGACGATAAGAGTAAAAATGCCGTATTAGTTTTTGATGAAATTTCAATTAGAAAAGGGCTGCAATATAATTCCCACCGAGATGAAGTGGAAGGCTTTGAGGACGATGGCATTGAGAAAACGGATGTTTTGTGCAAGCAGATATGTGTTTTCATGGTGAGGGGACTATATGCCAATTGGAAATTTGTTTTAAGCTATGTTGCTACTTCCACTGGACTTTCTGCTTTTAAATTAAAAGAATTAATAGATAAAAATATAAGAGCCGCACGAAGTTTGGGCCTATTAATAAGAGCAGTGGTATGCGATCAAGGGCCAAATAATCGAGGAGCATTTGTAAAATTTGGGATAAAAAGAGACGAACCATATTTTTCTGTTGACGATCAGAAAATGTATGGCATATATGATGTCCCCCACCTAGTAAAATCGCTACGGAATATTTTAATGCGAAATTATATAGAGACTCCTGATGGTAAAGTCTCATGGCAAGTTGTTGTTAAATTGTTTGAAATTGACACGAACAACACTTCAGCCCGAATGTGACCAAAATTAACTCGAAAGCACATATACCCAAATTCATTTGAAAAAATGAAGGTTAAATATGCAACGCAGGTGTTCAGCCATACAGTTGCTTCTGCACTAAGAACATTGATTCAAAATGGAACTTTTATTGACTGCGAAGATGAAGCACTTGCCACATATAAATTTATTGAAAAGATTAACAAGCTCTTCGATTGCTTGAATAGCAACAGCTTATACGATAAAAATCCCTTTAAATCAGCTCTTCAAAAAGAAAGTGACATTGAAAGATTCATAATGGAAACAAAAGAGTACTTGAAAAGATGTCAATATCCCAGTCGAGTTTATTGTATGGATGGAATTATTCTATCAATAAATTCAATTCTTATGCTCTCGCAAGATATTTGGAGTGAAGGGACAGGTGTATATTTTCTGATGTTGTCCCGATTAAATCAAGATGCCCTCGAACACCTGTTTTACTTGATAAGAAGTAGAGGTGGTACAAATAATAATCCAATGTTATTTGAATTTAATGCAATTATTTCGAAGATGTTGTCAATGAAAGTAATTTCTTTAAAAACAACTACCGGAAATTGCGAGCCAGATGAAGACATGCTTATTAATATGATTGAAGAAGCAAAGCAAGATCCGGCAATTGATGTGAATGACCTAGAACAGGTGTATCATGAAGATTTAAATATTAGCTTTGAATCTCATGAAGATGATATGGAAGTATCCGAGGCTGATGAAACAACACCCAAGAGTATTGCTAATGAAAATGCATTGCGATATTTCACAGGATTTGTGCTTTATACATCGCAACAAAAGTTTAAATGTGAAACATGTAAGGATCTATTAAAAGAAGAACTTACAAACTTTGAGCAGTCAGAATTTTTTATATTTAATAAAAATTTTAAAAATTTAAATAACAGCTTAAAACTAAAAGCTCCGCAAGACGATTTTTTTAATCTTATAAAGCTGCATTATAATGTGTTTCACAAGTTTTTTCAAAAGTTCCCCCATGCTCGAAATGTAAAAGAAAAGATTTTTAATGAGTGCATTTCGCAGACTAAAAGCGAAAAAAAATACGAAGAGTGGTTTTCCGAAACCCATAGCTGCAGTGAGCATCGGAAACATATACTTAATTATTTTCTGCTCGTCCTGCTTAGAAAAAATAGTATATGGCTTACGGAAAAATTATGTGGTGCATCTGATAAGCAGAAAAGTATGAGGAAAATAGAAATTTTAATGTCTTAAATGTATATAATGAGCCATGGGTATCAGAGTCGAAATAGCCAAGTCCGTCTGTGCGCGTAGGTAGGGTCTATTTTTTTGGGGAACATGGAGATGATTAAATAAGAAGCATGAAATAAAAATGAGTATCATTTAATCATCTCAAGTCGACTCGAAGGTCATTCTTTTATGACCCCATTGCTGTTGCAATGGCCTCCCCGTGGTGTTCCCTGGATACCGATTTACAAGTTAATATTATAATCGGGAGCAAATTCGAGCGGCGTGCTGTACTATATATTTTTTTTATTATTATATTTGTTTTTATTATTTATTTATATTTTTATATTTATTTATATTATTTTTTAATAATTATAATTATTTTCATTATTAATGATGAAACAATTCACATACTTAATAATAATAAAATATTTGCAAACTTTATAAATAAATACGCTGGAAAAAATAAAAATCAAAGAAAATAAAAAAATATATGTTTGTACATAAAATACAAACAGGGTATCGAGTGATCGAACCCGCGCTGATGTTTTTGTTTACATTCACGCACACTAAGAAGCGCGCGCATGTTCACACATATAAACGAGAATGAGAGAGAGCGCGACACAGCGCGTGCTCATCGTTCTGGTGTCTATCCAAGACTGAACATTTTTCATCGCTGCTTGTGCGCGCTCTCTCTCAGCTGCGCTTTGCGCTCTGCGCTCTGGGGTTCTACTGCTTCGGCTTTTGCCGAACGCTCTGGGGTCGCACGCTATACAAAATTTATGATACCACAAAAATGCTTGTTTGACGCCTCTATGTATTGTTTGCTTAGTGCTTATAGCTAAAATATAGTACTAGTATGATTACAATAATTACAAGAGTTGTTAAAGTAATAATTTGAAGTGAATTGTAATGTTTTGTTTGTTGATTTACAATTTCTTTTGCCTGTATATAAGAGAGTGGTTCTACTTTAGTTACATTATTGTTTACATAAATAGTTTGTGTGTAATCTAACATAGTACTTGTGATCAATATTTCTTCTAATTGAACTGAACAATTAAATGCTTTTATAATATTACTTTCTATTGTTATATCTCTGTTAATACAATTTTGATTTAGAATTGTTTTAGGTAAGTTCCAAGTTAACATTATATTAGGCTCTACATATTTTGTTACAAAAGATTTGTGTTTTTGCATTTCTACATTCCGTTGTCTTGATTTAAAATTCCTGTTATATAAGGTTGTCAAAAAAGTCCAGCGGTATTTTTATTGAATTTTCAATTGTTCATAAAATTGGTTATAATAATCCGATTTAAGTCAAATATGCGCCGTTTCGTTCGATGACGAGTTCTCAACGAGATGCCAACTTCATAATGCCCCTCTTATAGAAGCTCGCTTCCCTATTGTCAAAAAAACTCGGAGAGCCAATTTTCACAGGACTCTCTTGTGGCCAACTTCCGACTACCAAGCTCGTTCGCCATGGACAGAAATCGGTGGTAATCACTTGGTGCGAGATCCGGACTATACGGTGGATGCAAAAGAACCTCCCATCCGAGCTCCCGGATCTTCTGGCGCGTCACCAAAGATGTGTGTGGCCTGGCGTTGTCCTGATGGAAGACAATTCGGCCTCTGTAGATCAAAGATGGCCTCTTCTGCATGAGTGCTGCATTCAAGCGGTCCAGTTGTTGGCAGTACAGGTCCGAATTGAGCGTTTGGCCATAGGGGAACAGCTCATAGTGGATGATTCCCTGCCAATCCCACCAAACACACAGAAGAACCTTCATGGCCGTCAATCCAGGCTTGGCCACCGTCTGGGCAGCTTCACCGCTTTTCGCTTGTCGTAAGTGACCCACTTTTCATCGCCAGTCACCATCCGCTTCAAAAACGGGTCGATTTTGTTGCAATTCAGTAGCGATTCGCATGCATCCATACGGGCAAAAATGTTTTTTTGCGTCAAGTCGTGTGGCACCCATACATCGAGCTTGTTTTTGAATCCAAGCTTCTTCAAATGGTTTATAACGGTTTGATGACTTATGCCCAGCTCTTGGCCGATGCTACGGCTGCTACTATGCCGGTCTCTTTCGATCAATTCAGCGATATTATTTTCGACGACAGGCCTTCCGGACCGTGGCGCATCTTCAATCACCTCTGCACCAGAACGAAAACGTTGAAACCATCGTTGTGCGGTGGAAATGGAAACTGTATCGGGTCCATAAACTGCACAAATTTTATTGGCAGCATGAGATGCATTTTTGCCTTTATCGTAGTAGTACTGTAAAATATGCCGTATTTTCTCTTTATTTGGTCCATGTTTGCGACGCTATAACTCACGAACTCACACGTGTTAGCGCGTGAAAAGAGCTTTCCAAAAAGCTCTAGCGTGAACCGATGCGACGAATACAACTAGATCTACGCGCTTGCAAAGACAACCTTATATTATACATTTGTTCATTACTAGATCTTTGGTCTTTTCGGTATATGCTTTATTATTTTGAATGAAATATTTGTCATGTATAATTTCAGTTAAAATGTTTCTGTTTTCGTCTGGGTATGGAACAATTTCAAAAATGGGTGTATTGATGATTTCGCGAGGAATATGGGAAATTATTAAAATTTCGTTTGTAGTTGTTTTCAACCATGTAGAAGTCTTAGTATTTAAAATTTTTTCAGAGTTTACGTGTGATAATTAGACCTCGGATTTCGCATATTTGCATATTCTTATAGTGATAAGATAGGTGAATTTTGATAACACCAAAGTTCGTTTCGTTAGAAGTAGAGTGGAAAACGATGCGCATATTTTTTTTTTTTGCTTATTTGCATGAAATGCATATGCATAAAATATGCAAAAAATATGCAAAATGTGCAAAAAATATGCAAAATATGCAAAACATGCAAAATATGCAAAAATTGTTTCTATATTTAACAAATCAAATAATAAAATAGCGATTCATTGGCTGGAATAAATATTAAAATTTTATTAATTATTTATAATAGTAGGTGCTTTATGTATGTTCTAAAACAAGATTTTGTATGCAATTTGCCTACATTTTTGCTGCGGTTTGGCTGTGATTTGGCTGCGGTTTGGCTGTGGGTTGGCTGCGGTTTTGAGTGACCGCAATTGTGGTTTTGTGGTTTTGTGTGACCGCAATTGTGGTTTTGTGGTTTTGTGTGACCGCAATTGTGGTTTTGCGCAATTGCATTTGCGGTTTTGTGGTGATAAGAGCTGCGAGTATGCGGGATGTTGTATGTGGTGATAAGGCTGTTAAAAACCAATGGGTTTTATAAACGATTAGTTTGGTTTTTCTTTTTTTATTTTTTAACACTAATAAAATAAAAACATTAAAATTTTTTTTTATTTTTTTTTTTTAAATTTAGATGAAATTTGATTGCGTACTATATGAATGTTTTGCATATGTTCTGCATATTTTGCATATTTTTTGCATGTTTTGCATATTTTGCATATATATTTTGCTTATTTTTTGCATATAATTTGCATATTTTCGACATGCATTAAAAATCGTTTTTTTTTAAATTATAATATACCTAAATACAAAGATTGGTAACAATCTGATGAAAAATATGGAAGTATGCAAAATTCGAGGTCTAATAATCAGTGTTAAAACACTGTTTTTTCATGTTTTGATGCAAGTTTGAATGGGTTATCGTACTCCGATAAAAAAAATGATGCTGGGAGGTAGCTATGGTATCCTTTTATAGGGATATAACAAAATATTGGTAATAATAAAGGTAAAATTTAAATATTCAAATTTTCAAATTTTTTACAAATTTTAAAATTGGATCATTGATTGTTAAATTTTAAAAAACGTTCTAATGTTCCTAATATCTTAGATTCCTTGTGACAAAAAATTCCAATTGCAGCAGCTTATTGGTTCACAACTTCACAAAAGGTGTAAAGCATTAAAAAACAACAGCGAAGAAAGTGAACTTACTTTAAGCAACACGTCCAGCAACTGTTCCGAGAGCAACAATGAATTTAAGTCGGACTTATGTACAGCGTTGGTTGTGGCAAATATTCCATGGAATGTGGTTAACAACGCTACATTTAACAATTTTTTAAAAAAAATATATTGGGCAACCAATTTCTGATGAGAGTACACTCAGAAAGAACTATTTGGATAAATGCTACCAACAGTCAATCATAAAAATTCGTGACAGTCTAAAAGATGACAACGTTTGGATATCAGTTGACGAAACAACGGACAAACAAGGGCGATATTTCGCGAATTTGATCGTAGGAGCATTGAGAGAAAATGAATCTTCAGGATCATTTCTATTGGCCTGTAAACAGTTGGACCAAGTGAACAATGCAACTGTTGCTCACTTTGTAATCGACAGCATTCGCATGTTGTGGCCGCAAGGAAATAAAACAAAAGTTTTGTTGCTCTTAACTGATGCTGCTGCATACATGATTAAAGCTGGTCAAAATTTGAAGATTTTCTATCCGAATATAATACATATCACTTGTTTGGCACATGGCTTAAATTTAATAGCTGAAAAAGTGAGATCATCTTTTCCTGCCGCAAATTCGTTTATTTCAAGAGTAAAAAAAATTTTCATTAAAGCTCCGCTCAGAGTGCAACTATACAAACAAATTTTAAATAAGGAGCTTCCACCAAAGCCGATCTTAACCAGATGGGGTACATGGTTGAAGGCGGCATCATTTTATGCTGACAATATGGAGGGAATAGCACACAGAAAAAAAAATGCCATTCTAAAATCAAGTTTAAAATTCTTGATTCAAGCCTGCATTTTTTAAGTATGTTTTCAGGATTAATCTGAATAATCAAGCCTGTATCGGGATTGAAATGGGAAAATAAGCCCAAATTACTTGATTCTCTCTCGGCCTCTCTCATTTCAACTGGTCCGATGGCTCAGTGGTTAAAGTCGCCGACCTGTTTGAAAAAAACATGGGTTCGATTCCCCCAGTCAATTGCAGTCAATTGCAATGAATAAAAAATGTAAAAAAAATAAAAAATTAAAAAAAGAAAATTAAAATAAAAATTAAAAAAAGTTTAAAAATTTAAAAATCATAAAAAAAGAATAAAAAAAAATTTGAATAAAAAAGAACGACCAGAATAAAAAAAAAGTTAAAAATTTTTTTTTTTTTTTTTGCTTTGTTTTAAGAATTTTTGGATTGAATTCGGGATTGAAAAAATCAAGTATTTCATACTTGGTTTAAGTAAATCCAAAATTACCCCACTTTTGACATCGTTTCGGATTGAATCCGGGCTAAATACCCCGGATTTTTTTTTCTGTGCAGAGGTACTATAATTTATTTATTTAATGCATTAAGATAGCAAAAGAGTTGATAAAAAGTTCCCAGCTGCGTCCGGATTTTATATATATTAAATCAAATTTCGAAAGAATTGGCGGAATAAAAACCCAGTAAAACTTTTGGGAAGGTGTGTTCTGTCAGCATTCATTTTCATGCTAAAAAAGCAGTATGTACCTTTTCCATGTGACAATTTTGTTTCCAACATGAGATAAAGGCAACTATGTTATTTCATGAGTTGGGAAGGCTAAATGTCAGCACTTTTAAATCATTCGTTACAGACTGCTATGCTTCGTAATTCTGGTAAGCCTCTGCTTTCGTAAACAGAAGCACAACATCTGTTAACTATCAGAAAAGCATAACAGTCACTGTTGTTCTTTTTTTTTGTCTGTTATTTTTATTCCAGAGCTGATTGTTAAACCGAGCAAGCGTTTGCCAATTTTTTATTTGGACGAAAAATAAATATAAATAAATCTCGTAAGTATAGTGCTAATTTGTTTTGTTCAGTTGAAATTATATTAATATATTTTTTTCTCTTCAATTTATTATTTATGTCGTCAAATAAAAAAACGGGGTGTTAACATATATTCCAAGAAGGGGTTTAGCTCGTTTAGGAATCTAAATGTCGCTCTCTATGGTTCAATCAGTTCATCCGAGATACCTTTCTCAAGCATTAACTTTCACAGAAGCAAACAGAAGAGAAGGATACAAAACTATTATTAAAAAGTATAATATAATATAAAGTAATTATATATACGAAATTTCTTTTATTTGTAATGGATTATCTTATAAAAAAAACCTCCTTACGAGGTACAAGTCTAGTGACGAAATCATTTTCATGCACCAAAATTTCTGATATCCAATTTTGTGACGAATAATATTAAGGTTTACTTTTAAATTACTAAAAAAAAATTTTGTCACTCGGCACTGCGTAAAAAATAAATATTTATTAGGTATGAAGAAATTAGCGCAATGTGCCGAGTGACAAAATTTTTTTTTAGTAATTTATAAGTAAACCTTAATATTATTCGTCACAAAATTGGATATCAGAAATTTTGGTGCATGAAAATGATTTCGTCACTAGACTTGTACCTCGTAAGGAGGTTTTTTTTATAAGATATCAGAAGTTTTGGAGTAAGATATCAAAAATTTTGAAAATTTCAATATGACGGAATAACTTTGTCAAAAGGTGTTTATTTTTTGTACAAACAAAAACAAACTGTCTGGCAACACTAGTTTCTTTTACAAATATACATGCAAAATTATAAAAAAATCATTACTGGGGTTTTCTTAAAATCGCTAAAATGTGGGAAAAAAAAACCTTATTATACCCGTTACTTATTAAAAATAAGTAAAAGGGGATATTGTATTCGTTGCAATGTATGTAACAGGGAGAAGGAAGCATCTCCGACCCTATAAAGTATATATATTCTTGATCAGCATCAACAGCCGAGTCGATATAGCCATGTCCGTCTGTCCGTCCGTCCGTCTGTCCGTCTGTGTGAGTTCATAGATCTCAGAGACTATAAGAGCTAGAGCAACCAAATTTGGCCCACAGATTTCTATAAACCCCACGTAGGTCAAGTTTGTTTCAAAATTTTGCCACGCCCCTTTCCGCCTCCGTAAATCGCGAAAATCCACCACACGCACAGTTTTCAAGATATTATGTTTTTTTAAACGGTGAACATTAGCTACTGTTATTACCTATCATCCTACTAAATCCCAAAAAGATCGGACAAACAGAAAGGTGGTACTGGCTGATTAAAGCTTTTAAGCAATTAAAATGCCTAAAAGCATGCAATAAAAAAATTTTAATTTGTTTATGTAAGTAACGGGTATCCTATAGTCGGGAGCTCGACTATAGCCTTTCCCACTTGTTTCAGCTGTATATGTTTGCCTTTTAACTTAAAAATTAAAAGTATGCCAAAGAGCCCTTTGAAATACCTTTTCAACGATATATAGATCACATCTGTAGCTTTTATCGTTTGGATGCTATAGGGTGTTAGCGGTTTTTAGCGATTTCCCGCTAAACTAGCGATTTTTCGAAAAAGTCGTAAAACAAACGTTTCTATATTTTTGATTATAAAATGATTTATCTGCCGCAAAAAGAATTCACGACTTGCAAGCAGTTTATTTCCGCATTACGCTGCAAGCAGTGTACATACTGCATGTGTACATGCAGTAGTGTAAACGTAAAAGGTATATTCAGTTAACAGGTAATATCTTGCCCAAACGAATTTTGACAGATATGTGTTATATGTCAGAAAACGCGGAATAAAATTGCCTATAACATGTAACATATTTTTAAGTGATTTGATGTGCAGATTCTTCTTAAATCGCCAAAATGTGGGAAAAAATACCTTATTTCACCTGTAGCTATTTACCTTTTTACTTAAAAAAAAAACTTCGAAGGCATATGTTTCGAGGGGCAACGATATGTCCCTATTTCCGTATTTTAAGTTAAAAACACGACCGAATTGGATTTTGTTGACTTGGTTTATTGCCGGCTGTTTTCTAGTGATTTGCAAGTTTTATACAGAACATATGATGTGCCAAAATGAGTACAACATTTTAATAACATGCATGTTGCATTATTTACAATTTTGTTGCATACGCACAGGTGCTGCATTAATTTACTTGTGACAATTAACATAAATGGCAAGATAAATATAAATTAATAATTTCAACTGCTCTGCTCCGAACATCCTGCCCCCGTTGGAAAAGGCACGTTTCCAACTAAATTGGAGTCCTCGGGGAGCACGGCTAGCTTGGCCACGGCTCGCTTTATGATACCCGTCGCTGTGCGGATCATCGCGACTCTGATGATGCCGTCTGCCCCAGGAATCACTTCCTCGATTCGGCCTAGCTGCCATTTTAAAGGTGGCAAGTTGTCATCTTTCAGGAGCACGACGCTCCCCACTTGAAAGTTGCTGGTCGCGGCTCGCCACTTGGATCGCTCTTGAAGGATCGACAAGTATTCGGTGCTCCACTTCTTCCAGAAGTTTTGGGTCATCTGGCTGACTTGCTGCCACCGGCTGAGAAGATTGGCCTTTAGATGCGTGACGTCCGGCTCAGGAAACTTGGTGAAGGTGGATCCCTTCAAAAAGTGCGCAGGAGTAAGTACCTCAAGATCATCTGGACTCTCTGAAAGGGGACAAAGTGGGCGAGAATTGAGCATGGCTGAAATTTCACAAGTTAGAGTCTGCAGTTCGCAAAGGGTCAGAATGGCTGGGCCGACGACTCGGTAGAAATGGTGCTTAGCAGACTTGACAGCCGCTTCCCACAAGCCGCCAAAATGGGGCGATCGAGGAGGAATGAATTTCCATTCGATGCCGTCTGCAAGACAAACTGCTGCGACAGATGAAATGTGTGGATCACTTGAAAATAAGTGTTTGAGCTCTGCAAGCTCGTTTCTTGCTCCAGCGAAGTTGGTTGCGTTATCGGTCCATATGGTGCGTGGCTTGCCCCTTAGGCTGATGAAGCGCCTTAAAGCAGCAATGAACGATGCTGTTGACAAATCGTGAACGACCTCAAGATGCGTTGCCTTCGTGGAGAAGCAAACGAACACCGAGATGTAGCACTTGTGGGGCGATTTGTTGCGAGCCTCAGCTTTGTAAAAGAATGGGCCGCAAAAATCAATTCCAGTCGTGTGAAATGCAGGATTTGGTTGGATGCGGTCCGCCGGTAATCTTCCCATCACCTGCTCGCACATAGCAGGCCTTGCTCGAAAGCACCTCACACATTTGTTGATGACGCTGGCGACGAACTTTTTTCCTCCAACTGGCCAGTATTTTTGGCGCAACGATGCGAGAAGAGCCTGAGATCCCGCGTGCAGATACTTGTGATGATAAAATTTAATTATGGCTCTTGAGACGGCATGATCCTTTGGCAATATAATTGGGTGCATCGCATCGTAGTCCAAAAATGAATTTTGGAGCCTTCCGCCAACACGAAGTAAACCGTCCGGTCCAAGCTCGGGCCTGAGCGATCGCAGCTTGCTTCTGAGACAGATCGGCTTATGGGCGCTGAGTGCTTTGTATTCATCAAAAAAGTGCACTTGCTGAATTCCCTTTATGAGTAAAGATGTTCCCTCGGAAACCTCGTGAACAGTGAGAGCACCTCTTTCCTTTGGAATATCCTTCTTGCAATTGGACAAAAATCTAAACACATATGCGAATACACGCTGCAATTTTCCGAATGAGTTGTGATACTTGCAGTCGATGGATATGTCCAGCTTTGCGGAACCAACCAGTGCCGTGACACGCAGCTCCGGGAGGCTTCTCAGCACTTCAATAGGTTTGGGCCAATCCGTACTGCTTGTTGCCAGAAAAGGTGGTCCGTGCAGCCATAAAACCGAATCCAAGAGTTCCTTTGGAGTGCAGCCTCGTGAGATTATATCAGCCGGATTTAGCTCCGTTGGAACGTGACGCCATGCCATGCCTCTGGTCATTTCCTGTATTTGTGCGATTCTGTTGGAGACGAAAATTTTAAAATCTGACGATGCATGATTTATCCAAGATAATACAATGGTCGAATCAGACCAACAGTATATGTCGCAAGCAAATGAGACGCTTTCCTTGACGCTAGAGAGCAGTTCAGCAAGTAGCAGCGCTGCAGATAATTCTAATTTTGGAATGGTCAGCGTTTTCAACGGAGCTATCCTAGATTTTGCACAAAGAAGCTGAGATGATATGGATCCATTTACCTCGGATCTCAGGTAAACGCAAGCTCCATACGCAGATATGCTGGCATCGCAAAAGGCATGCAATTGATAGGATCATTTTTTGAGCAAATGCAATCGTTTCTTGAGTCTGAGTCCTAATTTGCGTTACAAGGAGGCGAAAAGAATGCATTTATGTTTAAACTGTTTGCGCAAAGGACACAGCTTGGAAGCATAGCAAATCGTGGGAATTTAAGACTTTGAACGATTGCAAACTGAGAGATTAGGTCGCACCACGCAGAGCACAGAGGCTCCTGCAAATCTTCGTCCCAAGTGACACCTGATTTCCAGAGAGCTTGCAGAAATGTCTTCGATTTTGTTATAATGGGCGCAATTAATCCGAGTGGATCGTAAAATCTTGCAATGGTTGCCAAAACAGAGCGCTTGTTGATCCGAGTTGCCGTAATGATTTGCGAAAAATTAAACAACAGACAATCCGAACTAGGATTCCACACCAGGCCCAAGGCTTTTGCGAAATCAGTATCGTCGTGCAGCTTGAGCAACTTCTCCCTGTCGCACTCTGGCTCTCCCTCCAGAGCAGCTGGATCATTTGAGCACCACTTGCGAATTGGGAAGTGTCCCCGTAGTAGCAGATCCTTTACTTGACGACGAATTTCCTTCACCTCATCTACAGTGTCGCCGCCTGACATAAGATCGTCCACGTAAAAGTCTCTGCGCACAATTTTGGCTCCAATTGGAAAATCATGCTCCTCATCAAAAGACAATTGATGCATGGCTCGAATTGCTAAAAAGGCGGCAGGCTTCGTTCCGTAAGTCACTGTGTCTAGCTTGTATGCCTTAAGCTCGTGAGAAGGGTCTTCGCGCCAGAGTATGCACTGCAAGTACTCGTCAGGATGAGACATACGTACACAGCGGTACATTTTGCATATGTCTCCACATAGCGCAATCCTGAAAAATCTAAAACGAAGCAAAGTGTTGAAGATTTTTGGCTGAATAGTCGGCCCTGCCAGTAACAAATCATTAAGAGAGCGACCAGATGTAGTTTTCGCAGATCCATCGAAGACTACACGAAGCTTGGTGGTTGTGCTGTCGTGCTTGTGAACGCAATGATGAGGCAGAAAGAATTGAGGAACTCCAGGCTGCTTTGATGCAGGAGACATGTGCTTCAAGTCTAGATATTCTTTCAGAAAGGCAGAATACTGGTTCTTTAGGACAGAGCTTTTCGCCAACTTGGTTTCCAGGCATTTAAAACGACGACGAGCAAGACAGTACGAATCCCCAAGGGCCTCGAAGCCATTGTTGGCCAATAGCCGAACCGAATATTGACCATTCTCAAGGCGCGTACAGTTCTTTCGAAAAAGATTCTGGCAAAGTGCATCATCATCAGAAATTGTAGAATCAGTGGCGTAGTTGCTTTCAATTTCCCAAAAACTCTTTACGATTTCGTTAAGCGATGCGTCATTTGCATCGACCATGGGCTCCTTAACAATCGAGGCAAGCGCTGAATGCTTGACTGACAAGCTTGACAACCCTCCAGCAACGATCCAACCAAGTTTGGTGCTCTGAAGAATTGGCAAGTTGTCAGCAAGGTGGATTTTTTCCTTGTCGATAAGATCAAAGAAAAGAGCGGCTCCGATTAAAAGATCGATGCGCTGGGACTTGAAAAAAAGTGGATCAGCCAGATGAAGATTTGTAGGAATATTCCAGTTGGAGGAATTAATGTCGAAGTGAGGCTGATAATCGGTGATAGTGTGCGTCACTACAGCTGAGAATGAAGCACGGTAGCTTCCATTCTGCGATTGCGTGACAATGTCGACAGTTCTATCCGAAACCAAAGAGGATTCTCCTATTCCAGATATCGAAATGGATGATTTGTTCGATTTGAGTTGAAGCATGTTAGACATGCGCGTCGTAATAAAGTTCAGCTGCGATGCTGAATCCAATATAGCGCGGCATGGAATAAATGAACCAGAACGATTTTTTACAAAAACTACTGCCGTTGCGAGCAACACGTAACCGGCAGGCGAGCTATTCGAGGTTGCAGGCGGAGGGTATGGTTCAGTATGATATGATGTCGAAATCGAAATAAGAGAAGCTGAAGCTTGAGGAGCAGAGCTAGGTGATGGAGTTGACGCAGGAGCACCCTGCGTTAAATGAAGCAACGAATGATGCTTCATGTGGCATTCCTTGCAGTGACCCGATTTGCACTGCTGCAGGCTGTGTCCTTTGCGCAAACAGTTTAAACATAAATGCATTCTTTTCGCCTCCTTGTAACGCAAATTAGGACTCAGACTCAAGAAACGATTGCATTTGCTCAAAAAATGATCATTTGCTTCACAAAATACGCAGGATGGCAGATTTGAATTTGTGTTAGCGTTAGCGTTAGCAATTAATACATTTGGTATCGAATTTTTTGAATTTTTGCCCACCTGCTGGCTAGGTGTTTGTTTTACCATAGCACTTTCCCGATTTTCCAGCGAGCGGCAACGCTTTTCCAAAAATAGCTTCATCGAATTCCATGATGGCAGCTTGGATGTTGGCAAAATGTCCTCCCATTTGTCCCTGGTCCTTTCGTCCAACTTGCTCTCCACTATGTAAATCAAGAAGCCATCCAAGATTTCTTCAGTTGAGGCTAGCGTGCGAATTGAGTCCAGATGCGAATTCATCTTGTCACTCAGCTCTCGAAGACTCCTGCCAGATCCCATCTCAACACCTTGCAACCCGAATATCGCCCTTACGTGTGCCTGAAAATGAAGAAGCTTGTTGTCGAAACGATTAATGAGGACGTCGATTGCCTTTTTATAATTCGCATCTGATGGCTCTAGTGAACGAATAGCTTCAAGAGCAGAACCAGAAAGATTAGCACGCAAATATTGATATTTTTCAAGGTTACTTAGCTCTGGGTCACTATCGACGACTGTGATAAACATCGCATAGAAATCCGGCCAGTCTGCATATTCACCGCCAAACTGCGGCAACTGCAGATTGGGCAAACGCGATTTTCTAAACGATCCATTTCTAAAAGACTCGCCAGCGAAGTTGTGCCCCAAATTAAACGGCGCAGCTGTCGAGTTCATGGCATTACTGGAACTCCTGCGAAGAACGGCCATTTCGCGTTGCAGTTTTGCTTCGAGGTCGAAAAACAAATTATTAAAGTTGGCACGAGTATCCGACACTAGCTCATTTAAGTCCAATTTCTCCAGACTTGTTTGTGCTGCGTTAAAATCAGCATTCAAAGTCTCCACGTATTTTATCCGCGACTGAAGATCCGCCTCGTCATAACCGGCGAGCCTATCCTCACTTAAGTAAGAGGCATACGCGGCGGCTTGACGCATCAGAGAATGCGACTTGGCTCTAAAGAAGTCAATTTCACTTGGTGCTTGAGCTGCACCAGTTGCTTGCTCTTTGTCACCATTCATTTTATTTAGTTTTTAAATTACACAGCAGGCAAACGAGGTTTCACTCAATAACCACTCAAAAAACTATTGGCACAAAAAATATCACCCTGTATGACCGCACGCAAAAAGTCACTTTGTCGATGAGTGCACAAAGCAAATGACAAATAGCGGCTGTCTTCGATTTGCTTTCACGTAACTGTTTGCGAGGGTTGATGCACTTTGCGCGAACCGGCAGATTTTGGCGGGAACGAATGAATGTGTGTATGCGTGTGTGTGTGTGCTTGTAAAATTGCTATTTGCAATTAAAAAGCCGATTTTATTTTAATGCTTGTAGGTACGCGAATGCACCGAAAAAATGTATTTGAATGTGTGCACCGATTTGCACACAAAACAACAACAACGATATGAGAATTGTTTAACGAAATAAACAATTACGGACTCCGTTCAAAGTTGCAACGATATGCACGACAAGGAACGAGAGAAATCACGTCGGGGTCACCAATGTTTCGAGGGGCAACGATATGTCCCTATTTCCGTATTTTAAGTTAAAAACACGACCGAATTGGATTTTGTTGACTTGGTTTATTGCCGGCTGTTTTCTAGTGATTTGCAAGTTTTATACAGAACATATGATGTGCCAAAATGAGTACAACATTTTAATAACATGCATGTTGCATTATTTACAATTTTGTTGCATACGCACAGGTGCTGCATTAATTTACTTGTGACAATTAACATAAATGGCAAGATAAATATAAATTAATAATTTCAACTGCTCTGCTCCGAACAGCATACCTAAAAGCCCTTCAAAATACCTTTACAACGATGTATATATCACATCTGTAGCTTCTATCGCTTGGATGCTATAGGGGTTTCAATTTTAGCGGTTTTTAGCGATTTCCCGCTAAACTAGCGATTTTTCGAAAAAGTCGTAGAACAAACGTTTCTAGATTTTTGAGCGGGAACAAGTCCTCATTCAAACTTTTAAGCTAAATTAACGATTTGATCCAAACAAACAAACAGACAAACAGACATACTGACTTTTCATCTCATTTTCGGAAGGCCGCTAAAAATTTCAAAATTAATTATCTTTTGAACCAGTAATCGGACTTTGAAGATCGAGGTGTCATTCGACGCGTATTTTTGATTAGAATTGTAAAAAATTAAAAAAAAAAACAGAAAGGGTCCAACGGCCCCATTTGCTCCAATCATTTTAATTTTGCCCCTCCCACTTTCACCTGTTTATATCACGAACCAGGTGAGTTTTCAAAAGTCTTAGTATGCACATTTGTAAGTTAAATTGGTACCTTTCGATCGGTATATAGCTCGACCCGATCGGACTGTCATAGCCAATTTTCCATTCTTCCTGTGTATATATGCTAGTCGCCTTTCGCACCCTTCGTGCTGCTTTCGCCACTAGAGCGGACTGCCGTCCGCAGTGATTAAAATTTCTGTAAAATATTTTCTTTTGGAATACATTCCTGTACCTTTCGAAAGGAATCTTTTGTTCTGCGTTCTTTTTCCACATTCTTGTCAGTAGGTTTTGAAATCAATATAGGAAACAGAAATGTTAGTTAGCAGTGCAATAACAGAGCCCCATCCAAAGTTGCTTCTAAAACCCTACTTCTATTCCTGTCTCGCCTCTGTATAAAAGCGAATTGGGAAAGTCAGACTTGGCAACTAGTTCTATTCGGAATTTGAACGTGGAAAGTAGTAGGTTTTGGAAAGAGCAAAGTTTTACTGGGAACTTCCTTGGAAGCGAAGGGTATTCCATTGGCAACATCAATGAGCCTTTTTAAGGAAGCCGAAGATAATATCTATAGTCTATCAGGTGATTTGGGCAAAAACTTAAAGGAAAAACTCAAAGCCATTTTGAAAAGAAACCCCGATTTTCAAATAATATCAAAAATTAATAATATAATAAATCACAACACGGATGATCTATCTGGACTTGAGCCCGTCAGTGAGGAAAATATCCTAAAATATAAATGTTGTCCAATAACATCATGCGATGTGGAGAGAAGTTTTTCAGCTTACAAAATGGTCTTCGGAGAGAAACGCCAAAGCCTCTCAATTCACAACTTAGAAAAAATAATGGTGGTTTACTGCAACACCAATTATTAATAATTAATAAAATTTGAATACTTATTCCACCCAATGAATCGCTATTTTATTATTTGATTTGTTAAATATATTTTGCATATTTTTTGCATATTTTTTGCATATATTATGCATATGCATTTCATGCAAATATGCAAAAAAAAAAAAATTATGCGCATCGTATTCCACTCTATTTTTAACGAAACGAACTATGGTGTTATCAGAATTCACCTATCTTATCCCTATAAGAATATGCAAATCTTATAAAAAAAACCTCTTTTCGAGGTAAAAGTCTAGTGACGAAATCATTTTCATGCACCAAAATTTCTGATATCCAATTTTGTGACGAATAATATTAAGGTTTAAGCATAGTATCCAGTTGTTGAAAATTCAGTTTGAAAGGTGTCAACTCCCAATCCTTTGCGACTTGACCGATAAGAGCCCGATAATTGAAGAAGAATATGATGACGGTATGACCGCAACTGAAGCTACTTTTATGTAAATAAATAAAAAGGATCACAAAAATTTAATTTTTATTGGTTTTTATTTCATTTAAATATGGGTTCACCCAATATTGGGGCCGTTTGCGTTGTTGCACTTCTTCCGCCTCTTCCCCCTCTTTTAGGACAATATAAGAGGTCATTAATCCCATAATTAGGGTATTAGTTGCTACCAATTGTCTAATGACCGTTTTGTCCATTATCGTTATTCAATTATTTGCAATGTAATTTAATTGATTTATATTGTTGTTTAATTATTTTATGTGCACAGCTGACGTAACAGTGTGACCACTCAACTTTTTAGGATTTTTGATAAAATGCTGTCACACTGAAGTTTGGAAGCCAGACATCAAAATATTAAACATTTTAAGCATAATATCCACTGCGCCAAAAATAAATATTTATTAGATATACAAACATACATGCAAAATTTGAAAAAATCATTACTGGCGTTTTCTCAAATTCGCCAAAATGTGGAAAAAATACCTTATTTCACCTGTAGCTGTTTACCTTTTTACTTAAAAAAAAAAGTTCAAAGTATGCCTAAGAGCCCTTTGAAATACCTTTTTAACGATATATAGATCACATCTGTAGATTTTATCGTTTGGAAGCTATGGGGATTCAATTTTAGCGGTTTTTAGCGATTTCCCGCTAAACTTGCGATTTTTCGAAAAAGTCGTAACACAAACGTTTCTATATTTTAATTTTAAAATGATTTATCTGCCGCTTAAAAGAATTCACCACTTGCAAGCAGTTTATTTCCGCATTACGCTGCAAGCAGTGTATATACTGCATATGTACATGCAGTAGTGTAAAGGTAAAAGGTATATTCAGTTAGTAGGTAATATCTTGCCTAAACGAATTTTGAGAGATAGGTGTTATACGTCAAAAAACGCAACGAATAAAATTGCCTATAACATATAACATATTTTTAGGTGATTTGATGTGTAGATTCTTCTTAAATCGCCAAAATGTGGGAAAAAATATTTTATTTCACCTCTAGCTGTTTACCTTTTTACGTAAAAAAAACTTTGAAGGTATGCCTAAAAGTCCTTCGAAATACCTTTTCAACGATACATATATCATATCTTTAGCTTCTATCGTTTGGATGCTATGGGTGTTAAATTTTAGCGATTTCCCGCTAAACTAGCGATTTTTCGAAAAAGTCGTAGAACAAACGTTTCTAGATTTTTGATCGGGAACAAGTCCTCCTTCAAACTTTTAAGCTACATCCACGCTTTGATACAAACAAACAAACAGACAAACTGACTTTTAATCTCATTTTCGGAAGGCCGCTAAAAATTTCAAAATTAATTATCTTTTGAACCAGTGGTCGGATTTTGAGGATCGATGTGTCATTCGACGCGTATTTTTGATTATAATAGTAAAAAATTAAAAAAAAAATATGAGAATTCTCCAACGACCCCATTTCTCCAATCATTTAATCATTTTGAACCTTCCACTTACACCTGTTTATCTCACGAACCAGGTGAGTTTTCAAAAGTTTTAATATGCGAATTTGTAAGTTAAATTGAAACCTTTCGATCGGTATATAACTCGACCTGATCGGAGTCAAAGCAAATTTTCCATTCTTCCTGTGTATATATGCTAGTCGCCTTTCGCACCCTTCGTGCTGCTTTCGTCACTAGCGCGGACTGCCGTCCGCAGTGATGCTAGTTGCCTTTCGCACCCTTCATGCTGCTTTCGTCACTAGCGCGGACTGCCGTCCGCAGTGATTTGCACAGTGGCTCCACCAACGGGAACAATTGATCTGTCCGGTGAGTCTGTTCCATTTTGTTTTGACTCTGGAGCTGAATGTTCTCTGGTCAAGGAAATTGTCGCTGATAAATTTAAAGGAAAAAGACTCCACAATATTGTTAAGTTAAACGGCATAAGTAATGATTCGATTTGTAGTACATCGCAAGTTCTATGTAATATAAATGTTGAAGAGTATTGTTTAGAGATTCTATTGCATGTTATTATGGATATGTATCTGAAGCATGACGTTCTGATTGGCCGTGAAATTCTTAGCCAGGGCTTTGGTGTAACAATGGACGCCGATAAATTCCATATTTTTAAGACAAAAAGAGTAGAAATTTTAAGTATAAATGATTACGAAATTGGTATAAAATCTGATATCAATCTAAATGAGTTTTAAAAGACGGCTTTGAAGAATATTTTATGTCAAAAAACGCGGGATAAAATTGCCTACAACATATAACATATTTTTTGGTGATTTCATTAGTTGATTTTTCTTAAATCGCTAAAATGTGCCTAAATTTTTTTTTAGTAATTTATAAGTAAACCTTTATATTATTCGTCACAAAATTGGATATCAGAAATTTTGGTGCATGAAAATGATTTCGTCACTAGACTTTTACCTCGTAAAGAGGTTTTTTTATAAGATATTTAGCACAGGGTAGATGGATGTGTGCGCGGCATGTGTTTGACTTTTTCTAGTTAATAGTAACTGTTTTATGTGTTCAACTTTGGCATGTAGTTTGACCGAGTTGTCCCAACTTAAAACAATTTTGCTGTTTAACAGCTTTAACAGTTCTGCCTTTCTGGCACCAAGCCACTTCGCTTTGCACACATCACACTCTACTCACTGCGGTTTATATTTATTTAATTTGCTCCTTTCTGTTGTTGTTGTTACTGCCGTTGTTACTTTTGTTGCTGCCGTTGATACTGCCGTTCTTGCCGTTCCATGTCCAGGTCTATTATGTTTAGACCTCTGTCACGGTCGCCATAGGTTAGTTATAAGATACGGTTTATGGCTTAATTGCTGACGACAGCGGAAGAGCCCGGGATTAAGTAGTACATGCATGTGTGCATACATGAGTCAATCATCAGTTGCGCTAACCGGCTATCTGCAAACGCGATCAGTGTACTGACCTTCAAAAGCGATCATATTTCGAGTGCACAGAAATGCTTATGCTTACTTATTTCGATTGATTCATGTTTACTCTATCACGTATTCATATGTAATACTCTATATTATATTGGGTATACTACAGCGTTCTCCAACACATTATCCATTTCATGTCCGATTAGAGCACTACTGGGCAAAGCGACTCCGTTTATTTGGGGAGGTTGACAGTTGTGATCACATACATACACCCAGACGTTTCACGGTCCGCTTGCGAAACTGTTGGAGGAAAGTTTGAGCTTAATAACGACAATCGCTTATATACTGATATCAAGATTGAAGGTTTCAGCTTTGTCGCTCTTCTTGATTCAGGAGCTACTGTTGCTTGCATTGGCAATGATGCCGCCCGAAAGTTCAAAAGTGTTCTGGTCGCATAAGAACCGCTAACCACACTGACTGTGCCGCAGTCGGCAGACTGATAGCCGATATTACTTACCGAGGCATTATTAATGCAGTTGATATGCCCAATTCGTTCCAATCGACCTTAAAAAAATATCATACGTCAAGTGCAAGTGTGAATGATCGCGCGTTTGTTTTTGTTTTCACTTTCGTGCATAATTTCAAGTTCAAGGGCTGTAACGTTTCTGATACTGCTAGGTATGTATCTGAGCAGGTGTAGGGTATCACTCGTCGGATAGTACGCGCTTGCAGTCCGGCTCCGGCTCGTCGGCAAGTTGGGTGGGTGCTTATTTGGATGACGAGTAAAATTTGCTCACAGAACGAGTATTAAAATATTAAAAAAATTCGCGTACTGAGGGGAAAGGAGGAAATTAGGATGAAGAACTAAGGATTAGGAACAGAAGAAGGGAACAGAAGATACAATCAATCAGACACTTTCATTATGTTACACCATCAGGTGTGAACGCGCGCCCTGCCATGATCCTTATGGGCCAGAAACAGAAAAATAAGGATCCCTAGAAGGTGTCGCAAGAACCCTAACCTATGTCCCCATATTGCAGCATGTTTTCCCTAATTGTAAAAAATTAGTTCATATTCGATTTCATGTTTGATTTATTACTAGACATTGTTTCTTAACTTCGTACCGTAGATAATTTTAATTAAAACAGATAATTCCTATCCTTTGATCGAGTGGGTGGCGTTTATAAAAATTTAGATTAAATAGGAGAATTGGATTTTACATTCTTTCATTTTGTTTTCATTATTTTTTTTCAATATCCAGGATGCAAAGCAATTTAAACTTTTAAGTTGATATTATTGTTCACGAAAATTATGTTTTTGTCTTATCGCCCGAAAATATGCAATATTGTTGTTGATTTCAGTTAGGCATGCAAAACCGACCGAAAAGCTTTTATATGTTTGACCAAAAGATACAAAATAATCAAAAAGTATAACACTTACGGCTTACAATCCCACGATGAAAGATCTTTCAGTGTGTGCGTGGCCGATGTTGAAAAGGTGCATGTCTGAAATAAAAGCTTATGATCGGGTTCGGGTCTTGGCTAAGCTTTTGCAAGGCATATATAAATGATTGAGTGATAAGAAAATAAAGTTATCGTTATTATTCAAGCCTACGATGCTCCGAATTTTCAAATAAGATTCTGAGACCGAGAATACTGAGAATTTGAGATACATTCCGTAGATTGTTTCTACCAGATACCAGTACTGATTGCTTTGAATATTGACATTGTTGGGATAAAAATATTGACTTGCAGGCAAACCAAGATCTTTACATGTGAGAATAATTTTTCGTTCTGGGTGAGCTTGGATGAGTGATTGACAGTGTTATCTGGAACTTAGAAATATGCAGGGCTAGCATATCTTTGCCGAACACAGTTAGTTAACTTAGACGAGTTTGTTTAGTACAAAATAATTCCCATTTTAATTTCAATAGACCGGGAAATTAATCTGCTTTCATTTAAGGTATTTTTATTGCATTGAAATCTTCTATTTAGTTATGCTACCAGAGTTGTCACAAATCAGGAAGAATTAAAATACATTTTATTATGCCATTAACACATTCTCCTCCAGGATCACAGATATCTGTGGAAGATGCTACAAGCCTTTGTGGTATATGTAGCCAGATTATGAATAATACCCAATCATGCTATTGCACCCCATGTGAGCATGTATTTCACAAGATTTGTTTAGAAAATTGGATAGAAAATCATGCCAAGTGTTTCAGTTGCAGCCATGTTCTTGATCGATCTTTACTAAAGATAGTTGTTGGTAATTGTTCCCCAAAATCAAAACAGCCTGCAGCCCGACGAATTTCTCTAGCTACCAGAGCTGTAACGCGCCATATTCCAAAACGCTGGAACAAAATCAGACAGCCGCCGAGCCGGCTGATCCACCGTTGAATATTAGTGATGTGCCCGCGTCAGGGTTAGATGCTAGCAATAGCACAAATCCTGCCGAACAAGCTACAAGACAGTCAACATTTCCTAGGAGAGGAAGAGGCAGAGGAAGACCGATGCGATCCTATAACGCACCTCAGAGTGCAAACATTGATTATTCCACAATCCAAGCGATGATCGAGCAAACCGTCAGTCGCGTGATGTCATCATTACAGATTCAACCTCAATCTGGATCTAGGGAATCGCCACCCCCAAGCCGAGTATCGCCTGTTAGTTCGTCCTCTTTTGCCCAACGAAAGATTGCAGATACCATGCAAAAGTGGAATCTCCACTTTGATGGTTCTACTGAATGTCTAGGTGTAAAAGAATTTATCTACAGAGTCAAGGCATTAACAGATGAGACTTTAGATATCGATTTCATTGCTTTATGCAAGCACTTACATGTTTTGTTTAAAGGAAAAGCCCGAGACTGGTATTGGCGATACCACAAACAAGTGGATCGCATAATTTGGTCAGAATTTTGTGCTTCACTTCGAAAACAATATAAGGATTACCGCTCATAATTTATGAGCAAAGAGATGATTAGATCTCGAAAACAAAAGCCAGGGGAATCGTTTGTATGTTTTCACGACGAAGTTGCTTCACTTATTGATAAGTTCGCCATCAAAATCGAGGAAGAAGAACTGTTAGAAATCTTGAAAAACAATTTGTTGCCCGAGACTCGACATAAGCTTTTGTATCAGCCAATTCATTCTGTTGGACATCTCCGTAGATTGGTACAAATGAGTGAAAATTTTAGTAGAGAAAATCAGTTGTCGTACTGAAGCTACTAACAAGACTCGTACCCCTCCTCCTCGTCGACAAATATATGAAGTTGCAGAGACTTGCCAGGAATTAGAGAGCCAAGATTATGAAGAGTCCGAGATAGATATTGCTGCTATTCGCAGTTCGCATGCCTATATAAAATGTTGGAATTGCGAGGAGCAAGGCCATATCTGGGAAAATTGCCTTGCCGATAGGCGTATCTTTTGTTATGGATGCGGTGCTCCGAGTGTATATAAGCCTCAATGCCAAATGTGCATTCGACGAGCCTCGGAAAACCGTCAGAAGGGTGCATCCAGCAGTAGCCGGGTGCCCCCAAAAGCTTAGAGCAAATCTCACCTACAATAATTGCTGCGAATGATAACGATAGTATCGTTCGTACTCCGATTGTATCTCAGCCTTTATTAGATAAAATTTCAAAGTCAAATAAAAATAAATTAAGATTTTTACCGTATCCTGAAAGATTAGCAACTTATTTAGAAATTATAAACAAATTAATGCCTCCTGGCAGCTCGTGCAGACGTGTTTTTGCGAGCGCTCCGAATAAAACACAGTTTAAATCGCGATAAGGTGCGGTAAATATCCGATAATAGGCCGAGAGCCACCTCGCGCGATGCGTAATTGCTCGTTTGGTGTCTGGACTGCTTACTATTCACTGTTATAAGCGCAATATTGTTAAATACAGTTTATTTACAAAGTGAATACACGTGAAAACCAGCTGATCGGCGTAAACATTGTGCACAGAGTTGCCAGTCAGTTGATGCTCGAAGGAGTGTTGCCAGATCGCTAAACTCTGACAACCGCGCGCCAAAATTTAAATTTAAATTTAAATATGAACCAAAAAGATACACGATCTCAACGTCAACGTGAGCAAGACGAGCGGCGTCTGTCAATACAGAAAAACAACGCGTACTTCAGCTTCGTCTCGGAAGTAAATAAACCAAAAAGTTCACTTTTATCAGCTGACAACGAGAGATCCCGTTCTTGTTCCCCAGCTTTGCCAAGCGCAGGTCACAAGACCTGGAGCGAAGAGTGTGCCTCCCCACTGCCCAATACCCCGCGTCCAGACCAAGTAAAGCCAACGTCGCCCTCAAAAGCTGCTGCATCTAACGCTACGCCATCGGCAACTGTAACGATGTCAGCAGAGTTACCATCTAACTCTAAGCAAGCAATAGCTCTTTCCAACATTGCTTCGCCTGTAAGCGCAGCGTCAAAAACAGCGACTATACAAACCGGAATGGATCGCTATATACAAATAAAGCGAAAACTAAGCCCTCAAAAAATTCGAGGCAACGTTACCAAAATTAACTGCACTAACACAACCCACGCAACTATGGAATTAACAAACAACAGCAACAGGTTTGCTGCGCTGGCTGATAATGAGCAGCTAACCGAAGTTGGACAAGGGGCTCCAAGAAATCCAAAGCCTCCACCAATATACATTCGGGAGAAGATATCCAATGCGCTTGTAAATAAATTTGTTGAACTTATTGGAAACGGCAACTTTCATGTCATTCCTCTTACAAAGGGGAATATTCATGAAATAAAACTGCAAGCCAAAACTGAAAAAGAATTTCGTACGGCCACCAATTACCTCACTGAGACCAAGAAGAATTTCTACACGTACCAACTGAAAAGTAGCAAAGGCCTGCAGGTGATCCTCAAAGGTATAGAACCGGATGTCACTTCTGCTGAAATTACAAGTGCTCTAAAAGAAAAAGGTTTCCATGCTGCGAGAGTATCGTGTTTGTGGCGGAGGCGCTGACGAAAGTAAAGGCACTTTTCACTTTAAATTCAATTGGATTTATTTCCCTTCAGACACGTCATGTGCTGTGGCGGTAGTTTGTATGTATGTATATATGTATGTATTTTAAAAGAACGCTGGAGAAAACACTTCTGCTGCATAGCATATATGTTACAAGAGTGGTCTTAACATCTAGTACATATCTATGTCAATTTTCATGGAAAGAGAGAGAGAGTCACAACTCTCACAACATAGGTGTATAGTTGTAAGTGAAATTAATTGACACAGAATATCATGGTTCTGCGCAAAATGTTGATCGTGACGGAAAATGAATTCTGGCATCAACATCCTCCCCTCTTGCAATATATTGCATAGGCAATCACTGGCTGCATGTTCCAGACAGAATCCAACCAAAAACTGTATTCTGAGCCATCGGTCGACCGGGCACGCTCGGTATAACACCGGTTAGAATGATGTGGGAGTACACATCGGCTCCGAGTGCCAAGCGAATAGTGGAGGGATGATTCCAATGACTGTCGGCCAGAACGATGCTCTTGAATTGGTCTGCATCAGTGGAGATGGTGCGCAGTGGAGTGCGACATTCAAGCTTGGGGTCGAGTTGGAGGAGGATTTCCCGGTGGAAGTCCGTTACCGGTGATCGGAGGATCACCGTGCAGACACCCTCCGCACCCACACGGGTGACGGATAGCCCGTAGGCCGTTGCCAAAGATGTGGCGATGCGGCTGGTGGGGCTGCACGGGTCGATCAGGGCGCGGATATCGTACCGTTTTAATCCGACCTCAAGCTTCACCAGAGCCGTCGGCAGGACGCTCACCGTGTTGTGCTGCACCAGTGACGTCAATGACGTGCGGATAGGATGGGGGGGAGACTGCGGCGATTGCTCAGAGGCGGTTGTAGACCGCGGACAAGACGGAGACGTTCGTCGACCTGCTGCTCGTTCCGGCCTCCTGGATGGCCGAATTTCCTTGATGTGGAGGAGAGTATGGTGATCCTTGTTGCAGACCTTGCATCTGCCAGCGCTGCGGCAGGATTGCCCCGAGTGTTGATGCGCGAGACAGTTGGGGCAGTACTTATTAATAAGCACTGCTCGGAGGCGCTTCTCGGCTGTGAGTCGCAAGAAGCGCTGGCATTTCCGCAGCGCATGCACTCCTCGGCACACCCGACAACGGAAGGAGTCGACACCGATGGGACGGTCGTGCTGGGTGGTCTTGCGAGATGGCATTTTGAGCTACGAGAGAGGAAAAAAAAGAAGAAAAATTGAAGTATTTGCATACATTGGGCATTAACAGATAACATGAAGTGGATTGGACAGCACAGGACAACTCTTCTTAGCAGGATAAGGAGTCAATTATGTGAGTCATTGGACGCGGATGGCTCAGGAATGCTGTCTTCGATTGGAAGTAGGATTAGCTTTGTAATTGGCCTACGGATGGTGCCACGAGATATGAGCACATCTACCACGCGGACCTTGTAGTCACTGCCAGGAACGGTCAGAGTGATTCGACCAAGGCGCCACTCGTTGGTCGGCAGGTTGTCTTCCTTAACGACGACCATGTCACCGACTCGTAAGTTTGGTTCAGGAGATTGCCACTTGGTTCGTTTGTGGAGCTCTTTGAGGTACTCATCCTTCCAACGAAAACAAAATTGTTGGTGGAGAGCCTTCAAGCGTTGCCAGCGATTCAGGATATAAGTGGCCTTTTCATGGATTTCTGGTTCGCATGCAGAAATGAGGGGGCCACCTATTAGGAAATGGCCCGGAGTCAAGGCCAGTAGGTCCGTAGGATCTTCGGACATCGGAGAGATTGGCCTTGAGTTAAGACAGGATTCAATCTTGGCCAAGAGCGTTGAGAGCTCTTCGAAGGTGTACTTGAACGTGGAGGTGGCCTTATAGAATAGAGACTTGAAACTTTTCACCCCAGTTTCCCATAGGCCTCCCATATGTGGAGCGCCTGGTGGATTGAAGTGCCAGGAGAGGTTTTGTTGGGTGTGTTTCGCAATAACGCCAGACCTTATCGCTTCCAGGAGGTCGCGCGAAAGCGTTTTCTCTGCCCCAACGAAGGTTTTTCCATTGTCCGAGTGCATCTGTTGTGGACAGCCCCGTCGCGCGACAAATCGAGAGAAGGCCTCCAGAAATTTCTCAGTAGTGAGATCCGAAGTCGCTTCCAGATGAATTGCCCTGGTGGTAAAGCACACAAATACACACACGTAACCCTTCTGGCGGTCCCGCGGCTCGGATCCTACAATTCTTTAACTTATCATCTATCACTAACTCTACTCTACCTCCTTGTTTACTACATTGTTATATCTATTACTATTTTCTTAAAATAAAAAAAAAAAAAAAAACTTAACCCTTCGTGATCAAGCATGCTCGGCCGGTGTAATTTTTGACATCAAAAGGTCCAGCGAAGTCCACGCCTGTGTCTGGAGCCTTTTCCGATATATTACACAGACTTTACAGGAGTTAATGACGGTCTTGACAAGAATCTTGAGTTTCGGAATCCAGAACTTGGAACGGACAAGTCGCATTGTGAGCTGGTTTCCCCCATGCAAGGATATGCGATGAGTGAACCGAACTAGTAATTTCGCAAAGGTTGACGAATAAGACATGATGACTGGATGGCTCTCATCATAGCGCAAGGACTGGGACGCACTTACGCGCCCGCACGCCCTTAGATTTCCCTTGCTGTCGAGAAATGGATTCAAGTTGCGGATATGGCTAGAGACAGGGATTTGCTGCTTCTGAGTTAAGCTTTTATACTCGCATGAGTAATCCCGACGCTGCGCAAGAATGATCATCAGCTCCTGAGCTTCGGACAACTCACTGGAACTGAGTTCTGTTGGACATGGGTTGGAAAGTTTTTGACATCCCTTAATAAAACGCCGCATATAGGCGGCAACGCGAAGCGCTGTGTGGAATTCAGAAAAGCGGCTGAGGAAATCGAACGTAGGAGGCAGTTTTGCTACATTGCATTTAATAGTGCGTTGCTCTAGCACAGTATCTGGAATAGGAACAGTTGATATGGGCCATTGATGTGGAGCCATTCTGGCCCGTGCCACCACAGAGAATTATGCACCATATCTTGCGCCCGGACTCCTCTGCTCGCTAGATCTGCCGGATTGTGCTCCGATCGAACGTGCGACCATTCGGCAGGATCGCTGACTTGCATAATTTTTGCCACCCTGTTGGCAACGAAAGCCGTCCACTTGCAGGGTGGCTTATTCAGCCAGGACAACACAATCGTGGAATCTGTCCAGTAGAATAACTTGAAGTCGCGGACTGGCAATTTGTGGAGGAGAGCTGAGGATAATTCAGCCAAGAGGACGGCCCCGCAAAGCTCTAACCGAGGCACCGACGGGGATTTAACCGGAGCCACCCTCGTCTTGGCAGTAAGGAGATGGGTGGTAACTTCGGTTGCCGTTTCAAATCGAACATAAATTGCTGCACCGTACGCACGTTCTGACGCATCGCAGAAACCATGGTATTGCAGTTTTCCTTGTGGCTGGATTTGCAACCATCTTGGAATGCGGATTTCCCTTAAAGCAGGGGACAAAAAAGTTTTTTTGTAGTAATTTTTAAGTAAAACTTAATATTATTCGTCACCAAATTGGATATCAGAAATTTTGGTGCATTAAAATGTTTTCGTCACTAGACTTTTACCTCGTAAAGAGGTTTTTTTTATAAGATTACAGAAAACTCTGCTTGGTTGGATCGTTTCTGGACGATATACGTTGGACTCATCAAGATGCCAAGAGAAAGTGGTCAATCTTAGTTGTATAGAGGACTCGATAGAATCTATAGATAGCACACTGCAAAAATTTTGGTCGCTGGAAAATCTTCCCTCGACAATCAAGGTCATGTCGCCAGAACAACAATTGTGTGAGAAACATTTTGTCAACAATTTGCAAGTTTTACCGTCAGGACGTTTCGAAGTTAGGCTTGTGAAGGTGCAGGAGAAATCATTTTTTTTTATAATAATTATTCCCACGATGGAATACTTTTAATTTATCGAAAGAACTAAAAGTAGTTCTTTTGCACCATGAGCAGAGCGCCACTACCTTGTTCGGGTCAGTGAGCGATTAATCGGCAGCTTACACATCGCTAGAAAAGAATTTCGTCCACCGCTAAGCGGCCATACTGGAATTGACGTACAAGAAAGCGAAGCGAAAATTTATGTGCGCAGTATAAAAATTTATAATTGGCGAAAATAAAATACGAAGAGTGACGAAAAAACAAGTAACTCAGTGCAGTTCCACGAGTGGACAGCTCCACCACATTATCGAACCTGCATCTACCACCAAATCAAGTGAGTAATTAGAGATCGTCTCTAACCTCATTTGACCAACGTGTTGTGTTTTTTCTCACAGTCAAAAATCCTTGATGGCTTCATCCCCGGTGTGCAGAGGGTGATCACGGAGAGCACTGTGCTCCGTTGGATCACTGAGCACCTGACCAGAAAACCATCGTGAGGAAACGTGTGGGTGCTGGCAGCGAATACACTTGGGTAGAGCGGCAGCATCCCACAGGCCACGATCGCCATTATTTTTCTTTTCTGGACGAAGAGCTGCACATGGCAAGTGCCCAGCACATTCTCTCGCATTGGAAATATTCCGCATTGGTCTTGCATGGGAAAATTATTCTTCGTTGGAGTATCGCATGAAAAATTTGAAGTTTTGTAACACCCACACACTCACACTATTGTCACACACTCACACTATTGTCACACACTCACACTATTGTCACACACTCACACTATTGTAACACACACACACCAATTCATACACATTCACGCATTATAGATAGTGAAAATTCGAGCTGCTGAATAGCAGTCACGGCGTTTCATCTCAGCCTCTTAATTTTAATTTATATTTTTCATTTTCGTTATTTTTTCTAATTTCATTATTATTTAACTTTGCTAAAATTCATTTTTCTTCTCGTTAGTTTTTTCTTTTCATTTATATTTCATTTATTCTTCACTTTCTGCTTTTTGTTTATTATTATTTTGCTTCTAATTTCTGCTTTCACACACACACACCTTCCAAGTGAAGCAAAATAAACAAAGAAAGCAATCAGACCAAATTGTTTAAATTTATATGGCATACGTTGATTCGCAATCGTAGGGATATTGTTGTGGCATATGTGTATGTGAAATATTCTTGTTCAGCTACATGCGACCAAGTTCGTCGGGGCCCCTACGGATCATCTGGTGAGTGCATATTAACTCGAATTCACACATATTTACATTTTGCCACACATGCATAATTTAAATGCGATAAACATTTTCTTTCGTTATCGGAAAGGGCCAAGCAAGAATAGAATGAAATAATAAATAGATAATAATTATTCAGCAAAATAAAATCCAGTAGTAGGAAAGAATTTAAACAATAAAAATAAAATAGTAAAAGAAAATAAAATAAATAAATAAAGAGAAGTAGAATAAGCAGTGGAGAAATTAGGTGAAGAGGAAAAGGGAACATCCTTAACGAAAAGAAAAACAACTAATTATCGATAATTTCAACTATATTTAAAACTACGTGGAGGTTTATTTTGAATTGAAAAAAAATATTGTTAAATTATGCCATTCTTTTGAAATACCACCAGGGCACCAAGGTACGCAGTGCAGCAGCGAAATGGGTGGAAACAGAACATGTTTATATTTCTGCATGGTTGGGTGGGTGAAGAAGGAGAGCATACCATCTGGCTCTCCTCGATTGGTCATCGATAGCCGATAGTTCCTACCGATATATTCTTCAAATGTATCGTTTCTTATTTCCCGTCCTTTCTAATATTATTTTTTGTAACACCACAGCCAAAGCCAGCACAAAACCTAGCCCAATTTCCCTGAGCTCAGCCGGCTCCAATGTAGACAGGGTGCGTGGCCGAGGCCGTGATGAACTGTTCGTTACAGGCTACCATTTAAGTCCGACCCTAAGATTTTGGGAAACTCATTTGAAGTTACGAAACGGCGGTTCTTGACGCTCGAAAGAAGGCTGTCCCGAGATGACCAATTAAGGATAATGTACATGGACTTCATGGAAGAATACATGTCATTGGGACATATGATAGAAGTCGAAAACAAAATTCCTGACACACCTCACTATTTCATTCCGCATCAGTGCGTTTTGCGACCTCAAAGTACTTCGACGAAGTTACGTGTAGTATTTGACGCGTCATGCAAGACTTCTACTCAGTTTGCGTTGAATGACATCCTGATCTATATTCTACTCTACTCCGCTTTAGATTAAATAAATATGCGCTAACTGCGGATATTAAAAAGATGTGTCGCCAAGTAATGGTGAATGAAGCGGATAGACAATTTCAGCTCATAGCTTGGAGAACAGATCCGTCTGAGCCTCTGAGAATTTTTACATTAAACACCGTGACATATGGCACTGCTCCAGCGCCCTTTCTTGCTATCCGGTGTTTAAAGAGGCTGAGTGAGACTGCCCAAGTCTCTCACCCTAAAGCAGCAAACGTTATTCGGTCGGATTTTTATGTAGATGATTTGTTGACTGGTGCGGCATGCGTCGAGGAACTACAGACAATTAAGTCTGAAGTGTCTCAGGTGTTGCAAGAGGCATGGTTCGAATTAGCCAAATGGTTTTCGAATTCCCCTGAGATTTCCGCATCCGAGAGCACGGTCAAACCGATAACGATCTCAGACTCGACAGACTCAACATGTCGACATGAAGACATCTTCAAATTCAAGATAGACGAATCGTTCATGAGTGTAAGAGCGACAAAACGAAATATTTTGTCGGTGACGTCGAAATTATTTGACCCTCTCGGTTTGCTCAGTCCCCTTATAATAAAAGGAAAGATCTTACTGCAAGAACTTTGGTTACTGAAACTGGACTGGGATGAGTCGATTCCAATGAAAATGGAAACCGAGTGGGAAGCTCTTAAACAAACCTTGTTGGATATACAGAAGATAACTGTGCCACGGTTTGTACACATTGAGCCCACGTCACCAGTTCAGATTCATGCCTTTGCCGATGCTTCTATGAGAGCATACGGTGCATGTGTATACGTCCGTTGTTTGACTGCAGAAGGTTTTAAAGTGTCATTGTTGACCTCTAAATCAAAAGTAGCGCCGCTCAAGACCAAAACGCTTCCTAGGCTTGAGTTATGTGCCGCTCACCTTTTAGCAGAACTCTGTCATCGAGTCAAGCCATGGATCAAGGCTCCGATCGAACGCATTGTGTTCTGGTCAGACTCGGAAATAACTCTCCACTGGATTCGGTCACATCCCTCGTCGTTGTCTACTTTCGTTTCAAACAGAATGGCCCAAATTCAAGAGTGGACCGAGAATGCAACGTGGAGGCATGTACCAACAAAGCAGAACAGAGCAGATATTGTATCTAGAGGTTGTGACGTTGACGAGTTGATGGAGTCAATATGGATGACTGGTCCAGCGTTCCTACTGGATCCAGAAGAAGAGTGGCCTGTGAACCCACATTTTTCATTGTCGAAAGAGGTTCTTGAGATGGAAATTCGGAAATCGGCTGTCGGGCTGACAGTTGCAAGACTAAGTTTAGGATTATTGGAGATCATCGAGGAATATTCGTCACACCTAAAACTGCTGAGAGTCTTTGCTTATGCGTTCCGGTTCATTCAAAAATGCAAAAACAGAACGACCCAATTTGAAAATACACCTTCTGTTTTAGAACTCAAAGAGGCATTTGAGAAAATAGTCGAGATTATACAAAAGCAAGAATTTAAAGATGATATCGAAAGGGTTAGAAAGAGCGCGCGTGTAGGCCCGAGTCTTCAGCGGTTAAATCCCTTTATCCATGAGTATCGTGGAACTTGGTGTGCCTTTTCGTTGTTGCGAGTTGGGGGGCGACTAGTAAATGCTCCTATTTCGTATGATGCTAAGTTTCCACTTCTGTTGACGAAGCGCTCTCAATTTGTGCAGAGCTATGTCCGTCATCTTCACCAGACCAACTTCCACTCAGGTCCTCGAGCACTTGTAAGCCAACTTAGAGAGCGTCTGTGGCTAGTTAACGCTCAAGAGATCTGTCGCCAGACAGTGCGTTCATGTATCCGCTGCTTTAAGTGCAAACCTAAGCTTCTGACGCAAATTATGGGAAATTTGCCAGCAGATCGGCTTCGTGCTCTCCGCCCATTTTCTACATGTGGCGTTGATTTTTGTGGACCAATTGATACGTCCTTAAAAATTCGTGGAAAGCCTCCATATAAATCTTATATTGCCCTTTTTGTGTGTTTTGCATCCAAGGCGGTACATTTAGAGCTAGTATCTGATTTATCAACTGATTCTTTTTTATTGGCTTTTCAAAGGTTTGTTGGTCGCCGCGGCGTTCCCCAAGTCGTCCATTGCGACAATGCGACGAACTTCGTCGGCGCGAGTCGCCACTTCGAGGAGCTGCGACGGAAGATCGAGGCAGAGGAGAGCGCAATACGGGCATTCGCGTCAAAGAGCGGATGCACGTTTGCGTTTATACCACCAAGGGCACCTCAATTCGGCGGTCTATGGGAGGCAGGTGTCAAAACTGCCAAGAACCTACTCCAACGGGTAGTAGGCAGCGCGCTCCTAAGCGCAGAGGAGCTCCAGACGGTGCTGGTAGGAGTCGAGGCCGTGATGAACTCGCGACCTCTGGGACCGCACAGCCAAGACGCAAGCGATGGAGAGGCTCTCACCCCAGCCCATCTGTTGATAGGCGGGTCGCTGATCGCTCCACCAGCAGTCGGGACCCCGGACCAGCAGGGCCTCAGTTGCTTGAAGCGATGGCGACTTGTCTCTCTCTCAAGAGCATGTTTTGGCAGCGTTGGTCCCGGGAATACGTGCTGGGATTGCAGACCCGGGCCAAGTGGCACCAGCAGCAGCCGAATCTCGTCGTGGGAGATCTCGTCGTCGTCGCAGAGGACAACATGGCATGGTCAGGGTCGTCGACATTAATACGGCCAAAGGAGGGACATACAAGAGGCCAATCCACAAGCTGGCCCCACTTCCTGGTTGTTGTTGAAGCCTTCTAGCCGTTCAAGGGGGCGGTGTTGACGCAGATCGCGTTATTTTTAATTTTGAAATTTTATTAGTTAAGTTAGTTGAAATGTAGAAGTAAATTCATGAAGTCTAGTGTAAGTTAGATTTAGGGCGAAGCGGGAGCGCAATAAAGCTCTCTTTTCGTTGCATTTGTCAAATTCGCCCCGTTTCGCCACAATAGCTTAAGATAGGATAGAGAGAGAATTATGAAGTATTAAAGTAAGTTGTCGCATACCATCGAACTGTTCGCATCGTTTTATTATCGTTGTCGAGTTGGTCAAACTAAATTGTTAAATATAAATTTAAACGCGTCTCAATTATTTTTCGATGTTCACAAAAACTCTTGTGAATTTTCATGGCGCCCGAGCAGGGACAAGTTTAAATTGTTTTAATAATTAAACCAACAAGTGAACATTTGTACAAACAAACAGTGTTGTGACATACAGTGACATATAAAATTGATTAAATTAAAATCAATTTTTATAAACAAAAACAAAACAACAACACTAATAAACAAGTGTTAAAAGCAATTGGCCCGCGACGGTTTAATAACTAAATATAACACAACAAAATAAGCATTCGCGCCGGTCGTGTTATGTCAAACCGCCAGCAGAAGCCTTGTGATTGCTTAAATTGCAAAAGGAAAGTGGCTGCTGGACTTATGAGCCCAAACTACATCCCACAGGTATTGTGCTAAAAATTGAAAGGTCAAAGAATAACAAGTTAATTTATCTTTGATTCGGTGCTGTCAGTTGAGCAAGACCCTTTCAATTCTTGGCACTGTAATACAAATAGTAGAGCTTGGCATAATTACTAACAAATTGCATGGCTATTGGCTAACATTTAATAATATATTAATACCAGCTTGGATGCAAAACTGTTTGTTAGAAATTCGCTATTCTGTCGCCCTTTCCCCTCTCGCAACACATACATACATACATATATATGTGCAAGCTACTGCAGTTTGTGCATCTCTTCGCTTTCGCTCAACGGCTCACATACATACATACATATATGTATATGCGCTAGCAACTGCAGTCGGTGCATCTCTTTTCGTTCTCGCTTTCGGTCAACGGCACCTTGCTGTTGCTAACGCTTAGGAATTGGCGCGCGCCTGTGCAGCTGTTTACGAAGTGACGCGCGCTCCCCTACAATTGGTGAGGCATATTTGTTTTTTGAAATCGTTTGCCACTTATTGTTTTTTTGCAGTACAAATACTGTATTGATTTAGTGTGAGCTATAAATATACTCATACTAGCTCCCCTACACGTGGTTGAGCATATCAGTTTCCAGAAGAGGAAAAAATTATCTTTTTTTTAATTTTATTTGTTTTTAAATAAAATATTTTATTTTTGCTAAATATGGGAACTGAAGATAAAAAGAAAATAATGGCGACTCTCGAGGATTTAAAAACAAAGCTCAAGGGTCCAACAAAAAACATTCAGAGAATTAAACATCAACTGGATATAGGAAGCGTGGCGCTTCAATTAACAGAACTGGAGTGCAGATTAGAATCCCTAAATAAAAATATAGAAAAGGCAAATCATCTACAGTCAAAAATTGATTAACTTGATGTCGAAGATGATGATTATGGAGAATTAGAAGAACTATGCATTTTGACAAAGTCTGGACTTTTATCGTTAATTAATGCCCTCAAAGCGGACAGTCGTCATAATGCGACGGTAGTATCTGCATCTGCTACTGGACAATCGCGCTCTCATCTTCCGAAATTATCGTTGCCAAATTTTAGTGGAAAATATTCGGAGTATAAAAACTTTATCAGCCTTTTCGATACTTTGGTTCATAACGATGATTCAATTCCAACAATAGAAAAGTTTACTCACTTGATCTCTTATCTCTCAGGTGAAGCTCTAGGGACTGTCAGAACATTTCAAATCACCGAAGACAATTACAAAAAAGCAAAGGCTAGCTTAAAAAATGTTTATGACAACGACTGCCTTATATTCAAGGATCATAATTCAGCGTTGTTTGGTTTGCCGAAAATTTCATCTCCTTCAGCATCAGCATTAAGAAATCTAATAGACACAGTGTCGGCTATATACGGATCATTGTTGTCGATTGGCGACGACAAAAAGATTTCGAATGCTATGCTAATTCATCTCGTTATGAACAAAGTTGATCCAGTGACCAAAAGAAAATGGGAAGAACAGCTTGAATATGACAAGCTCTCTTTGTGGAAAGATTGTGAGACGGTTTTAAATCGCAGATACCAGCATATGTCCGCTGAAGAGTCTGCTAAACCGACACCAGAAGCGAAGCCAAGTCAAACTAAACACAATCGTACCACGTTTTCATGTGCTATCGCTCAAGCCCCAAATCCAGTAAAGAAATGTGTTTACTGCAATTCAGAAGGACATTCAATTGGGAATTGTTCTGCGTTCTCTTCATTGTCAGTGACACAGAGGTTTGATTTCGCAAAGTCGGCTCCCTTATGTATAAACTGTCTACAAAGGGGTCATACTGTTGCAAGATGCAAGGCAGCAAAGTGTCGAGTTTGAAGCCGTTCCCATCATACGCTCCTCCACAGATATGCAGCCGTAGGTGACAGTTTAGCGTTACCACCACCACCACAAGCTTCCAATTCAAATAATCCTTCCACAACACATGCTATGCATGTGACGGCATTAGAGAAGGTGATTTTGGCTACGTCCGTCGTTAGTGTTCGAACTAAAAGCGGTGAGCACATCTTAGCTCGAGCTCTGCTCGACTCAGGTTCACAAACGAACTTTGTGACTGAAGAGTTGGCACAGCGATTGCAGATACGTAGGGAATTGGCGAAGCCAATTCTCAAGTTAAGAAAAAGATACATACGGTGGTGAAGTCGCGAGTTAATAGCAGTGAGTTTTCAGCAGATTTTTGGATTCTGAAATCAATTTCAAGTTATCAGCTTGACCACACAGTAAGCGTGAGCGGCTGGAAGATTCTGGAAAACCTGCAATTAGCGGATCCCTACTTTTACAAGCCACAAAAGGTAGACATGTTGATAGGAGCTGAAACATTCTTTGAATTATTAGCTGTCGGCCAAATTAAACAAGGTCCAAATTGTCCGATATTACAGAAAACTCTGCTTGGTTGGATCGTTTCTGGACGATATTACGTTGGACTCATCAAGATGCCAAGAGAAAGTGGTCAATCTTAGTTGTATAGAGGACTCGATAGCATCTATAGATAGCACACTGCAAAAATTTTGGTCGCTGGAAAATCTTCCCTCGACAATCAAGGTCATGTCGCCAGAACAACAATTGTGTGAGAAACATTTTGTCAACAATTTGCAAGTTTTACCGTCAGGACGTTTCGAAGTTAGGCTACCATTTATGTCCGACCCTAAGATTTTGGGAAACTCACTTGAAGTTACGAAACGGCGGTTCTTGTCGCTCGAAAGAAGGCTGTCCCGAGATGACCAATTAAGGAGAATGTACATGGACTTCATGGAAGAATACATGTCATTGGGACATATGATAGATGTTGAAAACAAAATTCCTGACGCACCTCACTATTTCATTCCGCATCAGTGCGTTTTGCGACCTCAAAGTACTTCGACGAAGTTACGTGTAGTATTTGACGAGTCATGCAAGACTTCTACTCAGATTGCGTTGAATGACATCCTGATGGTCGGCCCTACGATCCAGGAGGAGCTATGTTCTACTCTACTCCGCTTTAGATTAAATAAATATGCGCTAACTGCGGATATTAAAAAAATGTATCGCCAAGTAATGGTGAATGAAGCGGATAGACAATTTCAGCTCATAGTTTGGAGAAGAGATCCGTCTGAGCCTCTGAGAATTTTTACATTAAACACCGTGACATATGGCACTGCTCCAGCGCCCTTTCTTGCTATCCGGTGTTTAAAAAGGCTGAGTGAGACTGCCCAAGTCTCTCACCCTAAAGCAGCAAACGTTATTCGGTCGGATTTTTATGTAGATGATTTGTTGACTGGTGCTGCATGCGTCGAGGAACTACAGACAATTAAGTCTGAAGTGTCTCAGGTGTTGCAAGAGGCAGGGTTCGAATTAGCCAAATGGTTTTTGAATTCCCCTGAGATTTCCGCATCCGAGAGCACGGTCAAACCGATAACGATCTCAGACTCGACAGACTCAACAAAAACGTTAGGAATTTTATGGTTACCTCATGAAGACATCTTCAAATTCAAGATAGACGAATCGTTCATGAGTGTAAGAGCGACAAATCGAAATATTTTGTCGGTGACGTCGAAATTATTTGACCCTCTCGGTTTGCTCAGTCCCCTTATAATAAAAGGAAAGATCTTACTGCAAGAACTTTGGTTACTGAAACTGGACTGGGATGAGTCGATTCCAATGAAAATGGAAACCGAGTGGGAAGCTCTTAAACAAACCTTGTTGGATATACAGAAGATAACTGTGCCACGGTTTGTACACATTGGGCCCACGTCACCAGTTCAGATTCATGCCTTTGCTGATGCTTCTATGAGAGCATACGATGCATGTATATACGTCCGTTGTTTGACTGCAGAAGGTTTTTAAGTGTCATTGTTGACCTCTAAATCAAAAGTAGCGCCGCTCAAGACCAAAACGCTTCCTTGGCTTGAGTTATGTGCCGCTCACCTTTTAGCAGAACTCTGTCATCGAGTCAAGCCATGGATCAAGGCTCCGATCGAACGCATTGTGTTCTGGTCAGACTCGGAAATAACTCTCCACTGGATTCGGTCACATTCCTCGTCGTTGTCTACTTTCGTTTCAAACAGAGTGGCCTAAATTCAAGAGTGGACAGAGAATGCAACGTGGAGGCATGTACCAACAAAGCAGAACCCAGCAGATTTTGTATCTAGAGGTTGTGACGTTGACGAGTTGATGGAGTCAATATGGATGACTGGTCCAGCGTTCCTACTGGATCCAGAAGAAGAGTGGCCTGTGAACCCACATTTTTCATTGTCGAAAGAGGTTCTTGAGATGGAAATTCGTAAATCGGCTGTCGGGCTGACAGTTGCAAGACCAAGTTTAGGATTATTGGAGATCATCGAGGAATATTCGTCACACCTAAAACTGCTGAGAGTCTTTGCTTATGCGTTCCGGTTCATTCAAAAATGCAAAAACATAACGACCCAATTTGAAAATACACCTTCTGTTTTAGAACTCAAAGAGGCATTTGAGAAAATAGTCGAGATTATACAAAAGCAAGAATTTAAAGATGATATCGAAAGGGTTACAAAGAGCGCGCGTGTAGGCCTGAGTCTTCAGCGGTTAAATCCCTTTATCCATGAGTATCGTGGAACTTGGTGTGCCTTTTCGTTGTTGCGAGTTGGGGGGCGACTAGTAAATGCTCCTATTTCGTATGATGCTAAGTTTCCACTTCTGTTGACGAAGCGCTCTCAATTTGTGCAGAGCTATGTCCGTCATCTTCACCAGACCAACTTCCACTCAGGTCCTCGAGCACTTGTAAGCCAACTTAGAGAGCGTCTGTGGCTAGTTAACGCTCAAGAGATCTGTCGCCAGACAGTGCGTTCATGTATCCGCTGCTTTAAGTGCAAACCTAAGCTTCTGACGCAAATTATGGGAAATTTGCCAGCAGATCGGCTTCGTGCTCTCCGCCCATTTTCTACATGTGGCGTTGATTTTTGTGGACCTATTGATACGTCCTTAAAAATTCGTGGAAAGCCTCCATATAAATCTTATATTGCCCTTTTTGTGTGTTTTGCATCCAAGGCGGTACATTTAGAGCTAGTATCTGATTTATCAACTGATTCTTTTTTATTGGCTTTTCAAAGGTTTGTTGGTCGCCGCGGCGTTCCCCAAGTGGTCCATTGCGACAATGCGACGAACTTCGTCGGCGCGAGTCGCCACTTCGAGGAGCTGCGACGGAAGATCGAGGCAGAGGAGAGCGCAATACGGGCATTCGCGTCAAAGAGCGGATGCACGTTTGCGTTCATACCACCAAGGGCACCTCACTTCGGCGGTCTATGGGAGGCAGGTGTCAAAACTGCCAAGAACCTACTCCAACGGGTAGTAGGCAGCGCGCTCCTAAGCGCAGAGGAGCTCCAGACGGTGCTGGTAGGAGTCGAGGCCGTGATGAACTCGCGACCTCTGGGACCGCACAGCCAAGACGCAAGCGATGGAGAGGCTCTCACCCCAGCCCATCTGTTGATAGGCGGGTCGCTGATCGCTCCACCAGCAGTCGGGACCCCGGACCAGCAGGGCCTCAGTTGCTTGAAGCGATGGCGACTTGTCTCGTCTCTCAAGCGCATGTTTTGGCAGCGTTGGTCCCGGGAATACGTGCTGGGATTGCAGACCCGGGCCAAGTGGCACCAGCAGCAGCCGAATCTCGTCGTGGGAGATCTCGTCGTCGTCGCAGAGGACAACATGCCTCCCCAGCAGTGGATCATGGGCAGAGTCAAGGAGGTACACGTCGGGCAGAACGGCATGGTCAGGGTCGTCGACGTTGGCCCCACTTCCTGGGTGTTGAAGCCTTTTTATCCGTTCAATGGGGGCGGTGTTGACGCAGAAGCAATTTCACCAGACGAGCGACTTGAGGTGACTCTGCAATATTTAGCCTCCGGATCAAGCATGACGAACCTCTCTTACGAGTTCAGAATGTCTAATGTATACAGCTCGGGTGTTGGATTTGAACTAGTTGCGGAGGAGTTCGGCAGATTTATTTAAAACTCTAAAACTATCTTAAACTACTTATCTCTATTAGAATAGTAACCTAAACAATCAATACTTATCGTCTGCATACGGCTGCAGATGGCGTCGTCTTCTTATCTGTAACAATTAACGTGAAACGTTGAGGAAGCTGTTGGGCATCTGATTTTTGATCGGGTACGCGAGCGCTCTGCGGCCGCATTCTGGTCGGAAAATGGGTGTGGGCTTTTGCCGAAAAATCAGCTTGCTTCCGTTTGTTATTATTTAATTATAACTTACTGCGTACATTTTTAAATAAAGGGGGATACATTGGAATAGAGAAAGGGACCGGGACAGATGCTGTATAAATTAGGAAGAAGAAGAAAACAAAAGAGAGGTGAAACAAATAAGCGCACTACTTTCTTTGTTTGCACACTTTATTTGCGAAACGCCCTCCCTACCAAGATCCCACATGGCCATCGATATTAGTTGGGGATCCCTAAAAGTAGGCTTTGGTCTACTACCTCTTTCTGTTCGAGCGCTGCATGGTTCCAAACAATTTCAACACTTAGCACATATTAATATTATCGGACATAGATTATTTATAACAAGTGACCATAACACATCTCTCGAGACTCACAAGTTGCGGGTTTGAATAAATATATATGTAAATTAAAGTTTAAAGATAGATACATAATTCTAAAATATATACATCCAAGTACAGCTATCGCTTGGTATTCCACTTAGTCTAAATATGCGATATTTGATAAATATAGAGCAGGATAGCCCAAGGTGAATATAAAGAATAAATGAATTAACGTGACATAAGTAATTTCGGGTTAAGGTTGCTCTTTCTGATTAAGGCATACTTTTACGCGGGCTTAAGCCGGCATGCAAAGCTAAGCTTGGCCAAAGCTCAAGATCGGAAAAAGCTCTTCGCAAAAATTACCGCTTGCAAATAAATGTTGTAGCATTACTTACATGTCATTCCCACGTCGAAAGATCTTTCGTTGTGCAGAGTGTGTGTGTGTGTAATAAGTTAGCTGTTAGGAAAAAAATGTATTATTGCAAGCTTTGCCTGCATGCATGCATAATTATGCCCTTTGCGAAAATTATTAAGTTTTAAATGGTAACGTATATGTATCTTATAAAAAAAACATCTTTACGAGGTAAAAGTCTAGTGACGAAAACATTTTCATGCGCCAAAATTTCTGATATCCAATTTTGTGACGAATAATATTAAGTTTTACTTATAAATTACTAAAAAAAAAGTTTTCATAGGATGCACAAACGGAAGAACTCACTGCGTTCGTGAGAAGAGTGGACTATATAATGGAGCTATACCCCACCCAAGATCTGAGACAACACACATTTTATTTAGAGCCATCGAGCTACAGACTGAGGAACTGCTTCGTCGACTCTACAATACTAATTATAACGGAAGTATCCGTAAGTTTGTTGAAGACCTTGGATATAAATTATTTGTAATTTATATAGACTTATATAGACCACAAGAACCTTATTATCCTTATAATTATTAAGATATCATTGTTTTACATTTTTAGTTTCTTAATTCTTTTACGATTATTACCTAAGCTAGACGAGGCAGGGCAATGGTGGCAGGCGAAAATTGAGAGTTCATCTGGCAGACTCGCTTAAATAGATATTCAATTCCCACGATGATTGCAGTGATTAATATCACTGTTTTGGCTCTGGCGGAGTAGTGGGCTGCATGATGTAGGTCCAAGTCACCAGGAAAACCCAGAATCCGCCCTTGACGTGGCAAATCGGAGATTTTAAATGTACGCAACTCTCCTTGAAATTTGCGCTCCATCGACAGTAGCTGAGTAGTCAAGTTAAGTACTGGTACCCAAAAATCCACGTCTGTTGTCAAGACTTCGTAGGCCCACAAACTGACGTCTTCCGAATGGAGATAGCATCCTGGCTGAAGCTGAACGATTCCTTGTCCAGAAAGCTCAATTGGTTTTGGAGCACTCACAGAAGACATCAGCAGTTATTTCGTTTGGGATTAAAAACAACCACGAATTCGGCTTGTGAAGCTGGTACCAAATGTTCTTCGGCTGCATTATATTTACGTAGCAGCTTTCTGGTATCGTAGATCTTTTGAGTAGTAAAAGCACTTCAAAATTAGCTGCTGCTTTCACGTTAAAAAGAGGATGCCGCTGTGCACACAGTGTAAGTTCATCCATCTTGTGGAATTGGTCCCAGTTGTTTTCGGACATGCCGTAGTAAACTGTCTTCGCATCATCCATTAAGACATATTTGTATTCTGGCTGTGTTGAACAGGTTGCGGATACACTTGCAACGCTCTCAGTTTTTTGTGATTTATCAACGGGATCCTTACATTGAAGTGAATGGCTGAGCTGGTTGTCCTCGTCGTTATTTTGGATATCCGTCCGAGCTCAAGCGGATCGAGTGTTGGTAGTTGTACTCCTTCTGGCATATTCAGGACAATTCTTTGGATCGCTTCTGAAATTGTGTTTTTGGAAGCAAACTATCCAAAAAATTTCCATTTGTGTTTCAGATAATGTTAATTATGTCTCATTGCAACCGCTCGAACGCATCCATGGCCATTGACAGTGTTTCGTATGCATCCAGAAATACTTCATGGTCAATCGCAGTATTCAGGGCATTCTTCATTGAGTAGATTGCTGTGTTTATTATGTTGAAGTTACCCCAAATGACTTCATTTTGTTTTTTCATCACTTGGACGGTTGCATCCTGGACCGAAGATTGGTTGCGTAGCAGGTCGAGCAAGTACTCCTCATTTTGTCTACTTTGTTGGACCTTTTGCAGGAGTTCATCGGCGTGGTCTTCATCCATGAGCCCGAAAGGCCTTGGTACACGTTGTGTCTTCCTTGCCTGGGTTTGCTGGATGATATCATTGTGTTGTTGCAGCCTTGTTGCCTTGTTGTTCAGCAGCGACATCATGTTGTCGATGTGCGAATCGTTCTTCAACCTCGCTTTTATGGTCAGTAGCGACGCCTACGATTCCTCCACTCGATGCTTAAACGCCCCGTAGTCCTCCAGATCTGCATGTATGATTACATTCCACGCCGTCTTAGATAGCCCCACAATACCCTGCTCTTCATAAAATATTCCTGTCTTATTATATGTTTGTGTTATATTTTGGCAATATGATTTATTAGTAATACAAAGAAATGTTAATATACAGAGTAGCATATTTTTGTTTTTTATCTTATTTCTTAAATTAGGTTTTCTTGTGGGGATATTTTGTTTCTTTGTTTCTTCTTGTTCGTTTACTTTAGCTATTATTTTACCAATAATGGGCTTGGTAACCCTGCCCCTTCTCCAACTCGTTTGAGCCGGATTTCCTCTTTTAATAAAACGAGGGTACCAGGTTTTATATTCATTTTAGGGTTTGTCCATTTGTACCTTTTTTGCAGCTCGGACAAATATTCATCTGACCAGCGCTTCCCAAACTCGTCCGCATTTAATTGAACTGCTTTCCAGTGATCCCGGAAACCTCTGTAACTTTTGTTATCATGTGTGTCAATTATAGTGGACATGGCTTCCCCCAGTAGGAAATGTGCAGGAGTCAGTACCTGTAAGTCGTTAGGATCGTCTGATAATGGTCTTAGCGGTCTCGAATTCAGTACAGCTTCTATTTGTGTCATAAGTGTCGCTAATTCTTCGAAAGTCATTATCCGTACAGTAACTTTGTCAAAGTGTTTCTTGACAGATTTGACACATGCCTCCCACAGCCCTCCTACATGTGGTGCTCTTACTCGATTTGCTGTTGTGTGCAAAATAAATTTACCTCTGTTTGGTGTCTTTTAAATAGCTCATAAATTTCGTTTAAAGCATTAACTGCTCCAATGAAATTTGTACCACTATCAGAGTAAATTTTTTTAGGACAACTACGTCTACCAATAAATCGTTTTAAAGCCCCTATGAATGTTGCTGTTGTCATGTCCGATACTACCTCCAAATGAGCAGCTTTTGTTGCAAAACAAACAAACACACATACATATGATTTTTCCATTCTCTTGCCTTTTATCTTATGATGGATCATTATGGGTCCTAAGAAATCAATTCCAACGTTTAGGAATGGCCTACTCTGGATAACCCTATCTTCTGGTAGACAACCCATCATTTGATGAATTGGTCTTGGCTGCGCTCTAAAGCATCGATAGCAATGTTTTACTACCTTAGACGTTAGTTGTTTGCCTCTAAGTGGCCAATAGCTTTGACGCATTATAGCTAATAGCCCTTGAGGGCCTACATGTAAATGTTTTCCGTGTAAATACACGGTTAAAAGGTATACCCACTTGTCATCATATGGTACGAGAATAGGGTGTTTGAAACACCGTGTTTCGCATCAAAACTTAGGTGAGCATTCTGAATTCTACCCCCCACTCGATTTAAGTTATTTTTGTCCCAGGTAATTCTTTACCGTTCTTTAACAGCTTATATACATTTGAGAAATGCTCCTTTTGAATAATTTTTACTATTAAGACTAACGATTTCTTTCTAAAATCAATCAAGCTTGTTATGCCTGATTTTTTGCATTTCGCTATAAACATAAGCACATTAGCTATGACATTTTGCAGAAACATAAAACTATTTTTGTGATTTATGTTCCGCAATATTGGATCTACTTTACTTATTCATACTTTAAAGTTGATTTTTATTTCTGGGATTTCAAAGTTTTCTTCAATTTTCTGGTCTCTAATCTGATCGCCAGATCTTAAAAATGGGAGTCCCTGGAAACAAAATTGGTTGTCAAGAAGATCCCTCGGATAGGCACCTCTAGAAATTATATCGGCGGGGTTACTTTTTGTGTCTACATAGTTCCAATTCGAAATATTTGAATTAATTTGAATGTAATTTGTTCTATGAGAAACAAAGGTTTTAAGTGTTGCAGGATCTAGTTTGAGCCAACAGAGAACAATCTTCGAGTCAGAATAATACTGCATCGAATCAAACTTTATTTTAATACTTTCCACTACCTTATTTGTCAATTCCGTCAGAAGAGTTGCGGCACACAACTCTAGACGAGGAAGAGATAGTATTTTTGTTGGTGCTACTCTAGATTTAGAAGTGGCTATATTTATGAGCACTTTCCCATTGGGAAATATGGATTTTATATAAATAACAGCTCCATAGGCCCGAATGGATGCATCACAGCATTGGTAGTTCGGCTCTAAATTTTTCCCATACCTTTAATATTTTTAATGTGATTTCTTCATCCCAGTCCTTTTTTTTCTATTTTTTTTTTTTATTTTATTTTATTTATTGTCAGGCTAAAAGCTGCCGACATAACAATTAATTTAAAAATAATACATTAAAGTTAAAAATAGTATATATATATATATTTAAATTACAATATAAGTTAAAATTAAAAACTCTGGGGAATTTAAAATGAGAAAGAAAATGATTGGCCCAACATTTGTTGCTAGGATTGGGGAAAACCCAGAAAAACCCAATCAGACCAAAATAGTATTAATAAACAGTTAGTTTGTTAGACTAGTTAAACAAGATAATATAGAGGCTTTAATAGTGAGCGGAGAACACTCGAAACTAATCGTTCGGTACAGACTATTATAATCTGCACACAGAGTACGAAGAGGTTCGTGAAGCTCCCAGTTAGTGGAACAACGTGAAAGATGTAAAGGATTAAAGGTTCGAGTTACTCTAAAGGGTACGTTAAAGGTTATTTCATCCAACAAATTAGCCGAGTCTATGTGACCCTGCAGTAATTTGTGGATGAATATTACTCCAAGCATAATTCTACGGTTATTAAGAGAGGGAAGATTGAGTAAGAGAAGTCTACTAGAATATGAAGGCATCTGAATTTCTGAGTTCCAACTCAAGCCACGTAAAGCAAAAATTAAAAATTGTTTTTGAACCGACTCTATCCTGGCACGATGGGATTCATATTGAGGATACCACACACATGATCCATACTCAAGAATCGGACGAACAAGGGACGTGTAAAGAAGTTTAGTAGTAAAGGGATCATCAAATTCCTTGGACTATCGCTTAATAAACCCGAGAACTCCCATTGCTTTATTGACAGCTATCGCGATATGCTTATCAAATTTCAGTCTATGATCTAGAACTATACCCAAGTCATTAACTGATCTTTCGGAATCGTTCAAGCATTCCAATAAAATGCCATTAAGTGAATACCGTGAAATAACGCGGGAAGATCTATAAAAAGTCATAACTTTACATTTCGAACTATTGAGATTTAATAAATTATCTTGGCACCAAAGATGGAAAGCATTTAAGTCAGCTTGTAAGAGACTAATAGAAGAAGGATCGCTATACGATATACAAAGCTTGACATCATCCCCATACATGATTGCATGGGAGTGAGATAGTATAGATGGAAGATCATTTATAAATAACGTGAAGAGTAGTGGACCAAGATGACTACCTTGCGGTACTCCAGAAGTAACTTTAACTGACTTTGAAAATGAATTTTTAAAAATAACTCTTTGTGTTCTGTTACTTAAATAATTTGAAATCCAAAGAAGAAGATTGTACGGAAAACCAAGAAGATCAAGCTTATGAGTGAGTAGAGAGTGGTTTACAGAATCAAAAGCTTTACTAAAATCAGTGTAAATAACATCAGTTTGCATCTTTTTCTTGAACCCTTTAATCACTAGGGAAGTGAACTCAAGTAGGTTAGTGGTTGTAGATCTACATCTCATAAGCCCGTGTTGAGTAGGTGAGATAATAGAGCTACATAAATGTTGAAGATGAGAGGTTATAATTTTCTCAAACATCTTCGGAATAGCAGACAACTTGGAGATACCTCTATAGTTCTGAACATCGGACTTAATACCCTTTTTATGAAGAGGGATAATATAAGAATCTTTCCATAGCGCTGGGAAAGAGGAGGAATCTACGGACAAAGTTAACAACTTATGTAATGGTCTACATAAAGATTCTGCACAGTACTTAAGAACAGAAGCAGGCACCCCATCGGGACCTGGTGCGTGCACTGGCTTAATCAATTTAAGATCGCAAAGAAGCGAGCTTTCTGTGATTAGAGGGCTGTAAATACAGTTAGAACAGCTTAACCTATACGGGTAAGGCTGGCCAACACGGAGACTACTCGTAGAATATGTAGTTTGGAAAAAGTCAGCAAACAAATCTGCTATGGATTGATCAGTATTAGCTTGAATATCGTTGAAGACAACAGAAGATGGTAATGATGAGGCTTTGCGTTTAGAGTTTACGAATTTGTATAATTGCTTCGGATCTTTAGAGAATTCAAGCTTACAACGTTGCAAGTAATTATTATAACATTGTGAGTTAAGAACTAGAAAGCTAGAGCAGGTAATTAAATATCGAGAGAAATCATAAGGATTTCCAGATTTTTTATATTTTTTAAATTTTTTTTTTTTTTTAAATTGCTTGGATTTCACATTTTTTAAATGTGATAATTCTCTAGAGAACCAAGGAGGTCTATTGCAACTAATTGGTGATGCAAGTGGAACACAGATGTCGAAAAAAGAGTTAAGAGTATTATAAAAAAGCTTAATGGCATTATCCAAGTTAGAACATGTGTATAGTTGAGACCAATCAGAACATGAAATTAGACTGTTTAACTTATTAAAATCAATTTTACTAAAACTCCGTTCTCGCTCAAGTGGCTGAGATGATAGAACAACAGGCCACAAAGGTAAATTAATGCGTGCGTTTAGAGTTGGGTGGTAAGGGTCTTCCGGAATAACCAATGGATCAATCCTGTATACTATGCTATTGGTAGAGTCCAATACGAATAACAGGTCAAGTGTCCTGTTGATAGAATTGCACACAGGATTGATTTGCACCAAAGAAAGCTCAGAAAGACCGTCAATAAATTCGTGAGAGCTATCAGGAAAAACTGAATGCGAGTCGTTTGAGGAAAACCATCGAACATCTGAAAGATTAAAATCACCTAAGACAAAGAGCATGTCAGTATCAGAAAGTAGAGATGATATAAATTTAATAGCAGTCAGGTGACTATCGTATAAAGTGATATCAGAAAGGGGTGGAATATAAGAACAAGTAAAATAAATTGAAAATTTAAGAAAAGAAGCTTTCACACAAATAAACTCAATATCAGAATTTAATGTAGTTGAAATCGGTTCTGAGGACAGATTGGAATCCACGGCCAATAGTACTCCGCCACCTTTACGAGCTATACGATCACATCTATATATAGAGTATTTAGAAGAAAGAATAGAAAAGTCTGATGTGGCAGGCTTGAGCCAGGTCTCAGTAAAACAAATGACATCAAAATCAAAAGAATGACTATTGAGATATAGATTAGAGAGTTTACTATTAAGGCCTCGAACATTTTGATAGGCTAGAGTTAGAGAAGAAATTAGTTTTTTGATGCTTCATTTGAAGATGAAGCCGGTAGAGAGGAGCCAACACCTGAGATCGGAGCCCGATCTCTCTTTCAAGTAGAATTTCCCTTGTATTCAGCAACAAAGATATGTTCGGGCCAGAAGTGTTGATGACAAATTTTATCAAAAACCTTCTCCGAACATGATATCTTAAATGAAGATATTTCCCTAGGATAATTAAAATTAAATTTATCCACCGAAATGTCAGGATCCTGTATAATGTTTTGGATGTAAGCCTTAACATCATACGAGGACTGATCTTTGGCAAGCCTAGAAACAAAGACATGCTTCATAGGCTCCGGAGGAGGAACGCCTTGGAGGGGCTTAGACATGCGAGGAGGTACGACAGTCAAAGTATTGGCTGCCTTAACAACTGGCGTGGCATTTGATTTTACTCGATTGGGAACAGACGGAACAGGTGAGGCGGAAACTGCACTATCGGGTGGGCTGGGTCCTAGTCCAGTCATAGCTTGCTGAGAAGTAGATGGCTGAGAGTTAATAATTGATGGCTGCAGACCCAGGTCTGATGGCGGGATTGAAAAGGACATCTGCGCCTGGCGCGGAGCAGAACTACTCTTTTTATGTTTAGGAGGCTCATTCAATAATGATGAATTACTGAATAAGTTCTCCATATCCGAAAATAGGACATTTGCCTTGTGAAAAATTTTAGACAAGTCCTTAAAAATATCTCTAGTTCGCTCCATATATTTACGAACTTGCACCTCAATGTCCCGGCAAGTATCACAGCGCCATCTCAAACCATTGTTCTTCTCAAGACAATCTTTGACTTTAACCGTTATACCAGCACATTTCAAGTGAAAAGTCCGGTCACAAAAGAAGCAAGAAATAAATTCTTGCTTGGGGTCAGGTCCATGACACTTGTTAAAAAAACACACTAAATCGGACGACATAATAAAAAAGGGGTTTTTATAGTCAACTATGACATTCTTTAGGGGAATGATAAACGAAATGAAAAGAAAAATGCAGAACAATAACAACGCTTGGTCACAAACGGCCGCTTAAAGTGCAGAAAGCAAGCACAAAGCAAGAGATGAAAACGGCTCGATCTAAAAGCTCTTTGAAATTTCTATGAATTTGATCTCTTTTCAAGCATATCATTATTTCAGAGAGTGTTGAATGAAACCTTTCAATCTGTCCGTTAACTGTACTTTTATTGGGGGGTGTTTTGTAAATTTGCATTCCTAGTTGGTCAACTAACATGAATCGTATTGATTCAGAATTTAGAGATTTTTCATTGTCCATTACTATAAATTTTGGAACTCCAAAATAGAATACTATGTCGCGAAGTGGTGTCCTAATCTTATAAAAAAACCTCTTTACGAGGTAAAAGTCTAGTGCCGAAAACATTTTCATGCCCCAAAATTTCTGATATCCAATTTTGTGACGAAAAATATTAAATTTTACACATGAATTATTAAAAAATAAAATTTTTGTCACTGGCACTTCGCAAAAAAGTACTAGCCCAGTGACAAAAATTTTATTTTTTAATAATTCATGTGTAAAATTTAATATTTTTCGTCACAAAATTGGATATCAGAAATTTTGGGGCATGAAAATGTTTTCGGCACTAGACTTTTACCTCGTAAAGAGGTTTTTTTATAAGATATCAGAAATTTTTTAATAAGACATCGGAAATTTTGACAATTGCAATATTTTTTTAAACAATTCAATAATTATATAATTAAGAGAATTAAAAACACATTCAATCAGAGACGTTTCAATATTATATATATTTATAAATATATTTCGATCTTGCTGTAATTGGAATTACAAAATGTTTCATCTGCCGCAAAAAGAATTCACCACTTGCAAGCAGTATCTTTCCACATGCACTGCAAGCAGTGCAAGTAGTGTACATGCAGTAGTATACATGCAGTAGTGTAAAGGTAAAAGGTATATTCAATTAACAGGTAATATCTTGCCTAAACGAATTTTGAGAGATAGGTGTTATATGTCAAAAGACGCGGAATTGAATTGTCTACAACATACTACATATTTAAAAGTGAATTCATTTGTAGATTTTTCATAAATTAAAAAAAAAAATTTTTTTTCACCTGTAGCTGTTTACCTTTTTACTTTAAAAAAAAACTTTGAAGGTATGCCTAAGAGCCCTTCAAAATACCTTTTCATCGATATATAGATCATATCTGTAGCTTCTATCGTTTGGATGCTATGAGGGTTTTAATTTTAGCGGTTTTTAGCGATTTCCCGCTAAACTAGCTATTTTTCGAAAAAGTCGTAGAACAAACGTTTCTATATTTTTGAGCGGGAACAAGTCCTCATTCAAACATTTAAGCTAAATCAACGCTTTGATACAAACAAACAAACAAACAAACAAACAAACAGACATACTGACTTTTCATCTCATTTTCGAAAGGCGACTAAAAATTTCAACATTAATTATTTTTTGAGCCAGTAATCGGATTTCGATGATCGAGGTGTCATTCGACGCGTATTTTTGATTAGAAGAGTAAAAAATTAAAAAATAAATCAAAAAGGCCCCAACGGCCCCATTTGCTCCAATAATTTAAATTTTTCCCCTCCCACTTACACCTGCTTATCGCACGAACCAGGTGAGTTTCCAAAAGTCTTAGTATGCACATTTGTAAGTTAAATTGATACCTTTCGATCGGTATATAACTCGACCCGATCGGACAGTCATAGCAAATTTTCCATTCTTCCTGTGTATATATGCTAGTCGCTTTCGCACCCTTCGTGCTGCTTTCGTCACTAGCGCGGACTGCCGTCCGCAGTGATGTGTAAAAAAATGCCGAATTAAATTGCCTATATATCACATATTTTAAAGTGATTTAGACTTTATTTTAGCTTAGATCATTTTTCACATGTGTGATGCTCCCTGCACCCTAGGTGGCAGAGATCGCTTGATGATCAACGTCCGTTTTGGATCGTATTTTGAGGATCGAGGTGTCATTCGACGCGTATTTTTGATCAGAATAGTAAAAAATAAAAAAAAAAATCAGAAAGGCTTCAACGGCCCCATTTGCTCCACTCATTTAAATTATTCCCCTCCCAATTACACCTGTTTATCTCACGAACCAGGTAAGTTTTCAAAAGTTCTAGTATGCACATTTGTAAGTTAAATTGATACCTTTCGATCGGTATATAGCTCGACCTGATCGGACAGCCATAGCAAATTTTCCATTCTTGCTGTGTATATATGCTAGTCGCCTTTCGCACCCATTGTGCTGCTTTCGTCACTAGCGCGGACTGCCGTCCGCAGTGATGTACTTATTTAGATAGAGTCGACACTAGTTTTAAGATTATGTTTGGTTTTGTTTTAGTCATTGTCTAGTCTGATCTTATCTTATGTACTTACTATCTGACACATATCTTTTACTCCTTCTTACTCCTAGTGCTCTCTACTTATTTACTCTACATATCTTTCACCCCTTCTTACTCTTCGTGCTCTCTACTCCCGCATGCATGCAGGCTCGCTTATGTTATTATACCCTGTGCCCATTGAAAATGGTCAAAAAGGGTATATTAGATTTGTGTGATGTATGTTACAGGCAGAAGGAAGCATCTCCGACCATATAAAGTATATATATTCTTGATCAGCATCAACAGCCGATTCAATTGAGCCATGTCCGTCTGTCTGTCCATCTGCCCGTCCGTCTGTCCGTCCGTCTGTTTGATCGCGTCGATCTCAGAAACTATAATAACTAGAGACTTCAAATTTGGTATGTAGGTTGCTGGATATCGGACGCAGATCAAGTTTGTTTTTAAATTTGGATCGGAAAACTATATCATATAGCTACCATAGGCACGATCAGTCGAAAATCAAGACTCAGTATGAAAAACTTTTTTGTTGTTTGAGATATGGGTAAAGGTCCAGTCTATGCGGCACACCTCCAAAAAAAAAAAAAAAAAAAATCCAAAATTAGAGCCTGATTTATGATGAATTTAGGTGTAAAAATTATTTCCGGGTCTTTTATAGTTTTTTTTTAAAAAAATTTTGAAATTTTAATAAAAATGAACTATTTTTTTGTTCTCTTGTGCATGTTGAATAAATTTGAACGTTTACCAACACTATTTTTTTCATATTAATTTTTACCGTGATTTCCAACAGTGTACAACGTAATCATGTCAAAGAGTTGAATAAAAAAATGTAACTTATTGAAAATAAGCAAATCATTTTGGATAAAATTTGGTGGTCCTGGAAAGGACCGATTTGATGCCAAGGCTTCATCAATAATATTCGTGTAATATTGAAGTGCCGCAGGCGAAAAATTTTGAAAAAAAAAAAATCGCGCGATTTTTTTTTTTTCAAAATTTTTCGCCTGCGGCGCTTTAATCACATTTTAATAACCAGGATTGCATGAGTATCTTCATTGATCTTCATCTAGCAATTGCCATAAAGAGCTCATGAACCCTTTCTGTGTGGCTCGTAAATTTCTTTTGAAATTGAAATTTGGCCAAATATCCAATATAATGCTCTGGTTTACTTCCAAAATGTGGAATGTGGTCCCGCATATCCCTCTTACATGAGGATGAAAGTAGTGTTGGTAAACGTTACATATAATCGAAAAAAAAGAACCATGCAAAGCTCAAATCAACCCTGTAAAACTCAAAAGAACATTCAAATAGTTCATTTTGCATAAAAAGAACAGAAAAAAAGTTCATTTTTATTAAAATTTCAAAAAAATTTTAAAAAAAAACCATCAGTCGAAAATCAAGTCTCAGTATGAAAAACTTTTTTGTTGTTTGAGATATGTGAACCAAACTGACAGAATATGTATATGAGATGGTCGAATACATTCTGACCTAATTTGATTGTAATCGGATTACTATATCATATAGCTGCCATAGCAACCATCAGTCGAAAATCAAGTCTCAGAATGAAAAACTTTTTTGTTGTTTGAGATAACTAAACCAAACTGACAGAATATGTATATGAGATGGTCCCAACCAATATTCTATTTTATGGAGACTGGCAGAGGGTATCCTCCAGTCGAGCAAACTCGACTGTAGCCGCGCCCACTTGTTTTGATCTTGTAATTGCTGAGCGCCGAGATTTCGACCCGTGTGATAATTCTATGCCGTCGTGACCCATTTGTGTCACTTGAGTGTTGTTGAATTCCGAGGAATGATTGAAAAGTATGGTCATTTATGAACTAGTTCCAAATTTCACTTCGCTCCATGATACAAATAAATTTTCAGAAACGATGTTGCTTCAATTAACGCACAACACCTAATAAATGAAATGCTCCACTTTCGAAGCAGCCAGAAAGCAGAAGCAAAGGAATTTCCAAAATTATAAAAAGCTTACTGCTGCTGCTGCTTCGACTTTTGTAGAAAACTGTGTTCTGATATTACTTCGACTGCTACTTTTGTTTTTTTTCAGAAGCATAAGCAGAAGCAGCAGATAATATTGAACTGTTGCAAACAGTCAAAGCAGAAGAAAGTCAAAATTTTGTAACTTTAGCTGTTTCGACTTTAGATTTTTAAACACTGCTTTAAGGTGCTTCATCAGCCTAAGGAGAAAGCCACGCACCATATGGACCGACAATGCAATTAACTTCGCTGGAGCGAAAAATGAGCTTGCAGCGCTTAAACAGTTGTTTTCGAGTGATCCTCATATTTCATCTGTCGCCGCAGTTTGCCTTGCGGACGGCATCGAATGGAAATTCATTCCTCCTCGATCGCCTTATTTTGGCGGCTTGTGGGAAGCGGCTGTCAAGCGGCTGCGCATTTTTTAAGGGTTCCACCTTCACCAAGTTTCCTGAGCCGGACGTCACGCATCTAGAGGTCAATCTTCTCAGCCTGTGGCAGCAAGTCAGCCAGATGACCCAAAACTTCTGGAAGAAGTGGAGCACCGAATACTTGTTGCTTCTTCAAGAACGATCCAAGTGGCGAGCCGCGAATAGCAACTTGCAAGTGGGGAGCGTCGTGCTGCTGAAAGAAGACAACTTGCCACCTTTAAAATGGCAGCTAGGCCGAATCGAGGAAGTGATTCCTGGGGCAGACGACATCATCAGAGTCGAGATAATCCGGACAGCGACGGGTATAATGAAGAGAGCCGTGGCCAAGAGAGCGGTGCTCTCCGAGGACTCCAATTTAGTTGGAAATGTACCTTTTCCAACGGGGGCAGGATGTTCGGAGCAGAGCATTTGAATTTATTGATTTGTATTAATCTTGTCATTTATATTAATTGTCAATTTCTAACCAATTAATGCAGCTCCTGTGCGTATGCAAAAAAATTAATAATAATGCATTATGCATGTTATTGTAATGTACTCATTTTGGCACACATATATTCTGTAAGAAATATGCAATTTACTAAGAAAACAGTCGGCAATAAACCAAGTCAACGAAAACTATTAGATCGTGTTTTTACTTAATAATACGTAGCACTTTGACTGCTCATTGAGAACTGAGAGTATCAGTTTACTGTGGAGTCTCTTTAGGGAAAAGATAACTATGTTGGTGACGCGTTGTCAAGGATAACCATCGAACAACTAAAAGAAATGCAAAGACATGTCCTGAAAGTCACTACCAGGCAACAAACTAGACAAAATAAACCCTGCGCAAGGGAAGAAAAAGAAAAAACTATTTCGCTTAGGCAAAATATTGAAGCTTCTAAGCCCAACGTATATAAAGTCATCCAAAATGACGATGTACGAAAAGTAGTGGCCTTGCAATTAACAAATAAGAAATGTTATTTTAAACATGGAAAATAAGTTATTGCAAGAATTGATGTTAGCAATTCGTATACCAATAGAGCTCTCGACTTAGGTCATTTTTTCTAAAGGCTTGAAAAGCAAGCCGGTATACAAGAAATCAGCCAACTCAAAGTGGCACAGTTTCAATAGATACTATTAAAAATTTGAGCAATAAAATATTAAAATCATTAAGAGTAGCGCTACTCAAGCCGGTTACCACAATTAATAATGAAAAAGAAAAAGAAGCAATATTGTCTACATATCATGACGATCCCATACAAGGAGGTCATAATGGCATTACGAAAACACTACAAAAGGTGCTGGAAAAATATGAAGTACGTACGTAGATGTCCAAAATGCCAAAAATAAAAGATAACGAAACATACAAAGCAGAGACCGTAACTTTTATAAGTTTTAAAATAAAAATTTCAAATTAACTATTATTTTCACGTTTTTATTTTAAAGTTACGAAATAACAATAATTCTTAATTTTTATTTAAAAAGTCAAAAATAATCGTTAAAATTAATTTTTTTAATAAAAGTTGAGAAAAAACTCTTAAAGTAAGAGTTATTTTTGATTTTTATTTTAAAAGTTACAAATAAGAGTTATTCTGCAACTTTTATTTTAAAAATCAAAAAATAATAGTTAAGTTGAATAACTTTTGATGGTGGTGTATTACAAAAATTTAAAATTATTCTTGATCTATGACTCGAGACCTTTCATACGAATATTAAGGATCCGATTATTTTCTATTATTTTTCATTTCTTTTATATTTGGTTGCAGTAATATATGTTTGTTGCAATTATTGGCAAACCAAATACCAATTTATTTTTTTTATATAATTAATAATGTTTTTAACAATTGTGAACAATATTTTAAATTATTTTTTGTTTAGTTTTAAAAACATAATTTGCTTTAGGAAAATTCGAGACAAATTGCTTCGCAACTCGTGCTATACAAGCTTCAGTGCTGAAAATGCCCTTTCGACGCTGACTTGTGCTGCAGGAACACAATGAATCACCTTTGCTAACTGGTATAAGCGGGGATAAATGAATTTTTTCTCCTCCCAATAATTCATAATATTTTCGTTAATGTCAATTGGCTTGGGACAATGAGCAAGTGCTCTGTGACGCGATCGAGAACTGGCTTGTAGAAGGCAGCTCCCAAGTATGCGCAGCGGGATGTGACGAATCTAAGCTTGTTACTGGTACCAAATGCAAAACAATAAACAGAAGAATATCTAAGTAATGGAAGCATCCATTACACATAGATTGGAATTAGAGCCCTGCATGAGCTCACACTAAATCGTGTTAACAGTCAGAAATCACACTGTGCACACATTCAAAACGACACAGTGTGCTTTTCAAGTCATAATTTCAATTCCTTATGATACATTCATTTTTCGGACTCATTGACTCGAAGCTAAGCTGTCGTGTGATTCAAATCATTTCATATGATACTGTTTAACACTGTTATGAAAATTTTCTGTCATTCAAGTCGTTTTGACAGTTGAAACAGTGTTGAATGTGTGCACAGTCATTAGAAAGAGTGCACAGTCATCAGAAAATTTTTTTTTCAGATTTGTTTTAATAAAAATATAATAATGGAAAATAATTGGAGTATTCAAGATGATAATGTAAGTGAAAAATTTTATCTGTAGTAAATAAAATCTAAAATAACTGCCCAAAAGCGCGGCAAAAGCAAGGTGTGGGACATTTTTGGCCAGGAAAACAACGAAATACCAAATATCGTGGCGTGCCGAGCTTGCTTTAGCGTGTTTAAATTTACTGGTGCCACCTCCAATTTAGTCCGCCATAAGTGCTATAAGGCCAGCAAATTGGAAGCCAATGAAAACGTTCCTGAACCTGTCGTAGATGCCGAAACAAAACTAACAGTGACAAAGGCTGTAACGAAGTGGGTCGCTTAAAATTGTCGGCCTTTCACCATTATCAGCGATTCGGGGATTAAATACGTTATATCGATCGCCCTGGAGATTGGAAGTCGTTTTGGATCAAATGTTAACGTTAAAAAATTGCTTCCTCATCCAAAAACTGTATCTCGAAATACATCAGAGCTATATCATAAGGAACTCCATGATTTAACTGCAGAAATAGCCTTGATGAAAGGAAATGGTTATTCTAATACCACGGACGCGTGGACGGACAGGTTTTCCCAGAAATCCTATATATGCGTAACTCTGCATTATATATTTGAAGGCAGCATGAAAACCCGATGTTGAAAATGATCTGCATGAATGATGAACCACCAACAGGTACGCATTGAATACTGTTATATGGGGTAATAAATTTTAGAAACGTCTTATTTTTCTTTTATGCTTTAATTTGTTTACATGCTTAATTGTCTGCACTAAAGTCGAAGAGTGTGGTTGAAAAAGCATTTAAGGCGGTTCCAGAACTCACTGAAATGGAAAAAACATGCGGAAAACTAGTCAAATACTTCAAGAAGTCCGGACAGAACTCAAAACTTAACTTAAGTTTAAAAGGCGGTTGTCAGACAAGATGGAACACAATCTTTTACACAATGCGATCGCTTGAGCATAACTGGCATGAAATTGTTACAATTTTAATGGAAAAAAATCAAATGCATCGTATAGAATCTTTGAATTTAAGCAACATTATCGCAGTGACAAATGTCCTATCAAAAATAGAGGAGATGTCAAAATTCCTGGAAGGGGACAGTTATTCAACCATTCAATGGGTTATCCCTCGCGTTTATACTCTTCAAAAAAAAATCATAAACTCAAATTTAAAGAAAGACATAGAAAAAAATCTAAATATGTCTTTGAATGAGAATACCGATTCGTTACTGTTGAAGTATATAACAAAATACCATAGAATTGCGCTGTTTTTATTTCCTCCAACAAATCAGCTAAGACAATTGGATAGCGAACTCACAATTAAAGAGTGCAAGGATATGATGCGGTCGTTTTTGACAAATGGTACGGAGCGTATAGAATCGTCGGCGAGTTGCCCAAATAAATACGACGAGTTTTTAGCGGACTTTATCGAACCGCTATCAGAAGAGTTAAGCGGAGAACTATTAAATAGGGAAATAATGGCCTACTCCAACATAAGAGTTCCAATGCACGAGCACTTCAATGTTTTGCATTGGTGGAAAGAAAATAAAGCTCAATTCCCTTCCTTATTTAAGTTAAGCTCTAAAATTTTTTCAATACCAGCATCCTCAGCGTCATCCGAAAGAGTGTTTTCGCAAGCAAGAAACCTTATCTGCGAAAAAAAAAGTTCCATTGCTGGAAACGCAGACATGGTGAACAAAATAATGTTTCTAAATATGAATATGGAAAAATAAATAAAATAAATGAATAATACACACAAATTTAATATTCAATCAATTTTAATACTTGTTTAACCACCCCAAAAAACATTAAGCTTATAATAGTGTGCACAGTGTTAGCTTGAACATGTCGACTATGATTCTACTTATGAATCTATGAATCGGAATCACACTACCTTTTTATATGACTCGACTGGATATTTGAATCATGATTTTGAATGAGTTGTAAGTCAAAGTGATTGTATAGAAAGTGTGACAATTAATAGTGTTTGTGATTCACATGAGTCGTTTGAGAGAAATTGAATAATTTTGAGTTTAGTGTACACTCATGCAGGGCTCTAATTGGAATACAATACGTGAAAGAGTTAGCGAGCTAAAAACTGAGTTCGAAAAATCCTGCAAAAGCTTTTCTTAAAATAGACCCGTACAACCGAGTACCATCAATAAACACACTATTAATTTAGTGAAGATCTATAATGAGATACCGGAGTTGTTTCTAGACAATAAGTCTAGGCTCTCCGATCTCCAGTGGACTCAAGCTTCAGACGTTATCAAATGTCTTAGGGAACAATTAGTTTACATAAAAGAGAAACATAGTTTAGATATACATTTACCTAATGTAAAAAACAGTGCGGTAACATTTATATCTATTAGAGGTCTGCATGAATGGAAAGGAATTGAAAGAAGCCGAATGAGAAGTCGAACGATTTTGATTGAGCTTGAAGCTTCGTGTCAGACTCAGTCGCACAGCACTCAAGAATGTGACATGAAGTGAATGAGTGAGAAATCTACTTTATTTTGAGTTAATTCGAGTTTGTTTCGAATTTCGATTTACTTTTCATATTTTATTTTTTGCATGCGTATTTTCTGCTGTTGTTTTCATATGCGTAATAAATATAATGAATATAAGAAAGAAAACAATGAAGAGCAATAAACAGCTTAATATAAATAAAATTTATAAAATTGAAATCTAATTCTTCTTATTAATAAGAAGTTTTTAATCTAAGTTTGAATCCAAAAACATAACTTTATTGACATTGTCTGTGTTGGTGGCAATAAAACAACGCTCTTCCGTTATTATATTTTTTTCATCTGAATTGACTCGACCAGGAGCCGCGCTGCTAGCTGGAACACGGAATATTTATATTCAGCTTGTTTTGTTCAATAAGGGAAAAATACTTTTCTGTTTATTCCTTCAACCCAGACAATCAAAGTCATTATTCCAAAGTGAAAAAATTCAGTCATTTGACAATTAAAATTACGAATTATTCGATTGAATCCGGCCATTTCAATTTCATTACATTCACATAGCACATTAATTCATTTGCCCTCATTTCGATAAGAAGCTGTCATTTTAGAACTCAATGTCACTCACACTCAAACGAATTCAGTTCAAAGTGGTCCTCGCACTCACTTAATTCGACATCGTTCGAATTAATTTATTTGAACTCAAATTGAGTGAATTCATGCAGACCTCTAAAGCTTCAGGTGAAATAAGGTAAGTTTTTTTTCACATTTTGGCGGTTTTCGAGAAAACGCCGCTAACGATTTTTTTTAATTTTCAATAGTATATTAATTCATTTGCACTCATTTCGATAGGGAGCTGTGATTTTTGAACTCAATGTCACTCACACTCAAACGAATACAATTCAAAGTGTGCAACTTGTCACTAATATGAGACGTTTACCAACACTACACTTTCTCATATATTTTTTTTGTGTTTTCAAACACTATTACGCTAGAACAGGAACATGTTTAAAATGTGCATATAAAAAAAAATAAAACCAAAGGAAATATTTAAATCTCTTTTTTTAAAATTTGTATATATTTCGAACAAATATGGCAAGAAAATTGTTAAAAAGGGTGGGCGAGGTGTTTGGAATACTCAGGGGTAAGTGCGCCTGCGACTTACTTTGCACATAGCACTAACCACGGTTGCATGAGCGTCTCAATTGATTTGGGCTTCTCTATAAGGATCATAGAGTCGCCCAATGGCCATGAACAACTCATGAACAGTGTTGGTAAACGGTTGAAACATCGATAAACAACAAAAACAACAGTGAAAAAAGTAAATTTTTATCTAAAATTCAAAATTCAATAAAAACAAGTGGGCGCGGCTAATGTCGAGTTTGCTCGACTGGAGGATACCCTGTGCCAGTCTCCATAAAATAGAATATTGGTTGGGACCATCTCATATACATATTCTGTCAGTTTGGTTCACATATCTTAAATAACAAAAAAGTTTTTCATACTGAGACTTGATTTTCGACTGATGGTTGCTATGGCAGCTATATGATATAGTAATCAGATTACAAACAAATTTGGTCAGAATGTAAGCGACCATCCCATAGCAAATTCCTAGCATAAAAATTTCGCAGTGCTGGAGACAGGCCTTAAGACAGGAAATCGATATCAACATAGAGCATGAAATATATAACGCTCTAACATTACAAGCAATCACTGTAAACAACACTCTCATCTTTAATATTCAAATTCCAATTTTATCGACAGTAAAATACAACTTGTATCAATAATTACCTCTCCCTTTTAACGAAACTAAATTTCTAATTTTACCAAAATATGTAATTAAAAATAAGCTAGAAGTTAAAATTATATATTCACCTTGTATCAAATTGGGCAATGTTTATGTATGCGAATCACCGTCCGAATCAAACAATCCAAGCTGTCTCAATAACCTCATCAACAATAAAAAGGCAACATGCGACACCATCAATGGAAGTCGTTCCCCACAAATATTTTTACCACTAAAAGGACTTCTGCTCTTATTCAACGTCGAGAACCTAAACATTACGTCTGACTGCATGTCGGACAAGATTTTTAGCGGTTCCATGGTCATCCATTACGAGAACTGCTCAATCGCTACAAATGGCACCAAATACGTAGAAGCAACCACCACCGTCACCGATTCAATAACGATCAACCTACCACATGTACACAACCTAACAGCGATATTCACGCCCGAAGAACTTAACTTACAAGATCTACATCTAAAAAACTTAGAAACAGACCAAGCCACCACACATCTCACAGCCGTCTATATCCTCGTTGGTATCTTAACCTTGGCCACAATCTCCATCTGGATCCTCAAGAAGAACTCAGTCACCTTCACACCAACACCGCTGGACACCGTTGTCACTCCTGCCATGCCTTCCTTTATCTATGCCGTCATTATGGCCGTCGTTCCAAGTTAGGGGGGGAGGAGTTACCGCCTACGCTTCTTCTTCACCCCCACTTAAACCCCCGCGGACGTTGACGACGTTCCAATGATCATGCCATTCATCGTTGCATTGCAACATACACTGGCGGGTAGCCTAAACAACAAAGTGCTGCCACAGCATACCAGGGATTACAATGTAAACAACTCTTCGATGTGGGACTCGACATCCGGCTAAGTGCTGACTCGCTACTTCGCAACATACATAAGCCCCAACCAATTCTATGTACTCTTTTATATATAAGTCGCAAAGCCTCTGCCGAGGTTTCCTAAAAGTAAAACTGAATAAACCAAAACACTTAGAATTCGGGAAGCAAATGGAGCAGTTGTTCTTTATTGAAATCTCGTCTTATAATATAAAAAATTCAAACACACAAACTTATACAACACACACACCACTATAAATATCAAAATGGTAACTGGCGCAGCCGTTTTCAAGGACCGAGGATCGCCCCTACAACATCTATACCTTCTCTGCAAACCCCAAACGATGTCTACCAAAATATTGCTAATCATTACAATGTAATAATACAGGTGAGCGGTGACAATGTTAAAAAAAAAGAAAGAAAAGTGAAGAAAATTTATATTCTCGTTGTGAAAAAAAAATTATTTCAAAAGGCCGAAAGCTAAAATTTTTTTAAAAAAAATATGTTGTGCAAAAGGAAAAAAGAAAAAATAATGGTTTTTTTAAAAAAAAACAAACAAAAAATATGCAGATTTTTAAACGTATGAAAATCGAGTGCCGATAATCAACTAATGTATCAAAATAAATAAATTCTGATAATGTTTCACTGTGCAAATAGCAAACGCTGGAAAAAAAAGAGAAAAATGTTTAAAAAAAAAAATGATGAAAATAAATAACAAAATATAAATACATATACATGTTTTTACAATTCGAATAATTTGTGTCACTACTGCAGGCATCAAACGCTGATCACTGCCAGAAACATAAAGTAAAAAAAAAAAAAATAAAAAAAAAAAAATAGTAATAATAAAACAAAAATTTTCTCACTGTGCAGATATCAAATGCTGATCACTGCCAGAAAATTTAAAAAAAAAAATATTTTCACAAATTGAATAATTTTTCTCACTGTGCAGATATCAAATGCTGATCACTGCCGGAACAAAAAAAAATATATAACTACAAATTTTTTTTTCCCACAAATCGAATAAATTTTTTTCTCTGTGCAGATATAAAGTGCTGATCACTGCCAAGAAAAAAAAAATTTAAATATAATAGTAAATAATTACAAAAATTTTTTCCACAAATCAAATAAATTTTCTCACTGTGCATATATAAAGTGCTGATCACTGCCAAGTAAAAATTATAATAATAAATAATTACAAAAATTTTTCCACAAATCAAAAAAATTTTCTCACTGTGCAGATATCAAGTGCTGATCACTGCCAAGAAAAAATTATAATAATAAATAATTACTAAAATTTTTCCTCAAATCGAATAAATTTTCTCACTGTGCAGATATCAAGTGCTGATCACTGCCAAGAAAAATTCAAAAAAAATAATAATGAATTATTAAAATTTTTTTTCCAAAAGTCGAACAAATTTTCTCACTGTGCAGACATCAAGTGCTGATCACTGCCAAGAAAAAAATTATAATAATAAATAATTACAAAATTTTTTTTTCACAAATCGAATAAATTTTTGTCACTGTGCAAGAATCAAGTGCCGACCATTGTCAAGTGCACAATACGTAAACAAAACAGAAAATATACGTACAACATTAACGATCAGTCACTCCCATACAAATTGCTAAGCTTGTAATTTGATTCGCCTCTCGTCGCTGCATATTTCATTGTATTCACAAACACTTATGTCAGCATACCACAACAATTCAAGTGGACGTCATTAATGTAACACGAGACTTTATGCAAAGTAGTGGCCGTCGTTTTGTTTACAATTTTCATTTTTATAAAGTATTTAAGCCCTGGCTACAAAGTAAACAGAACGAGTGCCCATTGCTTGCTATTTGAAACACCCATCGGGTATCTCAGACTACTTAATGCACTTCAAAACACAACAATCTAAATAATCAAAATAAAAAAACAAACAACATAAAATTTAATCCGTTGGCCTCAATAAAAAAAAACAAGTGGGAAAGGCTATAGTCGAGCTCCCGACTATAGGATACCCGTTACTTACATTAACAAATTAAAATTTTTTTATTGCATGCTTTTAGGCATTTTAATTGCTTAAAAGCTTTAATCAGCCAGTACCACCTTTCTGTTTGTCCGATCTTTTTGGGATTTAGTTGGATGATAGGTAATAACAGTAGCTAACGTTCACCGTTTAAAAAAGCATAATCAGGCATGCCACAAAAAACACTAGTGAAAGTGATTTCAGAAAAAAGCAATTCCACTTCGAAAATTTCTCCGTGCCACAGAAATTCGTGTGATTTAGGTTTTTAAGCATGTTCATCAACCTTTTCGTACTAGGCTGCTAGGGTTGGCCCCTTCTCAGATTAAATTTCCCAAGGGTTTGTTTAGCAATTTTTGTAAGTTTATTATTGCTGAAAAGTAGGTTTTTATTTTATTTCTTCTTTAATTTATATTATTTAATTTATTTATTTAATAATTTATATTGTATAGCCTAAAAAAATTTAAAAGTTATTGGCGCGACAAACAATGAAAGTTACTTGACGACTCTAAATTCTAAAATTCGGACAAAAAATGTGACATTGTTCTCATGGCATCGGACGCTAGTGGATTGAGCGATGATTTCGTTTCACCAAAAATTGTGCAGGTGATTGAGACTGTGGCACGGAGAAATGAAATTGACGTGAAACTCAAGTGAAAGAGATTTATGTGGCATGCCTGATAATCTTGAAAACTGTGCGTGTGGTGGATTTTCGCGATTTACAGAGGCGGAAAGGGGCGTGGCAAAATTTTGAAACAAACTTGACCTGCGTGGGGTTTATAGAAATCTGTGTGCCAAATTTGGTTGCTCTAGCTCTTATAGTCTCTGAGATCTAGGCGCTCACACGGACGGACAGACGGACGGACGGACGGACGGACGGACGGACGGACAGACGGACAGACGGACATGGCTATATCGACTCGGCTGTTGATGCTGATCAAGAATATATATACTTTATAGGGTCGGAGATGCTTCCTTCTCCCTGTTACATACATTGCAACGAATACAATATCCCAATTTAAATAAAATCGAGTTGCTAGCTTTCCTTTCTTATTACCATTGCCACCAAGTTCACATTACATATAACACAAAAGCAAAACACTTACACTAATTACGTCTTACAGTTTTAACCAATAATAATTCCACTACAAAAGAGAGAGAGGGAGAAATAAAAACTGTCGACCACAAATAAGAAAATTTTTCCTAATATTTTACATTTTAAACTTAATATATAAGATCATTTACACAACATAAACACTTTCTTTATAAATTCATTTATTACCTTTTTACACTAAAATTATATACCCGTACATACACATTTTTACACAATAGTATTTAGAATTTAAGTAAAAATACACAACACACAATTAATTACACATTTTATACCTTTATATAAGCCTAAGCAAATTAAACACGAAATACACACATATTTAAAGAGACGAACGGACAAACTTTCCTATATAAAAAAATTTTTTTGGGAGACTCAATTGCAAAAGAATAGACAAATACTAGTACCCAACACTACTGCAAATGTCCAGGAACAGCCTAGTAAGCAAAACCAGATCCAGACTAGGTCTTAGGAGTAGCGTTAGCCTGCCCGAAATCAGAGAGGAAGAACCCAGTCGTCCTGAATCCTTACCAAACATGGATTTTGGGAACGGCTCCAATTCCGCAGGAGGCGTTAGCCCTACAAATACTGGGGGGTTGACCGCAGGAAATGTGAGCACCTTGCTCAACACCTCGGTCAGCATGAACCTCAGCTCGACCGATATCCTACTATTCGTGGAGCAATTGCCCACCTTTGAAGGGATCCCAGGCACTTTAGAAATATTTATAACAAGCGTAGAACGAGTTATTACGCTCATCAGGAACACGGACCGTACACCCTACGGAGAAGTAATTCTCCAAACCATTCGTAACAAAATCATTGGAAAAGCCGACCAGATGTTGACAATCTACAAAACCAGACTAGAATGGGATAATATCAGGGACAATCTCAAGAAGTTGTATTGTAATAAAAAACAAGAACCAATATTGATTTGGGAAATTCAGCACTTGCCAGATAATTTATCTCTTAAAAATCTTTTCTTTGAAATCACAAAACGTAGGAGCCTATTGCAGAACCTTTCTAACAATATGGGCCACATTGATGGCGGAATCCAAGCACAAGGACAAGATTCTCATGAAAAAATCTGTCTCCACGCCTTCTTAACAGGCCTCCGTGAACCTCTCAAGTCCACGATAAGGAGCATGAGGCCAACAACAATAGAGGAGGCATTCGAGTGGTGTCAGGAGGAACGCGATTTCTATTATGCTGGGCAGAATTGGGCGCAAACCTCTAGTTATAACACAAATAGAGCAAGACCCTACGATACCACCCAAGCCGGTAGTTCCAATTCAAATAGAAACCAAACCCCAAATAACTCTTGGAATTCAAATCCGTTTAGGTCACAGCCAAACCAAAACAACTACCGAAATGATAATAACAACGGGCAAAACTACCGAAATAACAATAACAACGGACAAAACTCTCAAAACAACTACCGAAATGACAATAACAACGAACAAAACTCTCAAAACAACTACCGAAATGCCAATAACAACGGACAAAACTCCCAAAATCGTAATAATGCCGGGAAGCGGCCTTCTTCTAATTTCAATAACATTAATGACAACGAAAATTTTCAGGCAGAAGCCTCGACAAGCCAATCGGCTACATAAATAAAAAAACACACGGACTTACACTACCCTACGTACTTGTGACCACCTTCGATGACAAAGCCCCACTGAAATTTTTAATAGACACCGGATCAACGTTTTCCTTTTTAAACCCAAGCTTTGCTACGAGAGACAACATATTAGAGTTAGATTATAAAGTCACCATTACGACAGTTCTACACAGTTACACTTTAGGAAATAAGGTTGTTCTACAGAGTTTAACGAGCCAGGCCATTTAAGTCTACTACTTTTCAAGTTCCACCCGTACTTTGACGGTCTCCTAGGAATGGATTTCCTTACGTCCCACAAGGCTAGAATAAATATCGAAGACATGAAACTAGAAACTCCATATACTGCCATAGACATCTTTACGACAATTAACAACGGTACAGACCTTTTCCTTATACAACCCCAGATCAAAACCCGTATTCTCCTCCCCGTTGAACTCAGTAAAGGCGACTTCTTGTGTAACCCTCTGACCTTAAATCCGAATCTTTTAATTACGGGAGGGCTATATAAAGCCACGGACGGATCCAGTTTTCTCGAAGTAACTAATAACTCAGATACGGAACAAACCTTTTGCTTAGAAAAACCTGTAGAAGTAATACCATATAACGAAGAAGCTTACGACCAATTGCATAGCATCACTTTACAACCAAGTTCAATGTCCCACGAGGAACGTTTCGTTGACTACGTCCAAACAAATCATTTAAACCAAGAAGAAAGGATAGGGTTTCTCAAGATTTGCAAAAATTTTCGAGACCTCTTCTACGACGATGCCAAACCATTGACTTTCTACAACGCTGTGAAACACTGTATCCCCACGACCGACAACATCCCAGTCCACGTCAAAACGTATAGGTATCCGTACATTCACAAAGAGGAAGTTCGCAAACAGATTGCGAAAATGCTAGAGCAGAATATCATCAGAAATAGTCACTCTCCTTGGGGTGCACCCGTTTGGGTGGTTCCGAAAAAGTCAGACTCCTCCAATGAGAAAAAGTGGAGGCTAGTTATAGACTTTAGGAAACTGAATGACAAAACCATTTCAGATAAATACCCAATCCCTAACATTAACGACATTCTTGACAACATTGGCAGGGAGTTACCATTCTCATGGATGCGATAGTTGCCATTCCCACTGATGTGCGATAAACGTCAAGAGAAGAGGGGAATGGTCTGACAGGAGGTCAATTAGAGATGATTTCGGAGGTGAAGAGGAATAAAAACAACCCTGGATACTAAAAACCTGAATAATATCTAAAAATTGTTCAATAAAATAATAAAACTGTTAAAACTGTTTCAAAGGACTTTAAAGTGTTGTGAGCTAGTGAAGGTGGGGTTGGGTGTTATTGTAACTGGCGCAGCCGGTAGACCAGCCCAGTGTTGCGACATTATACATTCATTCATTCGTATGTGTGTGAATATATATGTGACTTGTGAGTGCGTGTACTAGTATGCTGCAAAAGAAACGCAAAGTCATGTTGGAATACCATGACGAGTTTTAGTGACAAGTGCATTCTATATTGGCGTAACGTCTTGACGGCATAGCAAGACAAGCCACAATAGAACATATACAAATTTAAGTTGTTATAGTAGTGTGCAAAGACATGCTGTAATAGCTAGTCGCAACACGTTGAATTTTATTTCATTTAGGACTGGAAAACCTTTTTTCGACAACCTATGCCGTTCCCTTCCTAAGCCACAGAAAAAAAAAAAAAAAAAAAGAAAAAAAACATAAATAATAAATAATGAAATGAAAGAGACATCAAATTCATACATATGGTAACGTATATACTTGTGTACACACATATGCGCACGTACTTTTTACTATACTCGTGTACCACAAATTGGCAATGCGTTTGTATTTAAGTACACGCATGTAAAATCTTGACGATAAGTATGTGAATACTACTTAACGAAAACGACAAAATTACAAAGCAGCCTTTTGGGATGAACAGTAATGGAACATTATTGCGTCAGCCGAAACAAAACATTGATAGTTCGTATGTATTCACAGGTATGATTTTGACAATTAGTATCCATATACTACTTAACGAAAGTGACAAAACTACAAAACGACCTTTTGAGATGAACATGGAATGAAACAATAATGGAACATTATTGCAGCAACTGAAAAAATCATTCTTTCTTGTTCAACATTTGACATAACCAGTTCGCTTTCTCAGCAAACAAAAAAAAAAAAGTAATAAAAATATTTTTATTAAACGGAAAATTTTAATTCGACATTGAAAAATATACTATCAAAAGTAAAAGTTATAGAAATTTTTCAGTAAGTTCAAAGTGATTTAAATACTTATATTTGTGTATATTTTTCAATAAAAGAAAGAATAAATAAAAAGATTAATAAAAAATATATATTTGTAAAAATACATATATTTTTATAAAATTAAAAAAAAAATCTATACATCTGCATCGCCGTATACACATGTACATTGTGTAAGGCACATACATATTATGTACCGTTTCCGTATGCGTGCTATCGTAAATGTAAAGAGAAAAATAATTACTTGATACACATAACCTAAAAAGTTGATGGTCCTAATTCAATATTTTTGTACAGAGTGCTCGGCTTCCATTCATTAAAAAGGAGCTGTATGGTCACCGAAGATAAAAATAAAAATCCGGAAGCCAACATAAACAACCATAACCTGTGAGTCGTTTCCATTACCTCACACTGAAGACATCTAAGCAAGAACAAAGAATTAAAAAAAAATAAATACTTTTTATTATATTAATATATCTTGACATCGGAACTATTGACAGTATGTATTAATAATTAATGCGCAGTTAACCAAATTACATATTTAAAAACAAAATTAAAAATTAAAAGAAAATGTAAAAGATGAAAAATAATATCATACATATGCATATATAAAATATATATTAAAAACCAAACAGACGACGTCGTTGCATTTCGAACCGTGCTACTATCATCATTGGAGCTACGCAATCAACTCATCTGCTTCCGTAAATATATCTACATTAGAATCATTACAAGTATTTCATCTACACATCTTTCGGAATACACCTACCTGGTAAAGAATATCAACACCGGAACAAATAATTATAAATAAAAAATGCCCAGAAATAGGTCAGCGGTAAATAACAACATCAATATGTCAACCCCAGGAAATATTAACGCAAATTCCAATAGTGAAGATGTGATTAGTTCATTGAAAATCCCAGATGCCATTAAACAACTCCCTACTTTCGAGGGAAATCCTTGCCTTCTTCACGAATTTTTAAAAAATGTTGATGAAATTCTTTCAGTCATAGGTGACATTGAGCAAATCCCTAACGGTAAAATTCTTCCAAGAGCAATTAGAAATAAAATTACAGGCCAAGCAAATGAAGCATTAAATGCCTATGGAACCTCACTTAATTGGACTCACATTAAGGATAACTTAATTCTTCATTATGCAGATAAGAGATCAGAAACATGGCTTATTAAGGATCTTCATTATTTACGACTGGATAGAAAAACATTTGAAAAATTTTACAGCGAGATAATCGAAATTCAATCAACTCTATGTAACAATGGCCGTGTTCACCAGAACAAATCGACAACAGAAAATCGATGAAATTTGCATGATTATTCTGGTGAAATGCAGTGATTAGCAATCATGATTTCAAATTTTGTGATGTATGATGACTGAAAATTCATCACCAAAATAGTACGCTGAAATTCTGTGATGTGATGCTTTGTTATCGAACAAACAAAATACATGATTACTGATTGATTAGTTCTGGTGAACACGGCCAATGTCTCTGTAAATGAAAATGATGAAAACGTGGTCAAGGCCAAAAAAGAACTTTATGCTGCTTTGTGCTTAAAAGCCCCTTCAGACGAGCGCTTTTTCACCGACACTTTTTGTAATTTTTTATCAAAAAGCTGTCCGTGTCGCGTAACCACACAAAATTTCAAAGCGCCGGTGAAAAACCGAAGCTCACCGATGGAAATGGAACACGTTCTATTCCATCGGTGAGCGATGGTGATCGAAACGGACAGCTTTTTGACAAAAAGTGTCGGTAAAAAAGTGCTCGTCTGAAGGGGCTTTAAATGTTTTTTTATCTGGTCTTAGAGACCCCTTCGGAATTACCGTAAGAGCAATGAAACCTTTAACGTTGACAGCAGCTTTAGATTGCTGTGTTAAGGAACAAAATATTTATTACCAGCGCGGAAATTCGAATAGAAACTTTAGATACAGACAACATAATAATTCTTTCTACAATAGAACAAATAACACCGAACATTTTCAAAAGTACAACTCCAATATGAAAGACAATCAGGCATTCGACAGGAATAGTGGATTTTCAAAACTAAGAATTAACAACCAATCCGTGCCTCCTTCTGACGTAACGCGCACTATCTCAAATCAACAAAGAGAATATTATTTAATTGATTCATTACCTTCCAATTATTCTTCTGAACTCACCAACATAGAGAATACTGGAAATTTTCGTCAAAAAGCCTCGGAAAACAAATAGGGTTCTTTTGTCCCAAAAAAAATAACGAAGAGCTTGTGTATATATCAATGTCTTTAACTGATGGTAGCTTAGTAAAGTTATTGATTGATACCGGCTCTACATCTTCTTTTATCTCGCCAGAAAAAATTGACCCTCAACTTCACACCGAGGGAGAAATAATTACAATAAAAACTGTACTTAACTCCCACACTATCAATAAATATGTTATATTGCCAATATTTCCTGAATTTAATCGCAAAGATGCCTTCAAATTTCTTCTCTTTAAATTCCATTCGTATTTTTATGGACTATTAGGAATTGATTTTTTAAGTCATGTGGGTGCTACCGTAGATCTAGTCAAGGGATCATTAAAAACACCTGAAGCAAATATTACTCTTTTAAGAAAACCTCGCAAGGCTTTTGGAAGTGTTAAGATTCCCGCATTGACAAAAATGTTGTTAAGCATTCCAGTTAATAAAGACACAGGGGATATATACCTAGAAACGACAAAAATAGACGACCATCTATATTTTTCTGAAGGTATCTATTTGGCCAAAAATGGATACTCTTTATTAGAAATAACAAATAGTAGTGAGCAAGAACAAGCCATTTTTTTAGATGAGCCAATAAAAGTGCTCGAATATTCGTCGTCCGATTTTGTAGAGATTTACACTTCAGAACTTAAACCGCCTCTGACTACTGATCCTAATTTTGAAACACTATTTAAATGCGATCACTTAAATTCGGAAGAGAAAACACAACTTTTTAAATTGTGTAAGAAATACAAAGAAATATTTTTCATAGAAGGACAATTTCTTACATTTTCTAATGAAGTGAAACACAAAATCCATACAATGAATGACATCCCGGTTCATGTAAGGTCATATAGATATCCTCATATTCATAAACAGGAAATACATAAGCAACTCTCAGATATGCTAAATCAAGGCATTATTCGCCCGAGTTATTCTCCGTGGAGTGCTCCTGTGTGGATTGTTCCAAAGAAATCTAATAACCAAACTGCAAAGTGGAGACTCGTAATTGATTATAGAAAGTTAGATGAGAAAACAGTTTCCGATAAATATCCGTTACCCAGAATTAATGATATACTCGACAAGTTGGGCAGATCGTTGTACTTTAGTACATTAGACCTTGCTAGTGGATACCATCAAATAGAAATGCACTCAAAAGATGTGCCCAAGACTGCTTTTACAGTGGAAAATGGGCACTATGAATTCATCCGTATGCCATTTGGGTTGAAAAACGCCCCTGCCACCTTCCAGAGGGTTATGGATAACCTCTTGCGTGATCTGATCGGTGAATGCTGCTTAGTTTATTTAGACGATATAATCGTGTATTCTACATCGCTTCAAGAACATTTACTGAGCTTAGGAAAAGTGTTTGGCAAATTACGTAGTTCAAATTTCAAAGTTCAATTAATCAAATCTGATTTCTTAAAAAAAGAAATTGATTTTTTGGGTCATATTGTATCGACAAATGGCATAATGCCAAACCCGAAAAAAATTGCGGCTGTAAAAGCGTTCCCACTACCAAAGACCCCGACTGATATTAAATCGTTTCTTGGACTACTGGGTTATTATCGAAAGTTTATACCTAATTTTGCAAAACGCACCAAACCCCTCACGAATTGCCTTAAAAACGGTAATAAAATTGTTTTCAATAAAGATTACGTTGATTGTTTCGAAGCGTGCAAAGAATTGTTGTGCAATGATCCGATACTGCAGTATCCTGATTTTTCAAAACCATTCGTTCTTACAACAGAAGCAAGCAAATTTGCCTTGGGAGCCATTTTATCCCAAGGGCGAATTGGCAGCGATCGCCCTATATGTTATGCTAGCCGTACTTTATCGGACTCGGAAATTAATTATTCTGTAACGGAAAAGGAGCTATTAGCCATTGTGTGGGGCACAAAGTACTTTCGGCCCTACTTGTTCGGTAGGAAATTCCAAATTGTCACCGACCATAAACCTCTTGTGTGGCTTATGAGTCTGAAAGAACCAAATTCCAGACTTGTGCGTTGGCGTTTAAAACTTGAGGAATTCGACTACGAAATTATTTACAAAAAAGGTACACAGAATACAAATGCTGATGCGTTAAGCAGAATACCCACGGAAGTACATTTTAATAATATCGAATTGCCAGACTCAAGTAAAATGACAATTCACTCAGCCGAAGAAAATTTTCACGATAACATACCAATATCAGAAAAACCGTTTAATGACTTTACACATCAAGTCGAACTTAAGTATGGTTGCTATTTAAATTTCAGAACAGAAAAACCTTTTACAAATAAATGCCGAACAGTTATTGAAGCACTCGACTTTACCGAAGCCACTGTCCTAAGTATCCTTAAGGAAAATCTTAAAACAAAAACACTAACAGCGATCTATACTAATGACAATATTTTTAGAGTTGTTCATATAATATACTCAAAATATTTTTCTAGTAGTAAAATATATAAACTTGTCCGATGCACTTTAAAACTCGAGGATGTTATTGAAAACGACCGACAGGACTATATCATCAACCAATACCATACTAACAATAACCATAGGGGAACTGAAGAGACATTTTTGCACCTCAAATGAAAATTTTATTTCCCCCACATGCGGAATAAAATTCTACAAACAATAAACAATTGCGATGTTTGCCAAGTCAACAAATATGATAGACAACCTCAAAAACCTTTTTTCGAAACCCCACAAATTCCAGGAAAACCACTGGATATTTTACATATAGACCTATATTTTATCAATCACACTCAAAACCTCACGTTGATCGATAAGTTTTCAAAATTTGCGTCTGCTTATACCTTACCAGCGAAAGATAGTTTGTCAGTCCTGAAAGCATTACAAAAATTTATAAAGGATTTTGGAAAACCACTGAAAATAGTTTGTGACCAAGGCTCAGAATTTTCCTCAAACATATTTAAAGACTTTTGTAATCAATATAGTATTGAACTACACCATACATCCTTCCAACAGTCGACAAGTAATTCCCCGGTCGAAAGACTGCACTCCACGCTAACAGAGATATATCGAATCATAGTCTCTAAAAAGAAAGAGGCCAAATTACTAGTAGAACATGAAGACATTTTAACAGAAGCACTAATAACATATAATAATGCAATTCATTCAGCCACTAAATTAACACCGTATGAGCTTTTTTTAGGAAGAACATCAGATTTTTTTTAGAAATAACACCTTTTCAAACCAACATGATTATTTAAAAAAACTAAACCAGTATCAGGAAGTCCTTTACCCAAAAGTTAAACTAGCTCTTGAAAAATCATCAAATAAGCGTATAAAAAGATTAAATGAAACAAGAAAGTCAGCAAATAATCCTCAGGAAAATGACATAATTTATAGAAAAGAAAACAGAAGAAATAAAATAGAGCCTAGATTTTCCAAACAAACAATCAAAGAAAATAAAAATGTAACGGTCATAACTAAGCGAAACCAAAAAATACACAAATCAAAAATTAAGAAAAATGTTAAAACACACAACAATTAATCCTATTTAAAAAAAAAAAGAAAAATGTTCTTTATTGGTTACGTACAACTAAATCATGTCAATTGTTAACAATATGTGGTCCAAAATGTCAATTAAGTTTGAATTAATTTTGCAATCTAACTGTCATTTCCCTAAAATATCTTTTAAAATAAACCATAAAGCAAATAACTTAATTTAATATTGGACTACAATATGTAACTCAAACTCTATTTATATGTAATAAACTTATATTATTGTATTAAGATATTTAATGTTATAAAATGAAATTCCTTAACCTGTATTTTAAATTATTCAAGAAATGTTAATACCAAATGATAGTAGAAGTAGCGTCGCTTCGGCTACCCTTTGTTACCCTTACTCCGCTCTTGGGGAGGGAGGAGTTACCATTCTCATGGATGCGATAGTTGCCATTCCCACTGATGTGCGATAAACGTCAAGAGAAGAGGGGAATGGTCTGACAGGAGGTCAATTAGAGATGATTTCGGAGGTGAAGAGGAATAAAAACAACCCTGGATACTAAAAACCTGAATAATATCTAAAAATTGTTCAATAAAATAATAAAACTGTTAAAACTGTTTCAAAGGACTTTAAAGTGTTGTGAGCTAGTGAAGGTGGGGTTGGGTGTTATTGTAACTAGGGCAAAGTACTTTTCTACATTGGACTTAGCTAGTGGATTCCATCAAATTGAAATGAATAACAAAGATATGTCTAAAACAGCTTTCTCAGTCGAAAACGGTCATTACGAGTTCACGAGAATGCCCTTTGGACTGAAAAACGCCCCGGCTACATTCCAGAGAGTCATGGATAATGTATTGGGAGAACTTGTAGGAGACATCAGTCTGGTTTACCTTGATGACATCATAATTTTTTCCGCATCACTACAAAAGCATCTGATTGACATAAAGTCAGTTTTCCAAAAATAACGTCAAGCAAATTTAAAAATCCAAGTGACGAAATCGGTAAAGGTCTAGTACCGGTACTACTCTCAAAAAAAAAAATAAATAAATAAATAAAAAAGAGGGTGATTTATAATGAATTTAGGTGAAAACATTTTTATCGGGTCTTCGTTAGTTTTTTTTTTAATTTAAGCATAGTATCCAGTTGTTGAAAATTCAGTTTGAAAGGTGTCAACTCCATATAAAAAAAGGGTTGCAAACTGGCTCGAAATTATTTTGTAAGGCTATTTCTAAACCCTTGTATCCAGTACCTAAATTTGGGCAGCTCAGAAAATTTTCGGGTGTTTTACAACACTGTTTAATGACAGCTGGCAGCTTTTTTATTTGACCTTTCAAAACATCGATTCGTTCAGTGTTTCGACTAGTCGAAATCATTTTGAGCAGCAATGGTAGCAAGTAAGCAACAGAACAAAAGCCTTATTGAGCTCTTCAATCATGAAGAGCGAATTAAGCTTATAGAAGAGGTGCAACTTGACCGATAACAGATCTCTCAAGCTCTGGCTGCTACGACACGTTGTTTCTGCTGACCTATTCCAATTCTAAGCAAAACGTATATATTCTGTTTACAGGTAATATCTTCCAAACACATCGAAATTTTACAAACTACAATATATTGAAAATAAGAAAAAATCATTACTTGCGTTTTCACAAAAATCGCCTTAATGTGGGAAAAAATACCTTATTTCACCTCTTGCTGTTTACCTTTTATCTTAAAAAACACTAAAGGTATTCCTAAGAGCCCTTTAAAATACCTTTTCAACGATATATATATCACATCTGTAGCTTTTATCGTTTGGATGATATGGGGGTTCCAATTTTAGCGGTTTTTAGTGATTTCCCGCTAAACTGGGTATTTTTCGAAAAAGTCGAAAAACAAAAGTTTCTATATTTTTGATTATAAAATGATTTATATGCCGCTTAAAGAATTCACCACTTGCAAGCAGTTTATTTCCGCATTACGCTGCAAGCAGTGTACATACTGTGTAAAGGTAAAAGGTATATTCAGTTAATAGGTAATATCTTGCCCAAACGAATTTTGACAGATATGTGTTATATGTCCAAAAACGCGTAATTGAATTCTCTACAACATGTAGTATATTTAAAAGTGATTTGATGTGTAGATTTTTCTTAAATCGCCAAAATGTGGAGAAAAATACCTTATTTCACCTGTGGCTGTTTACCTATTTTCTTAAAAAAAAACTTTGAAGGTATGTCTAATAGCCCTTAGAAATACCTTTTAAATGATATATAGATCACATCTGTAGCTTCTATCGTTTGGATGCTATGGGGGTTTCAATTTTAGCGGTTATTAGCGATTTCCCGCTAAACTAGCTATTTTTCGAAAAAGTCGTAGAACAAACGTTTCTAGATTTTTTATCGGGAACAAGTCCTCATTCAAACTTTTAAGCTAAATCAACGCTTTGATCTATACAAACAAACAAACAGACTGACTTTTCATCTCGTTTTGAAAAGGGCACCAAAAATTTCGAAATTAATTATCTTCTGAACCAGTAGTCGGATTTTGATGATCAAGGTGTCATTCGACGCGTATTTTTGATAAGTATAGTGAAAAATTATAAAAAAAATCTTAAGGGCTCCAACGGCCCCATTTGCTCCAATCATTTAAATTTTGTCCCTCCCACTTACACCTGTTTATCTCACGAACCATGTAAGTTTTCAAAAGTCTTAGTATGCACATTTTTAAGTTAGATTGATACCTTTCGATCGGTATATAATTCGACCCGATCGGACAGTCATAGCAAATTTTCCATTCTTCCTGTGTATATATGCTAGTCGCCTTTCGCACCCTTCGCGCTGCTTTCGTCACTAGAGCGGACTGCCGTCCGCAGTGATGATTTCGTCACTAGACTTTTACCTCGTAAAGAGGTTTTTTTATAAGATATCAGAAATTTTGAAGTAAGATATCAGAAATTTTGAAAATTGCAATATTTGTTGACGGTACAACTTTGTCAAAAGGTGTTTATTGTTTGTACAAGCAAAAACAAACTGTCTGGCAACACTATTTTTTTTACAAACATACATGCAAAATTAAAAAAATCATTACTGACGTTTTCTCAAAATCGCCAAAATGTAGCTGTTTACCTTTTTACTTAAAAAAAAAAGTTCAAAGTATGCCTAAGAGCCCTTTGAAATACCTTCTCAACGATATATAGATCACATCTGTAGCTTTTATCGTTTGGATGCTATGGGGGTTTCAATTTTAGCGGTTTTTAGCGATTTCCCACTAAACTAGCGATTTTTCGAAAAAGTCGTAGAACAAAAGTTTCTATATTTTTGATTATACAATGATTTATCTGCCGCAAAAAGAATTTACCACTTGCAAGCAGTTTATTTCCGCATTGCGCTGCAAGCAGTGTACATACTGCATATGTACATGCAGTAGTGTAAAGGTAAAAGATATATTCAGTTAATTGGTAATATCTTGCCCAAACGAATTTTGACAGATATGTGTTATATGTCAAAAAACGCGGAATAAAATTGCCTATAACATATAACATATTTTTAGGTGATTTGATGTGTAGATTTTTCTAAAATCGCCAAAATGTGGGAAAAAATACCTTATTTCACCTGTAGCTGTTTACCTTTTGACTTAGAAAAAAAACTTTGAAGGTATGCCTAAAAGCCCTTCGAAATACCTTTTCAACGATATATATATTACATCTGTAGCTTCTATCGTTTGTATGCTAGAATAGTAAAAAATTAAAACAAAATTCAGAAAGGCTCCAACGGCCCCATTAGCTCCAATCATTTAAATATTGCCCCTCCCACTTACACCTGTTTATCTCAAAAACCAATTGAGTATTCAAAAGTCTTAGTATGCACATTTGTAAGTTAAATTGATACCTTTCGATCGGTATTTAACTCGACCTGATCGGACAGTCATAACAAATTTTCCATTCTTTCTGTGTATATATGCTAGTCGCCTTCGCACCCTTCGTGCTGCTTTCGTCACTAGCGCGGACTGCCGTCCGCAGTGATATATTTTACAGCTGTAGCTTCTATCGTTTGAATGCTATGGGGGTTTTTAGCGGTTTTTAGCGATTTCCCACTAAACTAGCGATTTTTTGAAAAAGTCGTAGAGCAAACGTTTCTATGTTTTGGATTATAAAATGATTTATCTGCCGAAAATAGAATTGACCACTTAAAATTTTAGCGGTTTTTAGCGATTTCCCACTAAACTAGCGATTTTTCGAAAAAGTCGTAGAACAAAAGTTTCTATATTTTTGATTATACAATGATTTATCTGCCGCAAAAAGAATTCACCACTTGCAAGCAGTTTATTTCCGCATTGCGCAGCAAGCAGTGTACATACTGCATATGTACATGCAGTAGTGTAAAGGTAAAAGATATATTCAGTTAATTGGTAATATCTTGCCCAAACGAATTTTGACAGATATGTGTTATATGTCAAAAAACGCGAAATAAAATTACCTATAACATATAACATATTTTTAGGTGATTTGATGTGTAGATTTTTCTAAAATCGCCAAAATGTGGGAAAAAATACCTTATTTCACCTGTACCTTTTCTCCTTTTGACTTAGAAAAAAAAACTTTGAAGGTATGCTTAAAAGCCCTTCGAAATACCTTTTCAACGATATATATACTACATCTGTAGCTTCTATCGTTTGTATGCTATGGGGGATTCAATTTTAGCGGTTTTTAGCGATTTCCCGCTAAACTAGCGATTTTTCGAAAAAGTCGTAGAACAAACGTTTCTAAATTTTTGAGCGGGAACAAGTTCTCATTCAAACTTTTAAGCTAAATCAACGATTTGATCCAAACAAACAGACAAACAAACAGACAAACAAACAGACATACTGACTTTTCATCTCATTTTCGGAAGGCCACCAAAAATTTCAAAATTAATTATCTTTTGAACGAGTAGTCGGATTTTGATGATTGAGGTGTTATTCGAAGCATATTTTTGATTAAAATATTTAAAAATTATAAAAGTAATCAAAAAGGCCCCAACAGCCCCATTTGCTCCAATAATTTAAATTTTTCCAATCCCACTTTCACCTGTTTATATCAAGAACCAGGTGAGTTTCCAAAAGTCTTAGTATGCACATTTGTAAGTTAAATTTATACCTTTCGATCGGTATATAACTCGACCTGATCGGACAGTCATAGCAAATTTTCCATTCTTCCTGTGTATATATGCTAGTCGCCTTCGCACCCTTCGTGCTGCTTTCGTCACTAGCGCGGACTGCCGTCCGCAGTGATAGTCGCCTTCGCACCCTTCGTGCTGCTTTCGTCACTAGCGCGGACTGCCGTCCGCAGTGATTTGCAATTTTATTTAATTGATTTATATTGTTGTTTACTTATTTTATGTGCACAGCTGACGTAACAGTGTGACCACTCAACTTTTTAGGATTTTTGATGAAATGCTGTCACACTGAAGTTTGGAAGCCAGACATCAAAATATTAAACATTTTGAGCGCCCAAAATATTTTGAACAACTGGATGTTATGCTTTAATTTTGAAATTTTATAAAAAAATGAAGTTTTTGCACTGTTGTTTTTATTGTTTTCATTGTTGCGTTAAGTTTTACATGGTTGCTTTCTGCTTTTAATGATTGCTTTTCGATTTTATGGAACGTTTTTGATATGTGCAAAGTGAGTCGCGCTGATCCCCACGTGTCCCTCACCCCTCCCTATACAACAATTTATGATTGATTTCCATAATATATTAGTTGGGAGTCTAAACATTTTTTAAATTATTATTTTCTACAACCTTTAGGATGATGATGACGATGATGATGCTCAATTCGGTTCTTTTTAGAACCACCAAATTTTTTACAAAGAGATTTGAAAATTTTCATTTGGTTTTATTGGTTTTGAAATTAACATTTTGACATGATTCCATTATGGTGTTATAGCATTTTAGTGTTGGAAAACATGCCAATTATTAACATGTCAAAGTACATGTAGTGTTGGTAAATGTTTCATTTTAATGGCAACATGCAAAAGCTCATTTTGCATTAAAAAATTAAAAATTTCAAAATTAAACAAAAAAAAAACTAACAAATTCCCGGCCAAAATGTTTTCACCTAAATTCATCAAAAATAGGCCTTTTTTTGATTTTCAAATTTCCTCAGAAAAGAAATAGATTTTTTAGTCACACAAGAAGGCATTAAGCCAAATCCGGACAAAATAAAAGCTATTAAAGACTTCCCGTGCCCCAAAACGACAAAACGAATCAAATCATTCTTAGGACTAATAGGATACTACAGGAAATTTATAAAAGATTTTGCCAGAATTACAAAACCAATCACTAGACAACTTAAAGGAGGCAAATCAGTTGTTATAGACTCAGAGTTTCTACAAGCATTCGACTTTTGCAAGACATTATTAACTAACGACCCAATCTTACAATATCCAGAGTTCTTGCCCAAACGAATTTTGACAGATATGTGTTATATGTCAAAAAACGCGGAATAAAATTGCCTATAACATATAACATATTTTTAGGTGATTTGATGTGTAGATTTTTCTAAAATCGCCAAAATGTGGGAAAAAATACCTTATTTCACCTGTAGCTGTTTACCTTTTGACTTAGAAAAAAAACTTTGAAGGTATGCCTAAAAGCCCTTCGAAATACCTTTTCAACGATATATATATTACATCTGTAGCTTCTATCGTTTGTATGCTAGAATAGTAAAAAATTAAAACAAAATTCAGAAAGGCTCCAACGGCCCCATTAGCTCCAATCATTTAAATATTGCCCCTCCCACTTACACCTGTTTATCTCAAAAACCAATTGAGTATTCAAAAGTCTTAGTATGCACATTTGTAAGTTAAATTGATACCTTTCGATCGGTATTTAACTCGACCTGATCGGACAGTCATAACAAATTTTCCATTCTTTCTGTGTATATATGCTAGTCGCCTTCGCACCCTTCGTGCTGCTTTCGTCACTAGCGCGGACTGCCGTCCGCAGTGATATATTTTACAGCTGTAGCTTCTATCGTTTGAATGCTATGGGGGTTTTTAGCGGTTTTTAGCGATTTCCCACTAAACTAGCGATTTTTTGAAAAAGTCGTAGAGCAAACGTTTCTATGTTTTGGATTATAAAATGATTTATCTGCCGAAAATAGAATTGACCACTTAAAATTTTAGCGGTTTTTAGCGATTTCCCACTAAACTAGCGATTTTTCGAAAAAGTCGTAGAACAAAAGTTTCTATATTTTTGATTATACAATGATTTATCTGCCGCAAAAAGAATTCACCACTTGCAAGCAGTTTATTTCCGCATTGCGCAGCAAGCAGTGTACATACTGCATATGTACATGCAGTAGTGTAAAGGTAAAAGATATATTCAGTTAATTGGTAATATCTTGCCCAAACGAATTTTGACAGATATGTGTTATATGTCAAAAAACGCGAAATAAAATTACCTATAACATATAACATATTTTTAGGTGATTTGATGTGTAGATTTTTCTAAAATCGCCAAAATGTGGGAAAAAATACCTTATTTCACCTGTACCTTTTCTCCTTTTGACTTAGAAAAAAAAACTTTGAAGGTATGCTTAAAAGCCCTTCGAAATACCTTTTCAACGATATATATACTACATCTGTAGCTTCTATCGTTTGTATGCTATGGGGGATTCAATTTTAGCGGTTTTTAGCGATTTCCCGCTAAACTAGCGATTTTTCGAAAAAGTCGTAGAACAAACGTTTCTAAATTTTTGAGCGGGAACAAGTTCTCATTCAAACTTTTAAGCTAAATCAACGATTTGATCCAAACAAACAGACAAACAAACAGACAAACAAACAGACATACTGACTTTTCATCTCATTTTCGGAAGGCCACCAAAAATTTCAAAATTAATTATCTTTTGAACGAGTAGTCGGATTTTGATGATTGAGGTGTTATTCGAAGCATATTTTTGATTAAAATATTTAAAAATTATAAAAGTAATCAAAAAGGCCCCAACAGCCCCATTTGCTCCAATAATTTAAATTTTTCCAATCCCACTTTCACCTGTTTATATCAAGAACCAGGTGAGTTTCCAAAAGTCTTAGTATGCACATTTGTAAGTTAAATTTATACCTTTCGATCGGTATATAACTCGACCTGATCGGACAGTCATAGCAAATTTTCCATTCTTCCTGTGTATATATGCTAGTCGCCTTCGCACCCTTCGTGCTGCTTTCGTCACTAGCGCGGACTGCCGTCCGCAGTGATAGTCGCCTTCGCACCCTTCGTGCTGCTTTCGTCACTAGCGCGGACTGCCGTCCGCAGTGATTTGCAATTTTATTTAATTGATTTATATTGTTGTTTACTTATTTTATGTGCACAGCTGACGTAACAGTGTGACCACTCAACTTTTTAGGATTTTTGATGAAATGCTGTCACACTGAAGTTTGGAAGCCAGACATCAAAATATTAAACATTTTGAGCGCCCAAAATATTTTGAACAACTGGATGTTATGCTTTAATTTTGAAATTTTATAAAAAAATGAAGTTTTTGCACTGTTGTTTTTATTGTTTTCATTGTTGCGTTAAGTTTTACATGGTTGCTTTCTGCTTTTAATGATTGCTTTTCGATTTTATGGAACGTTTTTGATATGTGCAAAGTGAGTCGCGCTGATCCCCACGTGTCCCTCACCCCTCCCTATACAACAATTTATGATTGATTTCCATAATATATTAGTTGGGAGTCTAAACATTTTTTAAATTATTATTTTCTACAACCTTTAGGATGATGATGACGATGATGATGCTCAATTCGGTTCTTTTTAGAACCACCAAATTTTTTACAAAGAGATTTGAAAATTTTCATTTGGTTTTATTGGTTTTGAAATTAACATTTTGACATGATTCCATTATGGTGTTATAGCATTTTAGTGTTGGAAAACATGCCAATTATTAACATGTCAAAGTACATGTAGTGTTGGTAAATGTTTCATTTTAATGGCAACATGCAAAAGCTCATTTTGCATTAAAAAATTAAAAATTTCAAAATTAAACAAAAAAAAAACTAACAAATTCCCGGCCAAAATGTTTTCACCTAAATTCATCAAAAATAGGCCTTTTTTTGATTTTCAAATTTCCTCAGAAAAGAAATAGATTTTTTAGTCACACAAGAAGGCATTAAGCCAAATCCGGACAAAATAAAAGCTATTAAAGACTTCCCGTGCCCCAAAACGACAAAACGAATCAAATCATTCTTAGGACTAATAGGATACTACAGGAAATTTATAAAAGATTTTGCCAGAATTACAAAACCAATCACTAGACAACTTAAAGGAGGCAAATCAGTTGTTATAGACTCAGAGTTCCTACAAGCATTCGACTTTTGCAAGACATTATTAACTAACGACCCAATCTTACAATATCCAGAGTTCGAAAAACCTTTCTCACTCACTACTGACGCTAGTAATTTCGCAATAGGCACTGTTCTTTCACAAGGCCCAGATAGCTCCGAAAAACCAATTTGTTTTGCCAGCAGAACTTTAACTGACACAGAAACTCGGTACTCCACTATCGAAAAAGAAATGCTCGCCATTATTTGGGCAGTAAAATATTTTCGACCCTACCTATATGGTAACAAATTCAAGATAATAACTGATCACAAGCCATTAGTATGGCTGGAAAATTATAAGGGTCAAAACCCAAAGCTCCTTCGTTGGAAAAGAACGTTGTCGGAATATGACTACGACATTGTTTATAGAAAATGATCACAGAACGTTATCGCAGACGCTTTAAGTAGGATAGAACCCAACACTTGTATAAACGACGGCACCTGTACAGATCCTACTAACATACCTATAACCAAAAATCCGCTGAATAATTTTAATATCCAGACCATATTCAAGATAGACCCAACGCCTTCCTGCACTACAACCACCCCTTTTACCCATAAGATTCGTAGATGCATATCAGAACCTACCTTCAACCTGGACAATGTCTCCAATCTACTGAAAACATTGCTCACCCCAAATAAAACGCTAGCTATCCATACGACGGAAATCATTTGAAATCATCAAAGAAGCCTATTCTAAATTTTTCGCAAGTACTAACCTGTACAAAATGTGTAGGTGTTTATTTTTCCTCCGTGAGCTAACAATCTCAGACGAAATCGACAACCTAATAAAAGCTTACCACACAAATAACAATCACAGGGGTATTGATGAAACATTCCAACATCTAAAAAGAGAAATTTATACACCCCAGCTAAAAACTAGAATCTCTCAAATAATTCGAAATTGTGAAGTCTGCCTCACCCTTAAGTACGATAGACAACCACAAAAACCACCTTTCGTTTTACCTGAAATACCGAACGGACCTTTGGACATTGCCCACACAGACATATACACTATAAACAACAACTACAACTTAACAATAATCGATAAATTTTCCAAATTCGCCCAAGCATACGCACTACCTAACAGAACGTCGATTTGTGTCACAAAAGCCTTCAAGACTTTTATGAGCCAATTCGGCTTACCCAAAAAATTAATTCTTGACCAAGGCGCTGAATTTGTGGGAGCCGTATTCACGGATTTCCTGGCCCAATACAACATTGAACTCCATATTACATCTTTCCAACAGTCTAGTAGCAACTCAACGGTTGAACGATTGGACTCAACATTGACGGAAATCTATCACTGCGGACGGCAGTCCGCGCTAGTGACGAAAGCAGCACGAAGGGTGCGAAGGCGACTAGCATATATACATAGAATAGTCCTCAATAATAGAAAAGAACTACAGTTATCACAAGAACATGACGAAATACTTTCCGAAACCATTATAACTTATAACAACGCCATTCATTCAAGCACAAACATAACGCCATTCGAACTTTTCAGCGGACGCACCCATATCTTCGACAAGACTGTTAAATTCAATAACGAACACAACTATCTGACGAAACTCAATAAATACCAAAATACCCTCTACCCCACTGTTAAGGCACACATGGAACTCACAACTCAGAAACGGACGGAACAACTAAATGAATCCAGAATAGAACCCGCCGACGTACCAATAGGTAGTTCAGTTTTTCGTAAGGAAAACAGACGAAACAAAATGAAACCCCGATTCAGCAAGCATAAAGTTTTACGAGATAACGGAATAACACTACGTACTATAAGGAAACAATAACTTCACAAACAAATAATAAGGAAACATACATTAGACAACAACACCCAACACAGCATTTAAAAAGTAACAAATAACAACTTTTTAACCGTCCTTACATTCACATTCTTACAGGCTTACACTAGGGGACGGACAGCGACTTGTACTCGACATTTTGGATAAAGACCAACCCTTACTAAAGATAAATTTGGGGCCAGCTAGAGTAATAACTTCATTCAGGACAATCAACCACATTATACATTTAGACGATTACGAATGCACCGCAGGTAAAATAGTTGAGGTAATAAATAACCTACCCAAGGAAGCCGAATTTTTAGAACTAAAAGCTACACTCCACGAAAAGATACTCCAAGTACTGGAAAGATTGAATACCCTGCTTCCTAACGGTTCTAGGCAAAGAAGAGGCTTAGTTAACGGGTTAGGTAGTATAAATAACTTGGTTTCTGGTAACATGGACGCTGACGACGAAAACAGAATCGATAAGGATCTGGCTAACCTCCATAAAACAATAAGGGTAGACCAAAAATTCCAAATCGAAACACTAGTTAGGTTCAAAAACATTACTAACCATATCAACAAAGAACAGGAAATGATTAACAACTTTGTAAACACTTACCAAAATAAAATATTTAAAGAATTAAACTCGGAAAAACAAGAAATACAACTTATCAAATACATTGATAGAATTAGTTATAACATTGATATTCTGTACAACCACTTAAATAACATCGCAGAAAGCCTGCTATTTACAAAATTAAAGATTATTCCTAATACATACTGAACTCAGAAGAAATCAGAAAAATAAAACAAATCTTGTTAAAGCCGGGTATCCAGCACCTTGGAAAATAAAAGTTTCTGTCAAACTTCATATAAAAAAAACTGTGCCGCAAACTTTTCGTTTACGTTTTTGTTTCTTGAGTATCCAGCAATTTGAACGAAATCCACAAATAAATATCGATAAATCGCCTATCGACAGGGTGTGTGGACTGACAGAACAGCTGACACACAGCTCAGGAATATATTGTCGACAATTATTTCGCTAGTGTCGATTGAAAAAATGAAAAAAAAAACTGTGCACAAAACAAAAAAGTGAGATAAAACTATTTTCGCAACAATATATGCCGCCACCAACACACTCACTTCATCGTCAGAGCTCATTTTATTTTATTTTTTTTAATTAAGTTGAACTTTCAAAGTTGGCGCTGTTTACAAAACACAGAGTGACCATGCACGTTTTAGGTACATCGTCACACGTTTTACGTATATGGGCACACTGTTTTATTTATGTTCCACACACACGAAATAAATAGCAAATTCCTAGCATAAAAATTTCGCAGTGCTGGAGACAGGCCTTAAGACAGGAAATCGATATCAACATAGAGCATGAAATATATAACGCTCTAACATTACAAGCAATCACTGTAAACAACACTCTCATCTTTAATATTCAAATTCCAATTTTATCGACAGAAAAATACAACTTGTATCAATTAATACCTCTCCCTTTTAACGAAACTAAATTTCTAATTTTACCAAAATATGTAATTAAAAATAAGCTAGAAGTTAAGATTATATATTCACCTTGTATCAAATTGGGCAATGTTTATGTATGCGAATCACCGTCCGAATCAAACAATCCAAGCTGTCTAAATAACCTCATCAACAATAAAAAGGCAACATGAGACACCATCAATGGAAGTCGTTCCCCACAAATATTTGTACCACTAAAAGGACTTCTGCTCTTATTCAACGTCGAGAACCTAAACATTACGTCTGACTGCATGTCGGACAAGATTTTTAGCGGTTCCATGGTCATCCATTACGAGAACTGCTCAATCGCTACAAGTGGCACCAAATACGTCGAAGCAACCACCACCGTCACCGATTCAATAACGATCAACCTACCACATGTACACAACCTAACAGCGATATTCACGCCCGAAGAACTTAACTTACAAGATCTACATCTAAAAAACTTAGAAACAGACCAAGCCACCACACATCTCACAGCCGTCTATATCCTCGTTGGTATCTTAACCTTGGCCACAATCTCCATCTGGATCCTCAAGAAGAACTCAGTCACCTTCACACCAACACCGCTGGACACCGTTGTCACTCCTGCCATGCCTTCCTTTGCTATGCCGTCATTATGGCCGTCGTTCCAAGTTAGGGGGGGAGGAGTTACCGCCTACGCTTCTTCTTCACCCCCACTTAAACCTCCGCGGACGTTGACGACGCACAGTGGGGCCATTGCTCATTTTACTTTGCAAAAATCATAACTTTTGAATCAAATGAGATAATCGAATAATTTAAATGGCATATAATAGATAACTCTTCAAGCTATGAAATGAGCGTTTAAGAAATGTGCCACGCCCCCCAGATACTTACTTAGAGGATATCAAAGTTGAAATTTGTGAAATTTGTGAAAAAAATAAATTATATAACACCTAAAACAAAATTTTTTTTAAAAATTTTGATTTTTTTTGGTTTATTTTTAAGGTTTTTATATTTAAAAATTACTTTCAAAAAGTTTAAATAAAAAAATTTTTTTTTTTTAAAATTATATTTTATTTTTCGGGGTGAATCATCAGAATTGCATATATCGACCTAATTCCTATGGCTGTATGTGATATAGTACTCCGATTTCAACCAATCTAACATATTATGAATCTGGGATAGTCTTCTACATCCAGACCAAATTTGGTTAAGTTCGGAACACTATATCATATAGCTGCCGTAGGAACAATCGGACGAACTATGCAATTATGCCGCGTGTTTTTATTGTGAGGTGGCATTAGTTTTTTTGATTTCACGTAAAGGGATGGATCCGGACGGGTATAAAACTATATATATATATTCAGAGTAATGAACACTGAACCGTTTTTAAGTTAGTGTACTGCGGAACAATGCGGGACTCGCGAGTTATCGTCTATCAAAATAAAAAAATAATCCAAATCTAATGTTTTTTAAATTTAAATAGGTCAACCTTAAACGGTTGTACAACCCACAATTTTTACTTGATCTAAAAATCCTTTTTTGATTCTTAGTCCTTGAAGAATTTTCTATGAAATGGTTTTATTTGTTTTTTCGAACGCGTTCCCCAAAAAAATTATTTTTGCCAAGTTGTTCGGCCTGCGGCCCTGCAAAACACTAGATTTTGACTGTTTTTGAACTTTGGTAGACGATAACTCGCGAGTCCCGCATTGTTCCGCAGTACACTAACTTAAAAACGGTTCAGTGTTCATTACTTTTTGAAAGTAATTTTTAAATATAAAAACCTTAAAAATAAACCAAAAAAAATCAAAATTTTAAAAGTAAAACTGAATAAACCAAAACACTTAGAATTCGGAAAGCAAATGGAGCAGTTGTTCTTTATTGAAATCTCGTCTTAAAATATAAAACTCAAACACACAAACTTATACAACACACACACCACTATAAATATCAAAGTGGAAACTAGCGCGCCTGCGACTTACTTTGCACATAGCACTAACCACGGTTGCATGAGCGTCTCAATTGATTTGGGCTTCTCTATAAGGATCATAGAGTCGCCCAATGGCCATGAACAACTCATGAACAGTGTTGGTAAACGGTTGAAACATCGATAAACAACAAAAACAACAGTAAAAAAGGAAATTTTTATTTAAAATTCAAAATTCAATGAAAAAAAAACTAGCAAAGACCCCTAAAAATTGTTTCACCTAAATTCATTATAAATCGCCCTCTTTCTGTGTGCGTTTTTTTTTTTTTTTTTTGAGACTGGCTACTGCCTCTAGACCTTCACTTTCATAATCATAGGTGTAAACAAAAATATGAACCTATAAAAAAAAATAATAATAAATACTTATCGTTTAAAAATATATATTACTTTATTATATCAAAGAACTTTTCAGTTTTATATAAAAATTATATAATTATTCAACAGCTTTACTCAATATCTTTCTTTATTTAATTTCATACTCATTCTAATAATACATTTTGAAAAATATATACAATTATGTATAAAGCACTTACCAATATTAAATAAGAATACCCGAGAAAAAAAACGAAAAAAAATATATATATAGTAACATATGTAATGCACATAGCCACCTAAATATTCTCGCACATATTCCCCCTATCAAGTAATAAGATATCAATAACAATAACAGGCAGGTGAAAATAACAATTCAAGCGCTCCCACGATCGAAACAGTTAATATAAACTTCCGCTAGAATTGTCATTCCCACCAAGGGTCAAATCTGCCGACGCGGCACAAATCCAGGCTGTTGCTTAGCACCCAAATATTCGTCTTCTCAAAAGAGCGATCCCTAAGATCTCTCTGTTTATATTAGAGCACAAAGCTCAATCCCCAAAAGCTCACAGCCGAGGTTTGCTGTGCGACGTCAAAACATTTAACAGTTAGTCTTGAATTATTCTTAAACTCCGATGTTCAACTCGCTTTAAGTTTTCTATTTAAATAATTGGTTTAAATATACCTAATCTTGTTAACTGCATTCCTAGCTCTATGTCTTCAATATATTCTCTAAATTCTTGTAAATTAAATGTAATTATTGCTAATTTTTTGTCTCCTTCGTTAATAAATGTTAAAGTATTTGTAACTTCTATTCCTCTATTTACTACATCTATTACTTGATATAGTTCGTTTGCTTAAACGCTATTTTCTGATAAGTTATTTATTTTGGATTCCAGTTCTGCTTTATCTTCCTGATCTAATATACCAAATAAGTATTTATAAAATGTTCCCATAAAATTGATAAGGCCTCTTTTGTTGCGTTTTGCTATTCTTATGCCGTTCATTTCTCTTTCCAATTTTTCTGTTAAATATTGAATTTGGGATAATGTTTCAAATTCTTCAGCTTGTTTCATAAATTATTGAATGTGTTTTTAATTTTTTTTAAGATTAACAGTTAAATGGTGGTATTCGTTATTTATTGGTAAGTTAATAGTTCCTGTTTTAAATATAAGGTAACCGTTATTATACATGACAAATATTTCATTCAAAATAATAAAGCATATACCGAAAAGACCAAAGATCTAGTAATGAACAAATGTATAACAGGAATTTTAAATCAAGACACAACCGAATGTAGATATGCAAAAACACATAAGACCTTGGAAACAAAATATGTAGAGCCTAATATAATGTTAACTTTGAACTTACCTAAAACAATTCTAAATCAAAATTGTATTAACAGAGATATAACATTTAGGGTATTCAGAAACAGTCGAGATGGCTATTCGATTAATCGAACCAAATAAGACCGTACAAAGGCGGCCATATCGTTTCAGTCCTAGCGAAAGGGAGATTGTACGAGAAAAGGTTTAAGAGTTGATAGAGTGTAAAGTAATTAGACCCAGTAGCTCACCATATGCTAGTCTTGCACTGTTGGTAATGAAAAATAATGGGTCTGCCAGACTCTGCGTTGATTATCGAGAGTTAAATTCAAATACTATTGCAGAGAAATATCCTCTTCCTCGCATAGCAGATCATATAGCTAGATTAAATGGAGCCCGATATTTTTCCAGTTTAGATGTGGCGTCCGGATATTACCAAGTCCCATTACATACGAATTCGATTTAGTATACCGCGTTTGTAACTCTTGATGGTCAGTTTGAGTTCTTGGCAATGCCATTTGGGTTGAAAAATGCGCCTTCGGTTTTTCAGAGAGCTGTGATGAAAGCTCTTGGAGATCTTGCCTTTTCGTATGTGGTCGTTTATATGGACGATATTTTAAATATAGCAGCAAAGCAGGAGACAGCGCTTGAAAGGTTGGAAATTGTTCTTGGCATACTTTCGTCAGCTGGCTTCTCGTTTAATATCACGAAATGCTTCTTTCTCAGAACGACAGTACAATACCTAGGCTATGAGGTATGTTCGGGTGAGGTAAGTCCCAACTTGTAGAAAATAGAAGCGTTAAGCGTTACCACTTAACGAGGTTTATCGGTTTAGCCTCTTATTTTCGACAGTTTACACCAGGATTTTCCCAGATGATGAAACCTCTTTATTTTCTTACCTCAGAGAAAAACGGTTTTGAGTGGAAAGCAGAGCACGAAAGGAACCGCAAGAAAGTTATAGAAGTTCTTATCAACATACCCGTGTTGACAATTTTTGACCCTCAGTATTCCATTGATTTACATACGGACGCAAGCGCAATTGGGTATGGTGCTATTCTTTTGCATCGCATTAATAGTAGGCCTCATGTAGTGGAATATTTCAGTAAGACCACTAGTCCATGTGAGGCGAGATATACTTAGTTAGAAACACTCACAGTAGTAAATGCAGTAAAACATTTTCGACACTATTTACATGGCAGAAAATTTGTAATTTTCACTGATTGAAACTCGCTTAAATCTTCGCAAAAGAAGCTTGAGTTATCACCTAGGGTTTATCGTTGGTGGGCGTTTTTACACACGTTTGACTTCGTTTTACAATATCGAGAGCTTATCTCGTACGTTTTAGCCATATCTTCAGAGAGACCATCGTTCTTAAGCTTTGTAACTATTTCCTTTATGTCGTGATCACGCTGTTGTTCAGACAAAAGCCAACTTTCAGAAATTTCTGTAAGAAAAATCCTCTTTTCCACGACCTTATTATGGGCCGACCTAATCTCAGGAGTGAACGGATTTCTAGACAAAAAGTCAACATGTCGGAAAATTCAGAGAAATTCAAAGACTCGTTGTTTGCCAGTTCTTCCACGAGCGTTTAGGTGGTCAGTAATAAATCAGGTGCATGAGTCCATTATGCATCTTGTATGGCAAAATATGTTAGAAAGTTCGTTGAGAATTGTATTACTTGTAGGGTTTCAAAATCGTTATCAGGAAAAGTGCAGATGGAGCTTCATCCGAACCCGAAAGTCAGCATTCCATGGCACACTCTTCACATAGATATTTCAGGAAAATTAAGTGGCAAAAGTGAGCGTAAAAAATATGTGATAGTTTTGATAGACGCTTTCTCCAAATTCGTTTACTTATATCATACCTTTACTCTAAACTCCGAGGCTTGTGTTAACGCAGTAAAATCTTCAATTTACCAATTCGGAGTACCCACTCGTTTAATTGCTGACCAAGGTAGAAGTTTCACCGGAACAAAATTTACTGAGTTTTGCTCGTAACAAAGTATTAAGTTACATCTGATGCAACGGGGGCTAGTCGCGCAAACGGACAGGTAGAACGAATTATGTCCACTCTTAAGAACTTGTTTACTGTTGTTGAGACAAGTACCAGATCATGGCAAGATGCGTTAGGAAAAGTCCAATTAGCTATAAACTGTACCGTCAATCGGGTAACGAAATCAAGTCCCTTAGAGCAATTAATAGGAAAGATTGCACGGCCTCTAGGTAGACTTACAGGAAATTAGAGTTCAGGCTGCAAAACGCAGCCGTGTATGAAAAGCATAGAGTTGATCCAAAAAAGTAGTCAACTTTAAGGTTGGAGATCACGTTTCACTAAGTATAGAGTATAGAGAGACATCAAATGAAATTAGACCCAAAGTTCCGAGGCCCTTTTGAGGTGATAGAAATATTGGAAGGCGATAGATATATGCTAAAGTCAATGACAAGCAATAGAAAGTTTGCGAAGGTTGCCAGTTGGACAGGTGCCAAGTGAGTTAAATATCGAGGAAACTGAGCTATGCCCGCCGTAGTGTGTGAGAAGCAGTTTAAACACAGACTGTAGAAGGAGAAACAGTATGTTGAAGTATGTTAAACAGTTAAAACAGACAGATAATGGCGGGAGAAGCAGGGTTGTCGATGCTCATGGGGGTACCTGACCAGGCTAGAGAGAATGAATGTTACTCTAAGAACGATAAAGAGAATTAGAAATGAAATTAAATGTAAAAAAAAAAGATTAATAAGAATGTTAATTGAATTTAAAGTTAAAAAAAAGAAAATTTTTAGTAATAAGAATGTAATTGGAAAGTATAACTTAAAGTATAATTTAATGAAACGACTTATGTAATAAAGTAAGACACTTATTGACTAATACACGAGGACGTGTGAATTATCAAAATGGCCGTGTCGGAGAATAGATGAATAGCTAAATAGATGAACAGCCTACGCTGTCATCGAGTGTGGGGTCCTTTCAGTGTCAGTTTTGATTGGTCTTGACATATAGAAAAAGAACAAAGCTGCAAGTCACTTAACCTGCGACATTGTAAGGCACTAGACGGAGAGACGCACTACACATTACCAAAATGGCTGAATACGAAGCTATTGAATATGGAAATGAATCACCGATATATACGTATATAGGCACACTATAAATTCAGTTCTAATAAAATAACTTCATAATATTACGTTATTTCTCTAAAAAGGGGAGGTGTATGCACTCGATGTATGATCCCTTTTGAAGGTCAGCAGTTAGCCGTTAGCGAAACTGATGATTGACTCATGTATGCACACATGCATGTATACTACATACTTCCAGGCTCTTCTGCTGTAGTCAGCAATTGAGCCATAAACCGTATCTTATCACTGCGGACGGCAGTCCGCGCTAGTGACGAAAGCAGCACGAAGGGTGCGAAGGTGAGTAGCATATATAGACAGGAAGAATGGAAAATTTGCTATGACCGTCCGATCGGGTCGAGTTATATACCGATCGAAAAGTGTTAATTTTACTTACAAATGTGCATACTAAGACTTTTGGAAACCCATCTGTTTCTTGAGATAAACAGGTGTAAGTGGAAGGGGAAAAATTAAAAATGATTGGAGCAAATAGGGCCGTTGGGGGCTTTTTGATTTTTTTTAATTTTTATTCTTCTTATCAAAAATACTCGTCAAATGACACCTCAATCATCGAAATCCGACCACTGGTTCAAAAGATAATTCATTTTGAAATTTTAAGTCTCCTTCCAAAAATGAAGTGAAAAGTCAGTTTGTTTGGATCATATCGTAGATTTAGATTTAAAGTTTGATTGAGGACTTGTTCCACCTCGAAAATCAAGAAACGTTTGTTCTACGTCTTTTTCGAAAAATCGATCTAGCGGGAATTCTCTAAAACCCGCTTTAATGTCCAAACCATAGAAGCTACAGATATAAAGTTTTGTTGATTGGTTTGGGAGATATAACCTATTAACCCGGAGTTTGAGAGTGCTGATAGATTTGCGCTTGGCATGTTGGCATGTGTGTTAGTAAAGGGAAACAGTGCTGCCAGACAGTTTTTTTTTGTTGTACAAACAATAAACACCGATTGACAAAGTTACAATTGTTAAATTTCCGATGTCTGTATTGTCCAGCTGCTACTTGCCCACTGACCTTTGTCCCATGAGCTCGGTACATATAGTTTAGATCTTCTGGATTTCCTAGAAACGGCCAGCAAAATCAGCCTGTGGGTGGGTTCGATGAATTCTTTACTAATGTCACTCATGGGTACATACATAAATAGAAGTAGGAAAACCAAGCCATATAATATAGGAAAGAGTCGATACAAAAGAGCGGAGAGTATTGCAAACACCAAAAACAAATCCAACGGAATCTAAACAAATGCTGATGCTGCTCAGGTGTTCCAGCAGCTTATCGCGTCACAACCCTCCCTACCTACGAGCCTTCTCGCGCGAGAGAAATATAGAAAGCTCCCAAAATTCATTTACCCCTTCATCTCTTTAAGGAAAGAAAATTTAATTTACTCCATAATTAATTTTAATAATATTCTTCAAATTAATTTTAGAATCATTTCCGTATTCAGTTGACAATTTTAATTTATCACTGCGGACGGCAGTCCGCGCTAGTGACGAAAGCAGCACGAAGGGTGCGAAAGCGACTAGCATATATACACAGGAAGAATGGAAAATTTGCTATGACTGTCCGATCGGGTTGAATTATATACCGATCGAAAGGTATCAATCTAACTTAAAAATGTGCATACTAAGACTTTTGAAAACTTACATGGTTCGTGAGATAAACAGGTGTAAGTGGGAGGGACAAAATTTAAATGATTGGAGCAAATGGGGCCGTTGGTGCCTTTTAGATTTTTTTTATAATTTTTCACTATACTTATCAAAAATACGCGTCGAATGACACCTTGATCATCAAAATCTGACCACTGGCTCAGAAGATAATAAATTTCGAAATTTTTGGTGCCCATTTCAAAACGAGATGAAGTCAGTCTGTTTGTTTGTCTGTTTGTCTGTTTGTCTGTTTGTTTGTATAGATCAAAGCGTTGATTTAGCTTAAAAGTTTGAATGAGGACTTGTTCCCGATAAAAAATCTAGAAACGTTTGTTCTACGACTTTTTCAAAAAATAGCTAGTTTAGCGGGAAATCGCTAAAAACCGCTAAACCCCCATAGCATCCAAACGATAGCAGCCACAGATCTGTTCTATATGTCGTTGGAAAGGTGATTTGAAGGGCTTTTAGGCATACCTTCAAAGTTTTTTTTTTTAAGTAAAAAGGTAAACAGCTACAGGTGAAATAAGGTATTTATTTCCACATTTTGGCGATTTAAGAAAAATCTACACATCAAATCACTTTTAAATATACTGCATGTTGTAGAGAATTCAATTACGCGGTTTTTGACATATAACACATATCTGTCAAAATTCGATTGGGCAAGATATTACCTATTAACTGAATATACCTTACACCTTTACACTACTGCATGTACATATGCAGTATGTACACTGCTTGCAGTGCATGTGGAAAGATACTGCTTGCAAGTGGTCAATTCTTTTTGCGGCAGATAAATCATTTTATAATCAAAAATATAGAAACTTTTGCTTTTCGACTTTTTCGAAAAATAGCTAGTTTAGCGGGAAATCACTAAAAACCGCTAAAATTGGAACCCCCATATCATCCAAACGATAAAAGCTACAGATGTGATATATATATCTTTGAAAAGGTATTTTAAAGGACTCTTAGGAATACCTTTAGTGTTTTTTTAAGATAAAAGGTAAACAGCAACAGGTGAAATATGGTATTTTTTCCCACATTAAGGCGATTTTTGTGAAAACGCAAGTAATGATTTTTTCTAATTTTCAATATACTGTAGTTTGTAAAATTTCGATGTGTTTGGAAGATATTACCTGTTAACAGAATATATACGTTTTGCTTAGAATTGGAATAGGACAGCAGCAAAAACGTGTCGTAGCAGCCAGAGCTTGAGAGTTCTGTTAGATTTTGACAAAATTGTACCATCAAAATATATTGCAATTTTCAAAACTTTTGATATCTTACTCCAAAATTTCTGATATCTTATAAAAAAAACCTCTTTACGAGGTAAAAGTCTAGTGACGAAAACATTTTAATGCACAAAAATTTCTGATATCCAATTTTGTGACGAATAATATTAAGTTTTACTTAAAAATTACTACAAAAAAATTTTTTTGTCACTCGGCACATTGCGCTAATTTCTTCATACCTAATAAATATATATTTTTTGCGCAGTGCCGAGTGACAAAAAAATTTTTTTGTAGTAATTTTTAAGTAAAACTTAATATTATTCGTCACAAAATTGGATATCAGAAATTTTGGTGCATTAAAATGTTTTCGTCACTAGACTTTTACCTCGTAAAGAGGTTTTTTTTATAAGTCTAATATTACACGACTTCATTTTATTTTCTATTATTCAAATATTCTCTTCATAATTTTGTTTTCTTTTTAAGTTTACTGTTTGTTCATATTGTGTAATTTAACAGATATAGTGTTTGTAACAAATGATCGTAGTTATTATCTTTACTCTCCAGATTTTTATTTCTAAGTTTAGATGTTATAAGTGCATGCTATTTATTCATTTTTTTGTTTTTTTTTATACGTTTTTAAGCTTCTGTCAATCAAGGCAATTTTATTTTTGTACCTAAAGTTAATCCATGTTTTTATTTCTATAAACTTAAATCAATCAAAAAGCAAGTAAAAAGATCGTAGTAATAGTAACAATTAGTTTTTGGAAAATAGATTCATGTTTTAATTTTAAGTTAACTTTATCGAGGTTTCACTGTAATTTACATTGCTTGTGCATTTGGTTTCACCAAGTGTGGGAGCAGCTGATCAAAACAAAGGTGAAAGAAGTTCAGAATCAGGTGGAGATCATAAAATTCACAGTAACGTTTGCAAGTGATAAAGAGACACACAACCAAATTAGATGTTGTTGTAATAGATAACAAAACGCCAGTGACAAAAACACGAGCTTGACCACTGCTTACTTTACACCATCTTTTATGATTTCATTGTTTTATATTGTTTTTTTTTTTCTGTTTAAAACTCACCCATGTCCAGAAGCGATGTTGAAGGCCTTCCCATGCTGTCTGTTGTTGTAGTTGTTTTAAATAATGCTTTGGGGTTAAGACTTAAAAACATATATAATTGATTTCCGATTTCGCTTATAATTTATTTTCAATTAATTTAATTATTATTTAGATATAAATCTGCGATCAAGATTATCACATTATGAGAAGTTGATATTGCTGAATTTGCACTGTCACTACAACTTTTATTTGCTTTTGATCTTTAGGATATGTAGCGGGTTATGCATTTTCTTTTTTTTTTCTTTTATATATTCTTCTTATATATTATTCATATTCTTCTATTTATTTTTCAATTATTATTTCCCTTGCTTCTTGAGGGTTTAAACTTAGGTAAAACTGGAGGCTTAATCTGAATTTTTTGTACTATTTAGATATTTTTTTGACCACTTTCACGACACTAAAATCTTTGCACTGTTTTTACGCCCTCTGCTGTTGCTAAATTAAAGTTGCTGCTCTTATTAAAGCTGCTGTGCTTTTTGCGGTTGCTGGGCTTGTATCAGCGTCTCTGCATGCACATTTGGGGAATTTGTGGTGCTCTTCCAATTCGGAAAGCTGCACTGCTGCTGCCTTCTATGGAGCTCAAGGAATACTCCAAGCCAGCCGGTTGGGAACGATATGTCTCATGTGAGAAGTAATTTAACCTTACAGGAATTACTAATAATGTTTTGCAGCAACTACATAAAAATTTCATAATTAGTTTGGTAAGCCTTCAATGCCTGTTTAAGAACTTACATGTGCCAATTGGTGTCTGAATAAGAATTCAGGAAAAATATGTCGCCAAATGAGAAAAATAATTATTTTTCTTTAGTTTCCACAAATCCACAAGTCATTTGCTATAAATTAGAATGAAATTTAAATTCCGATGTCTAATTTAAGCATGGATTAAGTCTTACTTACTCTTGGTAAGGTTAACAACGTGAAAATGGAATTTTGTAAGCGCAGCTCAGTGGAGATATCTTCACAGCTCGAGTCGAAAGAGAATTGTCGAGGCCAAGGCTGGGCTTAAATAGGCCAATTAGGCGGAAATAGGTTTCTCTCAGAGAGTGACAGCTCATAAGCAGTGAGAGCGATTGCAGTGTTCAACAATGCGCTTACTATAAAATCCCAAATTCCTAATCGATAGTTACCAATTAATATACTAACTTCGTATATCACCTTTTTTTAATCTAAATTTTTTTATACTGCTTTCACACATGCATTATTTATTTATCTATTTTTTTAATTATATATTATTATTATTATTTTCTATACAAAAATTTAATTTTAATTTCTATTTAAAATACCTGTACACTACAACCACTGTATAATTTGCAGTAGTTTACGTCGCAAATTAGACAGAAATATGAATTTGTGTACCTTAATTATCCTATCTTCTATGGGCGAATGTCCTTCGCATGAAACGTACCAACTAGATGTCCTTGCAAGTCTTCTAGAATATAGTAGGAATTGCCTAATTTCTCTCGTACACGAGCTTTGATGAAGGCTGGACACAGCATAGCATTGATACCTTTCGCGAAATTGCTTAGCACAAAGCTTCGCCTAAATACTTCCTGATTTACTTTAAAGTCTACATTGCGCGTTCTCAAATTATAACTATCTGCTTGTTTCTGATACGCCTCGTTCATGTTCTTGCGTAATGTTTTTCTTAGCAAATCAAGTTGGTCGTCTCTATTAAGCTCACTCACAGGCTCAGTTAACATTTTCAAGTTCTTGAGCAATTTATAATGCGATCCATGAGTAATCATGTTAAAGCCATAGAGCGCATGATAGGGAGAACATTTTATGCTCTGGTGCAACGAATTTCGTAGGGCACAGCTGATTGCATGAATATGCTGATCCCAATCTCGATGATCAGACTTTAGATAAGCTCGTATTGCAGAAACGATGGATCTATTCACGCGTTCCGACGCATTGGACTGAGGCGAGTATAAAGCCGTATACATATGCCGAATACCAAAAGACGTAAGAAAAGCGTTGAACTCGTTAGCTTTAAACTGCGAGCCATTGTCACTAATAAGCAGTTCGGGGACTCCATAGACAAAAAAAATTTTGTCCTGTAAAAATTGCTGCACTGCTTTAGCAGTAAACTTTTTTAGCAAACAAAGCCAGTGAAACTTTGAAAAGTGGTCTAAAACAATTAATATGCCAATATAGCCTTGCTTACTGCGTGGATATGGACCGAGAATATCCACATAAATTCGCTGAAATGGACGATGCGACTCTGCTTGCTGACCCATGGGAGGCTTAAGTGTAAAATTAGGGGCTTTAGTGGATTTGCAAACTTCACAACTCCTAATGTACGCTCGTACTTGCGTAACCATTCCTGGCCAGTAAAACTGCCTGCGAATAATCTCCAGGGTTTTTGACATACCGCCATGTGCAGATATCACTACGTCATGGGCACGCTTTATGACCGATTCCGTCAAGCCCTGAGGAACCCAAAGTTTCCAACAGTTCTGCTTGGCTTCTTCCGACCCATCATCATGTTCTGTGCGAATGTACACGAAATCTTCAACAATTTTCACATCAGGATATGCATGTTCGTTTGCCGATATCTTCTCTTTGAGTGTCTGATACTCTGCATCCTTAAAACAGGGGGAACTTAGATCAATTTCAGCACCGTACGACTCTATTTCTGCGATTTCTTCTGCATACATGCGAGAAAGAGCATCTGGAACTACATTATCTTGCCCTCTTCGATGGCTTATAGTAAATTTATATCCCTGAAGTTGCATAGCCCATCTGGCTAATCTTCCTTTAAGATTTGCTTGTTTCATGAGCCACGATAGGCTCGAATGATCTGTAATGACTTAAAAATCTTGCATTTCTAGAAAGCAGCGAAATCGTTCAATCCCTAAAACAACTGCTAAGCACTCTCTTTCGGTCACACTGTAATTTCTTTGTGCCGAATTCAACTTTTTAGACATGTATGCTACAGGTTTTTCTAGTCCTTCATCATTTAGCTGTACTAAAACTGCTTTCACGCCATGATCACTTGCGTCGCAGTGAAGGAAGAATTTTTTGTTAAAATCAGGATTTTGTAAGACAGGTGCTGAAGTTAACAACTCTTTAAGCTGCTGAAAGGCTTCTTGTGCACTGTCTGTCCATACAAACTTAGATTTGGATGATAAAAAATCTGTTATAGGTGTAGTGATTTCCGAAAAGTTTGCAATAAATCTTCTATACCACCCTGCCAAGCCTAAAAATCCACGTGTCTGCTTAAGCGACTTTGGAACAGGCCAGTTGAGAATTGACTCAATCTTGCGAGGATCGGTGGAAATACCGCCTCGTCCAATAACGAATCCAAGGTACTTGACTTCCGAGACACAGAATTGACTTTTTTCCAGATTAAGCGTTAAATTGGCTTTTCTAAATTGTTCCGCCAAACGCATTAATATCATCAAATGAGAGTCAAAGTCTGCCGAAACTACACACAGGTCGTCAAGGTATCCAAAACAACAATAATTCAGCTCAGGCGGAATAACTTCATCCATGAGCCTACACATAGTTTGTGGTGCATTGCACAAACCGAATGGCATCACTTTAAATTGATACAAAGGACGTCCAGGTATTGTGAATGCTGTCAAAGGTTTAGATGCTTCCGACAACGATACTTGCCAATATGCATCTTTCAAATCGATTTTACTAATTATATTAGCCTTAGGTAGTCTCGCGAAAATTCCCTCGATGCTCGGGAGAGGATAAGCATCTTTTTTGGTGCAAGTGTTAAGCTTTCGTGCATCTAAGCATAACCGAACCTTGCCAGGTTTCACAACAAGCCTCATTGGAGAGCTCCATGCACTACTGGACTTTTCTATAACTCCTAAATCAATCATTCTATCAATTTCACCATACATCAATTTTTCCACAGCAGGTGATACTGGGTAAAATCGTTGTTTTATTGGTTTAGCATCGCCGACATCAATGTGATGCTCCATCAAAGAGGTAATTCCTAAGCCTTGCTTTTCAAATGACGGAAATAACGAAATAACTGCATTCAACTGACAACGGTGTTCTGAGGTTAATACGCACGCAACATAATCAACTATATCGTCGCCTTCACGTACCTCTTCAGCATCTAAACAGGAAATAAGACCGGGTGCTATCTGAAACTCCTTCCAAAAATCCACACCTAGAATTAGACGCTTGTCTATAGAAGGTATAACAAAAAGTTTTATCGGTCTGCTGGTATTCTTGTATTTAATTTCAACTGCAAGATAACCGATTACTGAGTGGGAACGACCATCTGCAGTTTTTACGTGTGAGGTGATACGACGAAATTGGGGAAATCTTGTCCAGTCTTCTGTTGCCAACGTCGATCCCACGCCACTTATGTTAGCGCCAGTATCCAATAATCCCTGCTCATTGAAGCTTAGAAAAGACACGTCTGCATAAAAACGACCATCAGTCTGCCGATTAACTATTGCTGAGACCAGCAAACGTTTCGTATGTCTGATTGATTTCCAAAAGTTACGTATACGTTTGGTAGAACGCTTAGGCAATTTGCGTGATTGACCATTGTTTGTACCAAATATTCGATCTTTGGCTAACAGATAATCTCTAAGTCGTTCATGATAAGGCCTTATGGGATACAAACGAGGAGAACTCACGGTATCTTGTTTTATTTGTTTAATAGTCTCGTCTGGTAGAGTTGTAGCTGGCAGAGAATTTTCTGAGCTAGCCGGTAAATGATGAGATAATTTTACTGTTGTGATTTTGGGGCCATTCGACCATTGCTGTTGAATGGGCCCTTCTTCAAGTTTTCCGATTTCCGAGCAAGACAACCTGTACATTGCGGCTTATAAATGTTTTTGGCTCCGCAGCCATAGCAAAATATTTTTCTTTCTTGTAAACACATGTCCCAGCCGTGTCCTTCCGTGTCACAGTTCCAGCAACGATAAACTTTGATCGGTGCTTGAATCGCATCGATAGCTATTTGATTGTGATCTACTTCTGAACTGGAAACAGAGTCCTCTAAGGCAGCAATGTTGCGTTTAGCGAATGGCGGATTAACCTGATTTTTATTTATTCGCTTTGCTGCAACATCTCCTAACAAATTTTCGCGCATTTGTACCAGTTTTCGTAGATAAGCTATTGAATGTATTGGAACATACAACAGTTCATGACGAATATCTGGTAACAGGTTCCGACTAAGCATCTCTATAAGTTGCTCTTCTGGAATGGAAGCAGACATTCGAGATGATAGATTCATAATCTCATCATAAAAGGTCTCAAATGTTTCTCCAGGCTTTTGTTTCCGCCCACGAATATCTTCCAAAATTTCTGAATCCTTTCGATAATCTTTGTATTGATATTTTAAAGCTGCGCAAAATTCTTCCCACACAATGCGAGGATATTCCTTTCGGTACCTCCAATACCATTCTCTTGCCTTTCCTACCAGCAAAATGTGTAGGTTCTTGCACAACGCTTCAAAATCATTTTCTAAGCAATCTTCAGTTAGTGTTCGAATTCTATAAATAAATTCTTCTACTGTGTCTCCTTTCATAGACCCATCAAATTTAACATTCCAGCGATGGATTATTTGTGTAATCTTTTCTGGATTAATCTGAGATCTGCCACGTGCATTATCCGCAGAGCCCATACTGTTGCGAGTAATATTTGCGTGATCGCTAAAATCTCCAGATTGATTATGCAAACTCAAATTAGCAATTTGTCGAGAAACGATCTGTTCAATTTGAGTGAAGATTCGATTGTAGTCGACAGCTTCTTGTTCATTTCGATTATTAGATCCCACACTAAGCCGTTGCTCATTCTGTGAAATATTTCTATGTCTAGCAGGTCTTCCAGTCTTGCGATTGCGATTATACTGGGGTTGATTATCTACCTGATCTAAGTCTGCCATGTCAGCTTCAGGCTGTCGTTGCGAATTAGAATTTTGTTTAGTTTGTTGTCGAGTGTTATGTTTCTTAGGCACACTTCCTGTTTGCACAAAAGGATCTGGCGTCTCTGGTGGTATAATGACTTGTTTTAAATCACGAGGATGCACTAACTTCTTGCACTCCTGACACTCTTTAAATTGCTCCACCCAATCACTAATGCATTTTTCGTGAAAACGATGTTCACATGGAGTGGAGAAAACTCGATTAATAGAATTTGCATCACCTAAGGGTGCCTGACAAATCTTACAAGTTGTTTCAGATAGAGCTGCATTAGCCAACTCTACTGCTAAATTTTCGACACTGTGATAAACAGCCATTGCTATCACAATATAATGTTAATAATTTGATCTAAAAATGTATTCACTCTATCATAAATTGTTCCTTAAAGATTGAATCGGGGGTAAAGTTAAGCATTTGATTACCCTATTGGTTAAATGTTGTTGCAATAATAGAATTTTTAATAAGTTTATTATACAGATGAGTAAAAGTTACTTTATCTGACATGATATAGGTTTTAATAAGTGGTCATCGTTTAAGCCTAACCAAAATCGTGAAATTCCAAGCTTTATCAGAACTATACCTTCGTCATAAAAGATACTATATACCAGTTTGCATAAAAAGAGACAGAGTTGTTCAGTTAGCTATCTAAATCTAAATATGTTTTTGTTCACCTTGGTCATTAATTTAAGCTTGCCAAATTATTGAAAATCCAAAGATTCACGCTAACATATCCTTTGACTTAAATACACCCTAAACGAAGGAGAAGAAACAAGCTAAGCAATCAATAAGCTAAAATGCGCAAGCGGTCGATATCTGGGCCTCACCCAGAGTCGAAATTCCAGCAAGCTACTACCTCAGCTGTATGATTACTCTATTTAGGAAAGTTGTTTAAAAGTTTATTGAGAAAAAGAAATTTAGAATAAGGGCCTATGATCTTACAAATGTTATTAATATTTGACATATTAATATCAATTATATTATCAGAAAGGCCTCACGTTCGGGCGCCAAATTATGTAATGTCCAGCTGCTACTTGCCCACTGACCTTTGTCCCATGAGCTCGGTACATATAGTTTAGATCTTCTGGATTTCCTAGAAACGGCCAGCAAAATCAGCCTGTGGGTGGGTTCGATGAATTCTTTACTAATGTCACTCATGGGTACATACATAAATAGAAGTAGGAAAACCAAGCCATATAATATAGGAAAGAGTCGATACAAAAGAGCGGAGAGTATTGCAAACACCAAAAACAAATCCAACGGAATCTAAACAAATGCTGATGCTGCTCAGGTGTTCCAGCAGCTTATCGCGTCACAACCCTCCCTACCTACGAGCCTTCTCGCGCGAGAGAAATATAGAAAGCTCCCAAAATTCATTTACCCCTTCATCTCTTTAAGGAAAGAAAATTTAATTTACTCCATAATTATTTTAATTCTATTCTTCAAATTAATTTTAGAATCATTTCCGTATTCAGTTGACAATTTTAATTTATCTAATATTACACGACTTCATTTTATTTTCTATTATTCAAATATTCTCTTCATAATTTTGTTTTCTTTTTAAGTTTACTGTTTGTTCATATTGTGTAATTTAACAGATATAGTGTTTGTAACAAATGATCGTAGTTATTATCTTTACTCTCCAGATTTTTATTTCTAAGTTTAGATGTTATAAGTGCATGCTATTTATTCATTTTTTTGTTTTTTTTTATACGTTTTTAAGCTTCTGTCAATCAAGGCAATTTTATTTTTGTACCTAAAGTTAATCCATGTTTTTATTTCTATAAACTTAAATCAATCAAAAAGCAAGTAAAAAGATCGTAGTAATAGTAACAATTAGTTTTTGGAAAATAGATTCATGTTTTAATTTTAAGTTAACTTTATCGAGGTTTCACTGTAATTTACATTGCTTGTGCATTTGGTTTCACCAAGTGTGGGAGCAGCTGATCAAAACAAAGGTGAAAGAAGTTCAGAATCAGGTGGAGATCATAAAACTCACAGTAACGTTTGCAAGTGATAAAGAGACACACAACCAAATTAGATGTTGTTGTAATAGATAACAAAACGCCAGTGACAAAAACACGAGCTTGACCACTGCTTACTTTACACCATCTTTTATGATTTCATCTGATTTGCACTTTTTCTTTTCACGTATTTGCGTGGAAACGAATTATAATGTTTTATATTGTTTTTTTTTTTCTGTTTAAAACTCACCCATGTCCAGAAGCGATGTTGAAGGCCTTCCCATGCTGTATGTTGTTGTTGTTGTTTTAAATAATGCTTTGGGGTTAAGACTTAAAAACATATATAATTGATTTCCGATTTCGCTTATAATTTATTTTCAATTAATTTAATTATTATTTAGATATAAATCTGCGATCAAGATTATCACATTATGAGAAGTTGATATTGCTGAATTTGCACTGTCACTACAACTTTTATTTGCTTTTGATCTTTAGGATATGTAGCGGGTTATGCATTTTCTTTTTTTTTTCTTTTATATATTCTTCTTATATATTTTTTTTTGCTTCTTGAGGGTTTAAACTTAGGTAAAACTGGAGGCTTAATCTGCATTTTTTGTACTATTTAGATATTTTTTTGACCACTTTCACGACACTAAAATCTTTGCACTGTTTTTACGCCCTCTGCTGTTGCTAAATTAAAGTTGCTGCTCTTATTAAAGCTGCTGTGCTTTTTGCGGTTGCTGGGCTTGTATCAGCGTCTCTGCATGCACATTTGGGGAATTTGTGGTGCTCTTCCAATTCGGAAAGCTGCACTGCTGCTGCCTTCTATGGAGCTCAAGGAATACTCCAAGCCAGCCGGTTGGGAACGATATGTCTCATGTGAGAAGTAATTTAACCTTACAGGAATTACTAATAATGTTTTGCAGCAACTACATAAAAATTTCATAATTAGTTTGGTAAGCCTTCAATGCCTGTTTAAGAACTTACATGTGCCAATTGGTGTCTGAATAAGAATTCAGGAAAAATATGTCGCCAAATGAGAAAAATAATTATTTTTCTTTAGTTTCCACAAATCCACAAGTCATTTGCTATAAATTAGAATGAAATTTAAATTCCGATGTCTAATTTAAGCATGGATTAAGTCTTACTTACTCTTGGTAAGGTTAACAACGTGAAAATGGAATTTTGTAAGCGCAGCTCAGTGGAGATATCTTCACAGCTCGAGTCGAAAGAGAATTGTCGAGGCCAAGGCTGGGCTTAAATAGGCCAATTAGGCGGAAATAGGTTTCTCTCAGAGAGTGACAGCTCATAAGCAGTGAGAGCGATTGCAGTGTTCAACAATGCGCTTACTATAAAATCCCAAATTCCTAATCGATAGTTACTAATTAATATACTATCTTCGTATATCACCTTTTTTTAATCTAAATTTTTTTATACTGCTTTCACACATGCATTATTTATTTATCTATTTTTTTATTTATATATTATTATTATTATTTGCTATACAAAAATTTAATTTTAATTTCTATTTAAAATACCTGTACACTACATGTCTTATTTAAAAATTTCTGATATCTTATAAAAAAACCTCTTTACGAGGTAAAAGTATAGTGACGAAAACATTTTCATGCCCCAAAATTTCTGATATCCAATTTTGTGACGAAAAATATTAAATTTTACACATAAATTATTTTAAAAAAATTTTTGTCACTGGGCACATTGTGCTAAATTTTCCATACCTAATTAATAGGACTTTTTTGCGCAGTGCCAGTGACAAAAATTTTGTTTTAATAATTCATGTGTAAAATTTAATATTTTTCGTCATGGTGAAAAATTGATAGTTCGGTGGTTGTCGCGAGAAAACTAATACCGAAGAGCAAAGGGCGTGTGGAGTGCTCAAAACATAAGGAATTGGATAAAAAGGAAAAGCTAGTAATATTGTCGATGTAACTAGACATAGTAATATAACATTGAATAATAATTTAATTTAATATTTAAGAACTTAAGTAACGAATTGTAATCACTGTGATCAGGGGATCCAACCTGACAGTAGGCTAGTGATGATCATTCTGACGGTGGGATCAGCTGTTCTCTTTATTCGATGTTACCTATCGTAACACATGCCTTATATTACATGTCACTTTTTGGCATACTCTCAAAGAAAGCAGCTGTGTTTGATCCGCGGGAAATTATATTTAATACGGCCCTCCACACTTTTGATAAAGTAGTTGAAGTCATCCAACAAGATGAATTTAAAGATGACATAGATAAGGTTCGAAAGGTCACTCGTGTAGGACATAGTCTACAGCATCTCAATCTATATATATAAAACTCTTTGTCCTGACTCACTGACTGACTCACTGACTCACTGACTGAGAATCAACGTGCAGCCAAAACGGTAAGAGATAGAGAGCTGAAATTTTAACACAACATAGATGACATAATTTCATCGTGCAATAAGACGGCGTTTTGCGAAATTCGACCTCTAAGAGTGTCAAATCGGGGTCAAAGGTCACGGAATTGCTTAGTATGAAAAACTTTTTTGTTTCTTAAGATATCTCAACCAAATTCACAGATTGTATGTTTGGTACTGTCTCTTACATTCTGACCAAATTTGGTGAAAGTGGAATGACTATATCTTATAGCTGCCATAGGAACAATCCGATGAAAAACACCTTTAGTATGAAAAACTTTTTTGTTTCTTAAGATATCTCAACCAAACTCACAGATTGTATGATTGGGGCTGTCTCTTACATTCTGACCAAATTTGGTCAAAGTCGGATGACTATATCTTATAGCTGCCATAGGAACAATCCGATGAAAAAACCTTTAGTATGAAAAACTTTTTTGTTTCTTAAGATATCTCAACCAACCTCACAGATTATATGATTGGTACTGTCTCTTACATTCTGACCAAATTTGGTCAAAGTGGAATGTCTATATCTTATAGCTGCCATAGGAACAATCCGATGAAAAACACCTTTAGTATGAAAAACTTTTTTGTTTCTTAAGATATCTCAACCAACTTCACAGATTATATGTTTGGTACTGTCTCTTACATTCTGACCAAATTTGGTCAAAGTGGAATGACTATTTCTTATAGCTGCCATAGGAACAATCCGATGCAATCGGAGATATCCTAACAAAACTCTCAGATTAACTTTTCTTGCCAAATTTGGACTAATTCACTTAATTTAGCTTTTTCCCGCCAAATTTAGCTTTATCCCGCCAAATTTAGCTTTTTCCCGCCAAATCACCAAATCCAACTTTTTAGCCAAAGTTCAATTGCAAGGAAAAAAATTAACGCAGCGGATAGCGGAAGCTAAATATTTCCGGTTTTTTTTAGAAAACATGCTATATTATATAAATTTGTTAAAACGGGCAACTAAATACAATGTTGTGAGCGAAGCGAGCTGCGGTTTGGCGAGCGAAGCGAGCAGGGGGCGAATATTATGTAAATTTGTTAAACTGGACAACTAAAGACAATGTTGCGAGCGAAGCGAGCTGGGGGTTGGCGAGCGAAGCGAGCAGGGGGCGTAGCCCCCTAGTACGTTTATAAATAAGTATACCAGAACTTGGTGCTCCTTTAAGATATTGCAAGTGGGGGGACGACTTGCAAATGCTCCTCTTTTATATGCATATGCCGCACAATCAGTGCAACAGCGGTTTGAGTTTGCTAAGGCGCTCCATTGTGCATTAATTGTCTTCGGAAAGGACACACTGTTGCCAGATGCAAAGCGAACAAGTGCAGAGTTTGCAGTCGTTCGCATAATACCCTTTTGCATAGATATTCTGCCAGTTCTAGCACTAGAGCGTTACCACTACTCTTGACTCCGCCCAGGATCAACCTTCGACATCACATGCTATGCATGCGAACGAGTCTGATAGTGTGATCCTAGCTACAGCAGTCGTTAAAGTCAAAACGAAAAGTGGCGATTTCTTTTTGGCCAGGGCTCTGCTTGATTCTGGGTCGCAAATTAATTGCGCAACAGACGAGTTAGCTCAACGATTTTAGCTGCGTCGAGAAGAGGCTAGTATCAGCTTGCTTGGAATTGCTCAATGCAACACACAAGTTAAGAGCAAGATACATACTGTGGTGAAGTCGCGAGTCAATTGCAGTGAGTTCTCTCTAGATCTGTGGATCTTAAAGACCATTTCTGGGTACCAGCCTGACCACACGGTCAATGTCAGTGGTTGGAAATCCCTGAGAACCTGCAGTTGTCTGATCCATGTTTCCACAAGCCACAGAAGATCGACATGCTCAACGGAGCTGAGACGTTCTTTGAACTGCTCTCTGTCGGTCAGATAAAACAAGGTCCGAATTGTCCGATTCTGCAAAAAACTCTGGTCGGTTGGATCGTGTCAGGGCGCTATACGCCTACAGGTCCTGAGACGGCTCAGATAGTAAATCTGAGTTGTCAAGAAGATTGTTATACCTCGTTAGACACCACATGGCAGAAATTCTTGTCATTGGAAGAGTTGCCTTCGGTAAAAAAGGTGCGTACAGTTGAGCACCAGTTATGTGAGAGCCACTTTCTAGATAATTTAAAAATATTGCCGTCAGGTCGATTTGAAGTACGACTTCCATTTAAGTCGGATTCAAATCAGCTTGGTAACTCTTTCAAAGTTGCCAAGCGTCGTTTTTTGTCGCTTGAGAGACGCTTAGCTCGTGATCCCGAACTTAAGCGTATGTATTTGGAATTCATGGAAGAATATCTTTCACTTGGTCATATGTCTAAAATAGGCGACCAGATTCCAAGTACTCCTCACTATTTTATTCCGCATCAATGTATTCTTAGACCACAAAGCACATCGACGAAGTTACGCGTTGTTTTTGACGCATCTTGTCGTACTTCGTCTCAAGTTGCGTTGAATGACCTTTTGATGGTCATTCAAGAAGAGCTGTATTCGACTCTGCTTCGATTTAGATTGCATAAGTATGCACTGACAGCTGACATCAAAAAGATGTACCGGCAAGTCATGGTGCATGAAGCAGACCGAGATTTCCAGCTAGTAGTGTGGAGAAAGAACCCATCTGACTCTTTGAGGTCCTTCAGGTTTAACACCGTAACTTATGACACTGCGCCAGCTGCATTTTTGGCTATACGGTGTTTGACAAAGCTTAGTGACATGGTGGAATCGTCACACCCAAAAGCTGCTGACGTTATCAGGCACGACTTTTATGTCGATGACCTATTAACTGGTGCTGCTTGCGTAGATAACCTTCAGATTATCAAGTCTGAGGTTTCGCTAACCAAATGGTTTTCGAATTCGCCTGAGTTCTCCGCAACAAATGCAATTAAACCGATAACGATCTCAGAGTCTGATACAACCAAAACATTAGGCGTGTTGTGGTTGCCAAATGAAAACGTCTTTCAATTTAAGATTGACGATTCATTTATGGGTCTTAGAGCGACTAAACGGAACATTCTCTCGGTTTCATCGCGGTTATTTGATCCGCTTGGCCTGTCAAGCCCTCTGATTATCAAGGCAAAGATCCTGCTCCAAGAGCTCTGGCTTCAAAAGCTAGACTGGGATGAATCTATGCCACTGAGCTTGGACAACTAGTGGCAACAGCTGAAATCAACTTTGATTCAGTTGCAAAGAATCAGGATACTACGATATGTTTTTACAGAGCCGACAATACCGATCGAGATTCATGGCTTCGCTGACGCCTCAATGCGAGCGTTTGACGCATGCGTGTATATACGCAGTCATACTGCAGAAGGTTGTCATGTTTCCTTGCTGACATCTAAGTCCAAAGTAGCTCCCCTCAAGACTAAGACTCTTCCTAGACTTGAGTTGTGCGCGGCTAACCTTCTCGCAGATCTCTGTCACCGAGTCAGAAATCTTATAAGATTACCAATTGAACGGACTGTTCTTTGGTCTGATTCTGAAGTTACACTTCATTGGATTAAGACACATCCTTCGTCCTTGGCAACATTTATGTCGAATCGTGTGGCTGAAATCCAAGAGTGGACAGAGAACGCTGAATGGCGCCATGTACCTACAAAGCAAAATCCAGCAGATATCGTTTCGAGAGGCTGCGATGTTGACGAATTAGTCACATCGATTTGGTTTAATGGTCCTTCCTTTCTAAAGGAAACAAGAGATTCCTGGCCGGTTAACCAGCATCTGGTGACGGACGAGATGCGTACTTTGGAGGTACGCAAAACAGCTGTTGGACTGGCAGCTATAGTCCCGCAGACCGTACATTGCGACAACGCGACGAACTTCGTCGGAACAAGTCGCAAGTTCCGGGAGTTGCGGGCCCAAATCGAGGAGGAGGCGGCTGCAATTCAGGAATTCGCATCAAGAAGCGGTTGCGAATTTGCGTTCATACCGCCCAGGGTGGTCTGTGGGAGGCAGATGTGAAGTCTGCAAAGCACCTGCTGCTGACGGCAGAGTAGATGGTGACGACGTTCGTCGCAGTAGAGGCCGTGCTGAACTCACGGCCAATAAAAGCAATAAGCGACTAGGCACTGGCCTCGGACTAGCAGGGCCTGACCTGCTTAAGTCGATGGCGAGCTGTCTCGTTGCTCGATCATCAGTTCTGGAGGCGATGGTCCAAGGAGTACATTCTGGGACTCCAAGCCAGGAGCAAGTTGGAGAGCTGGTAGTCGTCGCAAAGGAAAATCTGCCGCCTAAGAAGTGACTGACCGGCAGGGTAACGGCGGTACACAGGGGAGAACCTTAACGGGGGAGAACCTTTACAAACGGAGGAACCTTTAAGAGACCGATCCACAAGTTGGCGCGGCTTCCTATTGAATGAATCACTAGGCTTCATGGGGGCCGATATCGCCGCACTTCGGAGTGTTTTTATATTCTTTATTATCTTAAGCAAATGAAGTTAGAATCAGTTGTCCAAATACAATTAACGTACGCACAACCGCTTTGTCGCTCACTTTGAAAGCCAACAGTTTTCTTTAAGTTGATAAATAATATTAACAGCTCATAAAAACTCTTATGAATTTTCAGTTTGAATGAGAACATGTTCCCGTTCAAAAATCTAGAGACTTTTGTTTTACGACTTATTCTAAAAATCGCTTGCTTAACGGGAAATCGCTAAAAACCCGCTAAAACTAAAACCCCCAAACCATAAAAGCTACAGGTATTTTGAAAGGCTTTCTTTCAAAGTTTTTAGGAAAGAAGCTGAACCTTTTTGCGCAAAGTGCGGAGTGGCAATATTTTTTTTTAATAATTGTTTTTTTTTGGCATATCCCAGTGGACCTAAATTTCATTTCTGATAGTTTTATGGATTTCAAACGTGTAAAAAATCCGTTTTCAGATCTGAAAGTGATAGAAATATGAGTCATCTGTCGCTCAGTTTGTGGAAGCAAACTTTGGAAAATACGATACGAAATACGCACGTAAAAGAATCATTCTCAGAACATTTATGAAATCTTTTGCGTACCTTGTATAATATTACAAACGATGCCTTACTAATATTTAAAATAAATATGAAATGATATTTTTTCTGATTATTTTTTATTTTATTATTGTAAGATATATCTAATTTCCTGCTGTTTAAGGAGGCGTGGCCAAAATCTAAAATAAAATTGACCTGCTTGCAAAATAAACGAACCCACATACCAATTTTGGAGTCTCTCGCTCTCTCTCTCTTTCTAAAACCTGTTCGCTCACCTAGACGGGCATGGCTATACCGACTCGGCTGTTGATGCAGATCAAGAATATATAAACTTCGTGGGGCCTACCACGCCCAGTTTTGCCTGTATATACTTTTTTTTAAGTTTTTAGACACCTGTACTTTTTTATTAAAAAAATTTTTCCAGAAGAGGTGTAAAAAAAAGGATTAATAAAAAGAAAGCATAAGTTAAAGGCACTATGAAAAAGTATTGCTCAAGAGGTAGAAAAAAATTAAAGTATAAGAAAAAGGGAAAAAAGAAAAAAACCTGAAAAATGGTTCTTGGTTGCTTCGAATTATTGTAAGACTTACTGTATTTGTCCCATGTTATTTTATGTATTAGTGGTTTAATTTGTTCCTCAATCATTGCCATTTCTACGGCCATTAGGTCTCTTTCGGTTTCATGTGCTCGTTCGTTGATATCATTAATCCATTCTGCAATGCGCAGCAATTTAATTCGCGCTTGCTATATGATGTAATTTTATTTGAACTTGTACTTTTATACTTTTACTTTTAATTTAAAAATACATACCCAAAGATCTTCTTCCAGTGTGAAAAATTTTATTAGATTGGGTGTCAATTCACAGTCTAGCAAACGCAAGACTTTGATGTCTTTCAGAGCAGTTTTAAGATTATCGCTAAAATTTACACAAATGTTGTCATTCTCCATTCTTTTTAGCAAGGTAATAGCCATACTCTCTTGAATACTAGTCCAACACTCAACAACCCATTTACTTAATATGTGTTTTATAAATGCGTTAATGTCTTGCAACATAAGGTTATATAGATCTAGAATATTTTTTCCCCGTTCGTTTTCAAAAAGCCTGTAAATATTTATATTACAGAACTAGTTACAGGAAAATATCAGAACTATTCCGGCTTTCATTTGAGGCAAGATTTTAAGGATTTTGAGTTTGAATTCTGAAGGCCAAGTCGAATTGAAAGTGAAGAAATGATATTGCACCAGATAAATTTTAAATTTTTGATATTATTCAAGTTATTATTAAGACCCACATTCATATCGAAGGTAATGAGGTAGGGCAACTCTTGTACTATGTGAAGGAATGAGTTAAAATTTTGCTATATATTTTAAACAGATATTCCTTAAAACAAAATATATAAAAATATATTATAAAAAATTATTATAAAAAACTTATAAAATCAATGTCAATAAAAGAAACCATTTTTTAAATCTTTTTTTGTAAAAAAATTCTTTATCGCAGCTCTCTTCATTATTATAAGAGCAGTTGACTAATATACAAGCTTGAAAATCAGTTAAAAAACTTCAGATTAAAATTAGTAAGCTATAATTGAAAGCCGGAATAGGCTAGTATTATTATTTCTAATACTAACGGATAATCATACATGTCAGCATCTTTATACAAAGCAGTAATGCGATGCTGAAGTTTTTTTAGCAGAGCAATTGTTCCAGACGTTTTTGGAAAACAGTCATCGGTCGGCATATCCTAAAAAGTTTTGAAATAAATAAAGTAGTTTTTATAATTTTCAATAACTTTTAACGTACCAAGACACCCTTGTCACTAAACGTTTGCTGAAGCATAATGAAATCCTCTCTTACATATAATATTTCCTTTTCAAAATCGTCGATAACAACGTGTATAAATGAATTAATGTGTGCTCTAATAATCGGTCGGAGAAGAATCTGCCCTCCCAACAATAAGTCATGTGAATCTTTAAGAGCTTTTTCGAATTGAGAGGCAATCATTCGCTCTAATATTTCTGTTTTTTGCTTAAAGTTAAAAAGATCTACTTCAAACAATGAGTTTTCGGCTTCAGGGTCTAAGGGATTGTACTGTATATTGGTCCAATCACGATAATAGTTTTTATAATCATCAACTATTTTTTCAAGAGCTGATGAAATTTGACGACCTTTTAGTCCACCAATAACAATCTTATCTAACTTCATAAAATCCCGACCTGTGTTGAACATTTCTTTAAGCTCGTGGAGTCTTTCCATAAAGCTATCTAAGCGCTGAAAAACCTTAGCTGACTGCCATGTCCAATCTTGTGAATTAAAGGTGGTGCCAATTTTGAATTTTTTCAAAGAATTGCGACATTCTCTATATATATTTCTAGGTATTACTTGTTAGTGAGCTGCTAAAATTATAGATATTTATTACTTACTTATAATATTCGAGGTGCTGTATATTCATGATAATTTTTTTGTAAGCTTCTTCTACATCACCTTGAAACATGGTATCGGGTTCAATGGTACGAATAACACATTCGATAAGAGAGTTGTGGAAAAGGTTGAAAAAAAGAGTCATGTTGTCAAGAGTGTGAAAATATCGCGAATGCCCCCAGACAAGACCTACTGTTAGCATTAATGGCCTGATTTCGGGTCTATTGTCATCCATATTATTTATTTCAAATTTATCAATTTTTTTCTTCTGTAAAAGAAAGGTGTATTTTCATTAAATATTTACAGCCTTTATTACCTTACCAAAGCCGCTAAGCATTTTGTTATGTCCCGAGCTTCCGCTAATGATTCCAAAACCAGTTCAACTATTCTCCGGTAGGAGTGTTCAAAAACTGACTGAATTTTTTCTAATACAAATCCAATTGTCTTAATCCGAATATCACCTAATTGGTGCGCAAGATTTTCCAGATTTTCTTGACGAGACTCCCAGTATGAAAATATTGCCTCGGGAAGCGGGTATTTTTCATTAGAAAACAACTTGTCAGATGGCTTGACGCCTACAAGGTTTTCAACTGAGTCTAACCATTTTACGACCATAAATTCCATTGAATGTTTCATCATATGATTAACTGATGCATGATCCCTAAAAAAGGAATTTGTTTAAAATTAATTTATTAATGTATAGTATTAGTTAGTGTCAACTCAACAGAGAATTAATGGATGAAATTTAAATTTTCGATCCTATAGCAGCAGTCGAGTTTGCTCGACAGTTAGATACCCCTTGCCAGCCTCCATAAAATATAATATTGGTTATAAAGAAATTAGTATAAGCATATAAAACATAAATATAACATAGAAGACTTTGGCGCCGAGTTTTCTTGTTCCATATTATTAATAGGTTGTCTTTACTGTAGCGAAGCGAGTCTCTCACGTCCGTTATTCTTGACTTACTTTCACAAAAAGGGCCGAAAGTTCGAGAGCCACGCACGATGACAGAAACGAACTGACATCTACTCAAATAACAGTAAAACTAATAACACCAATACTATTCGATTAACCTAAGCAAGGCACACAATTAGAGCAACCATGTGTTATCTACCATATCTCCGACACGGCCATCCTGACGATCTGCACGTCCTCGAGTAGGGTATCTCTTTTCTAATTACAAATTACTCAACGTTTATATTTCTATCTGTGTGATACAATTAGTCTTTAATCATTATCTTCAATTACAATTGTCTTCCTTAACATAAAAAGTATTACAAATTTCTTTTTACATTTTTGTGTTTGGTTAACAATATTTATGAGTGTTTGTTTAGTCATAGATTAGTTATTAGTTAGTAAAATGAAATTATAGTGAAGTTTATGTTAAGTATGAAGTGTATATATTGAAGTACCCTAGTTTGTAATTATGTTAGCCCTAGTTTCTCTTATACTTCTACATAACAGTGTGTAAGCGCAGGCAAAGTGCATGGCCGAAGAAGAGCAGCTGACAAGCGTCAGTTACCAGTCGTCGTTTTGATTGCCAGCACGCAGAATTATCCGCAGCAGCCACCAGCCTCTTTCGCGCGTTTGCCGTCCATCCGGAAATAAATTGTAATTTAATTTGAATCCGGTCTTTTAATTTTTATTTGTTTTTCGATTTTACATTTGGAGCCCGAGCAGGGACTTCATTCGTGCTTCGTCGGTCTTATTGCAAGACATTTTCAAGAGTTGGTTGGCTGTGCGTTAATTTCGGTTCGCGCTTCTTTTCGTTGCAGTTTGCCTTTGGTTGCTTTGTTGCTGTTTTTCTTCGCTACTCTTTGTTGGCGCTGTTGTTGAGCTGATTGACGTCAAGCTACCCTGGAGATCGAGATGCAAAGGATTGAAACCATCGATGACTCCTCCGATGACCAGGTAACAGTGCCCAAACGAGTGCCAGCATAGTGTGACACACACACATACATACATATATGTACATACTTTAGTACATACATGCGTACATACGTACATTTGCATAATAAGTGCACAATAAGTGAAGTGACTTTAACAAGTATTGCACTGCGTTTCGGCACTGAAAATAATGAAGTTTGTGAAACATTGAAACAAAATTATAAATAAATTACAAAGTGAAATTTAGCTTAAATAAACATACATTTCGGTATACATGTAATATATGTACAATCTTTGATTTTCCCTCGTTTCGCGAATGTCATTGCTGATACATACAAATATGTGCATACATATGTCATCCGACAACATTTGATTCTTATTCCGCAACATATAATTGTTGCAAACGTGCTGAAGTTGCAAGCTGCTTGGCGAAACGGTGTTCTTCTGCGAGCAGCGGAGTTGGTTTTTGGCGATCGAACGGAAAAGGCGCAACGCTCGCGTCAACGTATTAAGTTTGAATATTAATCGGTATTAATATTGAACTATTGTTAAACTTATACTTTAATCTTAACATTGAATATTATTGAACGGAATAATCAATAAACATTATAATTATATCATTTTGTTAATGAAGTCGCTACGTGTTTTAATTTGCCATTGTAAGCCGCTGCCGAATGCCCACCACGCCTACAAATTTAGCATCCTCATGACAAGTCAGAAGTGGGATTATTAGTGCAAAATTGGTGAATTAAACAAAAACGCAAACGAAAAACGAACAAAGTGCGCATTTCATAAGAAAACGATATTTTCCGTATAAAACGAACAACGAGAGTCGCGACAAAAGTTTTAGCAATGGCGGGCAAAAGCTATCAAACGAAGAAGCAATTGCAAATAAAGTGTAGAAATGGTGGGTTGTCTACGTCAGGCACACGAGAAACATTAATGCAACGTTTACAAGAACAAGGTAGTGATGACGATTATGTTAGTGCTGAAATGCTGAACAAAACATTGCAAGAGAAAGTTATTGAGCTCGAAAACACGGTACACGAGTTGCAAGAAAAGTCATTTCACCCCTCGTTGAGTTCTTCGCGTATGCAAGCAACGGCGCCTGTCTGTCGCGCATCGATGTCGCTTGCCACAATGCCAGCACAAGTAACGGTAAACTCAGCTATTTCACCATCGTCTGAAATTCAATGTCAGCCAACTCCAACGACCAACGCTCAACACATAGGTTCGATCATGCCGCGTCCAGGTTCGATCAAATGTCCCGAAATGTATGCGCCCAACGAAAATGTAGCTTCGCATCAGCTGCATGGGCAAATGGAATTGGCACATGTTGCAACGTCTCGGCAGCATTTTGCTAATTCACAAATGTACGCGCCTATCGACAATGTGGCTACGCATCAGCTACATGGGCAAATGAAGTCGGCAAGTGTTGCAGCGTCTCAGCAGCATTTTGCTGATGCACGAACGTACATGCCTAACGGAAATGTGGCAACGAACAAGCTGCATGGGCAAATCGAGTGGGCAAATGTTGCAACGAATTCGCAACATATCGCTGAACCGCAAACGTATGTGAATATTAACAATGTGGCTACGTTACAGTCGCACGATCAACGTTTTCAAAATGTTGCAACGTCTCAGCAACAAACGTATATTAAGAACATGCAAATTCCAAAAATAAATATGCCAAACGTAAACATATTCCCAAACGCTCACGAATATCCGGGCATATTTACGCCGAAGGTAAACACGTACCCGTACAATTCTTATCCCAGTAATTTATACAACAACGATCGTCCAATGTATGAACCGAGTCATACAAACAATTTTAATCCGTATGCAAGCGTAAAAGAAATGGTGGCATTATTGCCAGAATTTAATCCGTCTTCCGAGAAATCTTTGGATTCACGTCAGTTCATCAAGCGCGTCGAGTCCCTTCGTAACGCATATCAATGGAATGATCGAGCTTTGATATTTGGCGTACAACAGAAGATGCAAGGTGCCGCAAAATATTGGGTCGACACGATTGATGAAGTTTATCAGTCATGGAGAGAGTTTGTCGCAAAGTTTCTAAGTGATTTTCCATGCATTGAGAATTCGGCCGATATTCACGTCAAGATGTCAAAAACACGTAGAGCAGCCAACGAAACGCCACAAGAATATTTCTACAAGATGCTCTCATTCGGTAAAAAGGGTGAGCTACCAGATTCAGCAATCGCGACACATATCATTAACGGAATCAATGATTATGACCTGAAGAGAAAGATATCCAACCATTACGAATCCTGTAATAATCTGTTACACGATATATTAATGTACAGCGCTCACAACGAAATCAAGCATACTTCGTCTCTGGGTAACAAGAGAGAATCGACCACGTCCAGCCAAAAACGTATCGACACGTCAGCGATAAAGAGCCAAAGCGACGACAAAAACGGAAACAACGTGAAATGTTTTAATTGTCATAAAACTGGACACTATGCTGCCAAATGTCCTGAGCCGCAACGTAAGCCCCGATGCTCAATATGTAATCGTACTACGCATGACGACGCAAATTGTCCCGATAAGCAAAAGGCGTATCCCAAAGTCAATAAAATCGAAGAAAACCCTGAAACAAATATTTGTAAAATGATTTCTGTAAATGGCAATGAAACAAACGCATTTGTAGATCCAGGTAGTACTAGAACGCTAATACGAAAATCATTCGCCGATCAAATAGGCGTAACTCAAAGCTGTGCTGTAACCTTGAATGGGTTTGGCGGAGGAAAATTCTTTTGCACACGAAAGCTAATCGCGAAGATAGCTATTGATGGACATGCGTACGACACTGAAACGCTATTAGTGGATGACGACTTAATTTCCGAAAACGTACTCTTGGGCAAAGATGTATTGTGTCGTGACGATAATAAACTCGTAATTCAAGGCAACGACTGTACTGTCGAGAACATACGCAAAATAAACGATAATCTTCCAGCGGCAGAAAAGGAAATAACCGAGAAACTGATTAGTCAAAATGATACATGCTTTGCAAGAAATAACATGGAATTAGGAAAATGCTCGTTGACTAAAATGGATATAACACTAACTTCAAACGTGCCCATTTACACCAAACCATATCGAATTCCTTTCGCCCAACGACCAATTGTAGCAAACATGATATCAGAGCTACTCGAGTGCGATATCATTCGTCCGTCCGAGTCTCCATATGCATCCGGAATCGTTCTCGTCAACAAGAAAAATGGGGAGTATCGAATGTGTATCGATTATCGACGACTAAACGCCATTACGACAAAGATACCGTTCCCTATGCCGAATCTTGAAGAACAGTTTGCACAATTATCCGGTAACAAATACTTCACGAAATTGGACCTGCGTATGGGATATCATCAAATCGAATTAAACGAGTCCTCCAAGAAGTATACATCTTTTGTCAGCTCTGATGGTCACTATGAGTTCAATAGGATGCCCTTCGGACTGATCAACGCCCCTGCTGTTTTTCAATGCGCAATGAACAAAATAATTAGTCAAATGGACCGTGGAGAGGTTCTTGCTTACTTGGATGACGTCATAATTCCAAGCAAAACATTTGACGAAGGAATCGGACGTCTAGAGAAAATGTTTCGTATCCTCAACGAAAACGGCTTGAAATTAAGGTATGACAAATGCAAGTTTTTACAAACAGAAGTCACCTTTTTAGGGCATATCGTAAACGAAAATGGAATAGCTCCTGGAGATGACAAAGTCAGCGCCATTAAAAATTTTAAGATGCCCACGAACGTAACCGAAGTTAGACGCTTCCTGGGACTGACCGGATTTTTTCGGAAGTTCGTCGAAAATTACTCGCTGATTTCAAGACCGTTAACACGACTACTACGTAAATCTGAAGAGAATCAATTTGAAATGACTGATGTGCATCGACAGGCATTTAGCGAACTCATCGACAAACTATGTTGCGTGCCTGTGCTAGCATTGTATGAATTTTCAGCGCATCATGAAGTTCATACTGACGCCTCTGCGATTGGACTAGCTGGAGTTCTTTTGCAGTCCCATGATAAAATCGATTGGAAGCCCAATTCATATTTCAGTCGTCATTGCAATGATACTGAGAGTCGGTATCACAGCTACGAGCTGGAGATTTTAGCCGTAGTTGAAACGCTGAAGAGATTTCGTGTCTACGTATTGGGAAAACCGTTTCGTTTAGTCACCGATTGTGCTGCCATCGCTAAAGCTAAATCGAATAAGGAACTCATACCAAAAATAGCTCGTTGGTGGTTTAGCATACTGGACTATAACTGTGAAATCGTTCATCGAGAAGGTACTAAAATGGCTCACGTCGATGCAATGAGCCGAGCTCCAGATTTTACGCAACAGGGATCTTTGGAAGAAACCATTCGACAAATAACCAACAATATAGATGACTGGCTTTTGACTATGCAACTACAAGATACGAACCTCGTGGAAATAATTGGTGTTTTGCAAGGCACACGTCAAAGTGATCAAGCAAAACAGATACGACTGGATTTTGTCATCAACAATCATCGTTTATATCGTAAAGTAAATGACGCAATGCGATTTGTGGTTCCCAGAGCTGTACGATGGCGAATTGTAAAACTGTGTCACGATGACGTCGGACACTTTGGACTCGACAAAACAATCTCACGAATCCAAGAGAGATTTTGGTTCCCGAAAATTAGGAAGTACGTCAAAGAATACATTTCGTCCTGTTTGAAGTGCTGTTATTACAAATCCAAAGGTGGGAAACCAGAAGGAAGTTTGCATTACGACAACATTGAGGCTGTACCGTTCAGAAAAGTCCATGTGGATCATTTGGGTCCATTTGTCAAGAGTAAGCGTGGAAACACTCATATCTTCGCAGTCTCAGATTCATTCAGCAAGTTCCTGATCGTTAAAGCCGTAAAGAGCACGAAAACGCAACCAGTCCTAAACGTACTTAACGACATATCCAGCTACTTTGGTCTACCGAAATGTATTGTATCCGACCGAGGTACCGCGTTTACCTCCAAACAGTTTGAAGACTACTGCACTGAGAATGGAATCCAACACATCAAGAATGCTGTAAGAACTCCGCGTGCCAACGGACAGGTTGAGCGCGCGAACCAGACGATCCTTAACTTTATACGAAGCACACATGAAGCACCTAAAGACTGGGACTTAACTTTACGTAATCTGCAATGGGCCATTAATTCACAACGGAACGAAACGTCGGGATTCAGCCCTAACGACTTGGTATTTGAATTCAAGCCCCTAGATGTCATCCACAATCACTTGACAGCTGCCATACATGACGATTTAGATGCCGCAGAAAAGATGGAAGACACTGCTATCAAGCATGACAAAGCTGCAGTCAATATCAATTCCGAACGTGCCAAATGGAAGAAGCGATTTGACAGTAAACACTCTAACCCCGTTATTTACTCCACAGGTGACCTCGTCGTAGTAGAGAATGAGCCAGCAGCCACTGGCGAATCACGAAAACTAGAGCCTCTATACCGTGGGCCCTATCAAGTCACGAAGATCCTGGGCAACGACCGCTACGTAATTGAAGACATTCCTGGAATGCAGATCACATCACGGAAATACTGTTCTGTGTATTCCTCGGACAAAATGAAGCCCTGGTGTTCCGGCATCCCTGAGCTTGATGCAGAATCTGATGACGACGATCGAATCGAGGCCGATTCGAATTCAGGATTGGCCGAGCTGTCATCCGACAACATTTGATTCTTATTCCGCAACATATAATTGTTGCAAACGTGCTGAAGTTGCAAGCTGCTTGGCGAAACGGTGTTCTTCTGCGAGCAGCGGAGTTGGTTTTTGGCGATCGAACGGAAAAGGCGCAACGCTCGCGTCTACGTATTAAGTTTGCATATTAATCGGAATTAATATTGAACTATTGTTAAACTTATACTTTAATCTTAACATTGAATATTATTGAACGGAATAATCAATAAACATTATAATTATATCATTTTGTTAATGAAGTCGCTACGTGTTTTAATTTGCCGTTGTAAGCCGCTGCCGAATGCCCACCACGCCTACAAATTTAGCATCCTCATGACAAGTGTTTTTGAAAAATTTCATCGAACCCCCCTTCACGGCTTATGATCAAAAACTACGAAATTTGAAAACTCCCATAAGTTCGCAGAAACTCAACCGATTAACATGAGGAATGTCTTTTTGTTCAAATTTTTGCGTCAATATTAATAAATTGACTCAACAATCTGAGTTTTGTAAAAAAAGTGTTTTTGAAAAATTTCATCGAACCCCCCTTCATGGCTTATGAGCAAAAACTACGAAATTTGAAAACTCCCATAAGTTCGCAGAAACTCAACCGATTAACATGCGGAATGTCTTTTTGTTAATAATTTTGCGTCAATATTAATAAATTGACTGAACAATCTGAGTTTTGTAAAAAAAGTGTTTTTGAAAAATTTCATCGAACCCCCCTTCACGGCTTATGATCAAAAACTACGAAATTTGAAAACTCCCATAAGTTCGCAGAAACTCAACCGATTAACATGCGGAATGTCTTTTTGTTCATAATTTGGCGTCAATATTAATAAACTGACTCAAAAATATGAGTTTTGTAAAAAAAGTGTTTTTGAAAAATTTCATCGAACCCCCTTCATGGCTTATGATCAAAAACTACGAAATTTGAAAACTCCCATAAGTTCGCAGAAACTCAACCGATTAACATGCGGAATGTCTTTTTGTTCAAAATTTTGCGTCAATATTAATAAACTGACTCAAAAATATGAGTTTTGTAAAAAAAGTGTTTTTGAAAAATTTCATCGAACCCCCCTTCATGGCTTATGATCAAAAACTACGAAATTTGAAAACTCCGATAAGTTCGCAGAAACTCAAGCGATTAACATGCGGAATGTCTTTTTGTTCATAATTTTGCGTCAATATTAATAAATTGACTAAACAAAGTGAGTTTTGTAAAAAAAGTGTTTTTGAAAAATTTCATCGAACCCCCCTTCATGGCTTATGATCAAAAACTACGAAATTTGAAAACTCCGATAAGTTCGCAGAAACTCAACCGATTAACATGCGGAATGTCTTTTTGTTCATAATTTTGCGTCAATATTAATTAACTAACTCAAAAATATGAGTTTTGTAAAAAAAGTGTTTTTGAAAAATTTCATCGAACCCCCTTCATGGCTTATGATCAAAAACTACGAAATTTGAAAACTCCCATAAGTTCGCAGAAACTCAACCGATTAACGTGCGGAATGTCTTTTTGTTCATTATTTGGCGTCAATATTAATAAACTGACTCAAAAATATGAGTTTTGTAAAAAAAGTGTTTTTGAAAAATTTCATCGAACCCCCCTTCATGGCTTATGATCAAAAACTACGAAATTTGAAAACTCCCATAAGTTCGCAGAAACTCAACCGATTAACATGCGGAATGTCTTTTTGTTCATAATTTTGCGTCAATATTAATAAATTGACTCGACAATATGAGTTTTGTAAAAAAAGTGTTTTTGAAAGATTTCATCGAACCCCCCTTCATGGCTTATGATCAAAAACTACGAAATTTGAAAACTCCCATAAGTTCGCAGAAACTCAACCGATTAACATGCGGAATGTCTTTTTGTTCATAATTTTGCGTCAATATTAATAAATTGACTCAACAATCTGAGTTTTGTAAAAAAAGTGTTTTTGAAAAATTTCATCGAACCCCCCTTCATGGCTTATGATCAAAAACTACGAAATTTGAAAACTCCCATAAGTTCGCAGAAACTCAACCGATTAACATGCGGAATGTCTTTTTGTTCAAAATTTTGCGTCAATATTAATAAACTGACTCAAAAATATGAGTTTTGTAAAAAAAGTGTTTTTGAAAATTTTCATCGAACCCCCCTTCATGGCTTATGATCAAAAACTACGAAATTTGAAAGCTCCCATAAGTTCGCAGAAACTCAACCGATTAACATGCGGAATGTCTTTTTGTTCATAATTTTGCGTCAATATTAATAAATTGACTAAACAAAGTGAGTTTTGTAAAAAAAGTGTTTTTGAAAATTTTCATCGAACCCCCCTTCATGGCTTATGATCAAAAACTACGAAATTTGAAAACTCCGATAAGTTCGCAGAAACTCAAGCGATTAACATGCGGAATGTCTTTTTGTTCATAATTTTGCGTCAATATTAATAAACTGACTCAAAAATATGAGTTTTGTAAAAAAAGTGTTTTTGAAAAATTTCATCGAACCCCCCTTCATGGCTTATGATCAAAAACTACGAAATTTGAAAACTCCGATAAGTTCGCAGAAACTCAAGCGATTAACATGCGGAATGTCTTTTTGTTTATAATTTTGCTTTAATATTAATAAATTGACTAAACAAAGTGAGTTTTGTAAAAAAAGTGTTTTTGAAAAATTTCATCGAGCCCCCCTTCATGGCTTATGATCAAAAACTACGAAATTTGAAAACTCCCATAAGTTCGCAGAAACTCAACCGATTAACATGCGGAATGTCTTTTTGTTCAAAATTTTGCGTCAATATTAATAAATTGACTCAACAATCTGAGTTTTGTAAAAAAAGTGTTTTTGAAAAATTTCATCGAACCCCCCTTCATGGCTTATGATCAAAAACTACGAAATTTGAAAACTCCGATAAGTTCGCAGAAACTCAACCGATTAATATGCGGAATGTCTTTTTGTTCATAATTTTGCGTCAATATTAATAAATTGACTAAACAAAGTGAGTTTTGTAAAAAAAGTGTTTTTGAAAATTTTCTTCGAACCCCCCTTCATGGCTTATGATCAAAAACTACGAAATTTGAAAACTCCGATAAGTTCGCAGAAACTCAAGCGATTAACATGCGGAATGTCTTTTTGTTCATAATTTTGCGTCAATATTAATAAACTGACTCAAAAATATGAGCTTTGTAAAAAAAGTGTTTTTGAAAAATTTCATCGAACCCCCCTTCATGGCTTATGATCAAAAACTACGAAGTTTGAAAACTCCGATAAGTTCGCAGAAACTCAAGCGATTAACATGCGGAATGTCTTTTTGTTTATAATTTTGCTTCAATATTAATAAATTGACTAAACAAAGTGAGTTTTGTAAAAAAAGTGTTTTTGAAAAATTTCATCGAACCCCCCTTCATGGCTTATGATCAAAAACTACGAAATTTGAAAACTCCCATAAGTTCGCAGAAACTCAACCGATTAACATGCGGAATGTCTTTTTGTTCAAAATTTTGCGTCAATATTAATAAAATGACTCAACAATCTGAGTTTTGTAAAAAAAGTGTTTTTGAAAAATTTCATCGAACCCCCCTTCATGGCTTATGATCAAAAACTACGAAATTTGAAAACTCCCATAAGTTCGCAGAAACTCAACCGATTAACATGCGGAATGTCTTTTTGTTCATAATTTTGCGTCAATATTAATAAATTGACTCAACAATCTGAGTTTTGTAAAAAAAGTGTTTTTGAAAAATTTCATCGAACCCCCTTCATGGCTTATGATCAAAAACTACGAAATTTGAAAACTCCCATAAGTTCGCAGAAACTCAACCGATTAACATGCGGAATGTCTTTTTGTTCATAATTTGGCGTCAATATTAAAAAACTGACTCAAAAATATGAGTTTTGTAAAAAAAGTGTTTTTGAAAAATTTCATCGAACCCCCCTTCATGGCTTATGATCAAAAACTACGAAATTTGAAAACTCCCATAAGTTCGCAGAAACTCAACCGATTAACATGCGGAATGTCTTTTTGTTCATAATTTTGCGTCAATATTAATAAATTGACTAAACAAAGTGAGTTTTGTAAAAAAAGTGTTTTTGAAAATTTTCATCGAACCCCCCTTCATGGCTTATGATCAAAAACTACGAAATTTGAAAACTCCGATAAGTTCGCAGAAACTCAAGCGATTAACATGCGGAATGTCTTTTTGTTCATAATTTTGCGTCAATATTAATAAACTGACTCAAAAATATGAGTTTTGTAAAAAAAGTGTTTTTGAAAAATTTCATCGAACCCCCCTTCATGGCTTATGATCAAAAACTACGAAGTTTGAAAACTCCGATAAGTTCGCAGAAACTCAAGCGATTAACATGCGGAATGTCTTTTTGTTTATAATTTTGCTTCAATATTAATAAATTGACTAAACAAAGTGAGTTTTGTAAAAAAAGTGTTTTTGAAAAATTTCATCGAACCCCCCTTCATGGCTTATGATCAAAAACTACGAAATTTGAAAACTCCCATAAGTTCGCAGAAACTCAACCGATTAACATGCGGAATGTCTTTTTGTTCAAAATTTTGCGTCAATATTAATAAAATGACTCAACAATCTGAGTTTTGTAAAAAAAGTGTTTTTGAAAAATTTCATCGAACCCCCCTTCATGGCTTATGATCAAAAACTACGAAATTTGAAAACTCCCATAAGTTCGCAGAAACTCAACCGATTAACATGCGGAATGTCTTTTTGTTCATAATTTTGCGTCAATATTAATAAATTGACTCAACAATCTGAGTTTTGTAAAAAAAGTGTTTTTGAAAAATTTCATCGAACCCCCCTTCATGGCTTATGATCAAAAACTACGAAATTTGAAAACTCCCATAAGTTCGCAGAAACTCAACCGATTAACATGCGGAATGTCTTTTTGTTCATAATTTGGCGTCAATATTAAAAAACTGACTCAAAAATATGAGTTTTGTAAAAAAAGTGTTTTTGAAAAATTTCATCGAACTCCCCTTCATGGCTTATGATCAAAAACTACGAAATTTGAAAACTCCCATAAGTTCACAGAAACTCAACCGATTAACATGCGGAATGTATTTTTGTTCATAATTTTGCGTCAATATTAATAAATTGACTCAACAATCTGAGTTTTGTAAAAAAAGTGTTTTTGAAAAATTTCATCGAACCCCCCTTCATGGCTTATGATCAAAAACTACGAAATTTGAAAACTCCGATAAGTTCGCAGAAACTCAACCGATTAACATGCGGAATGTCTTTTTGTTCAAAATTTTGCGTCAATATTAATAAACTGACTCAAAAATATGAGTTTTGTAAAAAAAGTGTTTTTGAAAAATTTCATCGAACCCCCCTTCATGGCTTATGATCAAAAACTACGAAATTTGAAAACTCCGATAAGTTCGCAGAAACTCAAGCGATTAACATGCGGAATGTCTTTTTGTTTATAATTTTGCTTTAATATTAATAAATTGACTAAACAAAGTGAGTTTTCTAAAAAAAGTGTTTTTGAAAAATTTCATCGAGCCCCCCTTCATGGCTTATGATCAAAAACTACGAAATTTGAAAACTCCCATAAGTTCGCAGAAACTCAACCGATTAACATGCGGAATGTCTTTTTGTTCAAATTTTTGCGTCAATATTAATAAATTGACTCAACAATCTGAGTTTTGTAAAAAAAGTGTTTTTGAAAAATTTCATCGAACCCCCCTTCATGGCTTATGATCAAAAACTACGAAATTTGAAAACTCCCATAAGCTCGCAGAAACTCAACCGATTAACATGCGGAATGTCTTTTTGTTCATAATTTTGCGTCAATATTAATAAATTGACTCAACAATCTGAGTTTTGTAAAAAAAGTGTTTTTGAAAAATTTCATCGAACCCCCCTTCATGGCTTATGATCAAAAACTACGAAATTTGAAAACTCCCATAAGTTCGCAGAAACTCAACCGATTAACATGCGGAATGTCTTTTTGTTCAAAATTTTGCGTCAATATTAATAAACTGACTCAAAAATATGAGTTTTGTAAAAAAAGTGTTTTTGAAAATTTTCATCGAACCCCCCTTCATGGCTTATGATCAAAAACTACGAAATTTGAAAACTCCCATAAGTTCGCAGAAACTCAACCGATTAACATGCGGAATGTCTTTTTGTTCATAATTTTGCGTCAATATTAATAAATTCACTAAACAAAGTGAGTTTTGTAAAAAAAGTGTTTTTGAAAATTTTCATCGAACCCCCCTTCATGGCTTATGATCAAAAACTACGAAATTTGAAAACTCCGATAAGTTCGCAGAAACTCAAGCGATTAACATGCGGAATGTCTTTTTGTTCATAATTTTGCGTCAATATTAATAAACTGACTCAAAAATATGAGTTTTGTAAAAAAAGTGTTTTTGAAAAATTTCATCGAACCCCCCTTCATGGCTTATGATCAAAAACTACGAAATTTGAAAACTCCGATAAGTTCGCAGAAACTCAAGCGATTAACATGCGGAATGTCTTTTTGTTTAAAATTTTGCTTCAATATTAATAAATTGACTCAACAATCTGAGTTTTGTAAAAAAAGTGTTTTTGAAAATTTTCATCGAACCCCCCTTCATGGCTTATGATCAAAAACTACGAAATTTGAAAACTCCGATAAGTTCGCAGAAACTCAAGCGATTAACATGCGGAATGTCTTTTTGTTCATAATTTTGCGTCAATATTAATAAATTGACTCAACAATCTGAGTTTTGTAAAAAAAGTGTTTTTGAAAAATTTCATTGAACCCCCCTTCATGGCTTATGATCAAAAACTACGAAATTTGAAAACTCCCATAAGTTCGCAGAAACTCAACCGATTAACATGCGGAATGTCTTTTTGTTCATAATTTGGCGTCAATATTAAAAAACTGACTCAAAAATATGAGTTTTGTAAAAAAAGTTTTTTTGAAAAATTTCATCGAACTCCCCTTCATGGCTTATGATCAAAAACTACGAAATTTGAAAACTCCCATAAGTTCGCAGAAACTCAACCGATTAACATGCGGAATGTCTTTTTGTTCAAATTTTTGCGTCAATATTAATAAATTGACTCAACAATCTGAGTTTTGTAAAAAAAGTGTTTTTGAAAAATTTCATCGAACCCCCCTTCATGGCTTATGATCAAAAACTACGAAATTTGAAAACTCCCATAAGTTCGCAGAAACTCAACCGATTAACATGCGGAATGTCTTTTTGTTCAAAATTTTGCGTCAATATTAATAAACTGACTCAAAAATATGAGTTTTGTAAAAAAAGTGTTTTTGAAAATTTTCATCGAACCCCCCTTCATGGCTTATGATAAAAAACTACGAAATTTGAAAACTCCCATAAGTTCGCAGAAACTCAACCGATTAACATGCGGAATGTCTTTTTGTTCATAATTTTGCGTCAATATTAATAAATTGACTAAACAAAGTGAGTTTTGTAAAAAAAGTGTTTTTGAAAATTTTCATCGAACCCCCCTTCATGGCTTATGATCAAAAACTACGAAATTTGAAAACTCCGATAAGTTCGCAGAAACTCAAGCGATTAACATGCGGAATGTCTTTTTGTTTATAATTTTGCTTCAATATTAATAAATTGACTAAACAAAGTGAGTTTTGTAAAAAAAGTGTTTTTGAAAATTTTCATCGAACCCCCCTTCATGGCTTATGATCAAAAACTACGAAATTTGAAAACTCCGATAAGTTCGCAGAAACTCAAGCGATTAACATGCGGAATGTCTTTTTGTTCATAATTTTGCGTCAATATTAATAAACTGACTCAAAAATATGAGTTTTGTAAAAAAAGTGTTTTTGAAAAATTTCATCGAACCCCCCTTCATGGCTTATGATCAAAAACTACGAAATTTGAAAACTCCCATAAGTTCGCAGAAACTCAACCGATTAACATGCGGAATGTCTTTTTGTTCATAATTTTGCGTCAATATTAATAAATTGACTCAACAATCTGAGTTTTGTAAAAAAAGTGTTTTTGAAAAATTTCATCGAACCCCCCTTCATGGCTTATGATCAAAAACTACGAAATTTGAAAACTCCCATAAGTTCGCAGAAACTCAACCGATTAACATGCGGAATGTCTTTTTGTTCATAATTTTGCGTCAATATTAATAAATTGACTCAACAATCTGAGTTTTGTAAAAAAAGTGTTTTTGAAAAATTTCATCGAACCCCCCTTCATGGCTTATGATCAAAAACTACGAAATTTGAAAACTCCGATAAGTTCGCAGAAACTCAACCGATTAACATGCGGAATGTCTTTTTGTTCAAAATTTTGCGTCAATATTAATAAACTGACTCAAAAATATGAGTTTTGTAAAAAAAGTGTTTTTGAAAAATTTCATCGAACCCCCCTTCATGGCTTATGATCAAAAACTACGAAATTTGAAAACTCCGATAAGTTCGCAGAAACTCAAGCGATTAACATGCGGAATGTCTTTTTGTTTATAATTTTGCTTCAATATTAATAAATTGACTAAACAAAGTGAGTTTTGTAAAAAAAGTGTTTTTGAAAAATTTCATCGAGCCCCCCTTCATGGCTTATGATCAAAAACTACGAAATTTGAAAACTCCCATAAGTTCGCAGAAACTCAACCGATTAACATGCGGAATGTCTTTTTGTTCAAATTTTTGCGTCAATATTAATAAATTGACTCAACAATCTGAGTTTTGTAAAAAAAGTGTTTTTGAAAAATTTCATCGAACCCCCCTTCATGGCTTATGATCAAAAACTACGAAATTTGAAAACTCCCATAAGTTCGCAGAAACTCAACCGATTAACATGCGGAATGTCTTTTTGTTCAAAATTTTGCGTCAATATTAATAAACTGACTCAAAAATATGAGTTTTGTAAAAAAAGTGTTTTTGAAAATTTTCATCGAACCCCCCTTCATGGCTTATGATCAAAAACTACGAAATTTGAAAACTCCCATAAGTTCGCAGAAACTCAACCGATTAACATGCGGAATGTCTTTTTGTTCATAATTTTGCGTCAATATTAATAAATTGACTAAACAAAGTGAGTTTTGTAAAAAAAGTGTTTTTGAAAATTTTCATCGAACCCCCCTTCATGGCTTATGATCAAAAACTACGAAATTTGAAAACTCCGATAAGTTCGCAGAAACTCAAGCGATTAACATGCGGAATGTCTTTTTGTTCATAATTTTGCGTCAATATTAATAAACTGACTCAAAAATATGAGTTTTGTAAAAAAAGTGTTTTTGAAAAATTTCATCGAACCCCCCTTCATGGCTTACGATCAAAAACTACGAAATTTGAAAACTCCGATAAGTTCGCAGAAACTCAAGCGATTAACATGCGGAATGTCTTTTTGTTTATAATTTTGCTTCAATATTAATAAATTGACTAAACAAAGTGAGTTTTGTAAAAAAAGTGTTTTTGAAAATTTTCATCGAACCCCCCTTCATGGCTTATGATCAAAAACTACGAAATTTGAAAACTCCGATAAGTTCGCAGAAACTCAAGCGATTAACATGCGGAATGTCTTTTTGTTCATAATTTTGCGTCAATATTAATAAACTGACTCAAAAATATGAGTTTTGTAAAAAAAGTGTTTTTGAAAAATTTCATCGAACCCCCCTTCATGGCTTATGATCAAAAACTACGAAATTTGAAAACTCCCATAAGTTCGCAGAAACTCAACCGATTAACATGCGGAATGTCTTTTTGTTCATAATTTTGCGTCAATATTAATAAATTGACTCAACAATCTGAGTTTTGTAAAAAAAGTGTTTTTGAAAAATTTCATCGAACCCCCCTTCATGGCTTATGATCAAAAACTACGAAATTTGAAAACTCCGATAAGTTCGCAGAAACTCAAGCGATTAACATGCGGAATGTCTTTTTGTTTAAAATTTTGCGTCAATATTAATAAATTCACTAAACAAAGTGAGTTTTGTAAAAAAAGTGTTTTTGAAAATTTTCATCGAACCCCCCTTCATGGCTTATGATCAAAAACTACGAAATTTGAAAACTCCGATAAGTTCGCAGAAACTCAACCGATTAACATGTGGAATGTCTTTTTGTTCAAAATTTTGCGTCAATATTAATAAATTGACTCAACAATCTGAGTTTTGTAAAAAAAGTGTTTTTGAAAAATTTCATCGAACCCCCCTTCATGGCTTATGATCAAAAACTACGAAATTTGAAAACTCCCATAAGTTCGCAGAAACTCAACCGATTAACATGCGGAATGTCTTTTTGTTTATAATTTTGCTTCAATATTAATAAATTGACTAAACAAAGTGAGTTTTGTAAAAAAAGTGTTTTTGAAAAATTTCATCGAGCCCCCCTTCATGGCTTATGATCAAAAACTACGAAATTTGAAAACTCCGATAAGTTCGCAGAAACTCAAGCGATTAACATGCGGAATGTCTTTTTGTTCATAATTTTGCGTCAATATTAATAAATTGACTCAACAATCTGAGTTTTGTAAAAAAAGTGTTTTTGAAAAATTTCATTGAACCCCCCTTCATGGCTTATGATCAAAAACTACGAAATTTGAAAACTCCCATAAGTTCGCAGAAACTCAACCGATTAACATGCGGAATGTCTTTTTGTTCATAATTTGGCGTCAATATTAAAAAACTGACTCAAAAATATGAGTTTTGTAAAAAAAGTTTTTTTGAAAAATTTCATCGAACCCCCCTTCATGGCTTATGATCAAAAACTACGAAATTTGAAAACTCCCATAAGTTCGCAGAAACTCAACCGATTAACATGCGGAATGTCTTTTTGTTCATAATTTTGCGTCAATATTAATAAATTGACTAAACAAAGTGAGTTTTGTAAAAAAAGTGTTTTTGAAAATTTTCATCGAACCCCCCTTCATGGCTTATGATCAAAAACTACGAAATTTGAAAACTCCGATAAGTTCGCAGAAACTCAAGCGATTAACATGCGGAATGTCTTTTTGTTCATAATTTTGCGTCAATATTAATAAACTGACTCAAAAATATGAGTTTTGTAAAAAAAGTGTTTTTGAAAAATTTCATCGAACCCCCTTCATGGCTTATGATCAAAAACTACGAAATTTGAAAACTCCGATAAGTTCGCAGAAACTCAAGCGATTAACATGCGGAATGTCTTTTTGTTTATAATTTTGCTTCAATATTAATAAATTGACTAAACAAAGTGAGTTTTGTAAAAAAAGTGTTTTTGAAAAATTTCATCGAGCCCCCCTTCATGGCTTATGATCAAAAACTACGAAATTTGAAAACTCCGATAAGTTCGCAGAAACTCAACCGATTAACATGTGGAATGTCTTTTTGTTCAAAATTTTGCGTCAATATTAATAAATTGACTCAACAATCTGAGTTTTGTAAAAAAAGTGTTTTTGAAAAATTTCATCGAACCCCCCTTCATGGCTTATGATCAAAAACTACGAAATTTGAAAACTCCCATAAGTTCGCAGAAACTCAACCGATTAACATGCGGAATGTCTTTTTGTTCATAATTTTGCGTCAATATTAATAAATTGACTCAACAATCTGAGTTTTGTAAAAAAAGTGTTTTTGAAAAATTTCATCGAACCCCCCTTCATGGCTTATGATCAAAAACTACGAAATTTGAAAACTCCGATAAGTTCGCAGAAACTCAACCGATTAACATGCGGAATGTCTTTTTGTTCAAAATTTTGCGTCAATATTAATAAACTGACTCAAAAATATGAGTTTTGTAAAAAAAGTGTTTTTGAAAAATTTCATCGAACCCCCCTTCATGGCTTATGATCAAAAACTACGAAATTTGAAAACTCCGATAAGTTCGCAGAAACTCAAGCGATTAACATGCGGAATGTCTTTTTGTTTATAATTTTGCTTCAATATTAATAAATTGACTAAACAAAGTGAGTTTTGTAAAAAAAGTGTTTTTGAAAAATTTCATCGAGCCCCCCTTCATGGCTTATGATCAAAAACTACGAAATTTGAAAACTCCCATAAGTTCGCAGAAACTCAACCGATTAACATGCGGAATGTCTTTTTGTTCAAATTTTTGCGTCAATATTAATAAATTGACTCAACAATCTGAGTTTTGTAAAAAAAGTGTTTTTGAAAAATTTCATCGAACCCCCCTTCATGGCTTATGATCAAAAACTACGAAATTTGAAAACTCCCATAAGTTCGCAGAAACTCAACCGATTAACATGCGGAATGTCTTTTTGTTCAAAATTTTGCGTCAATATTAATAAACTGACTCAAAAATATGAGTTTTGTAAAAAAAGTGTTTTTGAAAATTTTCATCGAACCCCCCTTCATGGCTTATGATCAAAAACTACGAAATTTGAAAACTCCCATAAGTTCGCAGAAACTCAACCGATTAACATGCGGAATGTCTTTTTGTTCATAATTTTGCGTCAATATTAATAAATTGACTAAACAAAGTGAGTTTTGTAAAAAAAGTGTTTTTGAAAATTTTCATCGAACCCCCCTTCATGGCTTATGATCAAAAACTACGAAATTTGAAAACTCCGATAAGTTCGCAGAAACTCAAGCGATTAACATGCGGAATGTCTTTTTGTTCATAATTTTGCGTCAATATTAATAAACTGACTCAAAAATATGAGTTTTGTAAAAAAAGTGTTTTTGAAAAATTTCATCGAACCCCCCTTCATGGCTTACGATCAAAAACTACGAAATTTGAAAACTCCGATAAGTTCGCAGAAACTCAAGCGATTAACATGCGGAATGTCTTTTTGTTTATAATTTTGCTTCAATATTAATAAATTGACTAAACAAAGTGAGTTTTGTAAAAAAAGTGTTTTTGAAAATTTTCATCGAACCCCCCTTCATGGCTTATGATCAAAAACTACGAAATTTGAAAACTCCGATAAGTTCGCAGAAACTCAAGCGATTAACATGCGGAATGTCTTTTTGTTCATAATTTTGCGTCAATATTAATAAACTGACTCAAAAATATGAGTTTTGTAAAAAAAGTGTTTTTGAAAAATTTCATCGAACCCCCCTTCATGGCTTATGATCAAAAACTACGAAATTTGAAAACTCCCATAAGTTCGCAGAAACTCAACCGATTAACATGCGGAATGTCTTTTTGTTCATAATTTTGCGTCAATATTAATAAATTGACTCAACAATCTGAGTTTTGTAAAAAAAGTGTTTTTGAAAAATTTCATCGAACCCCCCTTCATGGCTTATGATCAAAAACTACGAAATTTGAAAACTCCCATAAGTTCGCAGAAACTCAACCGATTAACATGCGGAATGTCTTTTTGTTCATAATTTTGCGTCAATATTAATAAATTGACTCAACAATCTGAGTTTTGTAAAAAAAGTGTTTTTGAAAAATTTCATCGAACCCCCCTTCATGGCTTATGATCAAAAACTACGAAATTTGAAAACTCCGATAAGTTCGCAGAAACTCAACCGATTAACATGCGGAATGTCTTTTTGTTCAAAATTTTGCGTCAATATTAATAAACTGACTCAAAAATATGAGTTTTGTAAAAAAAGTGTTTTTGAAAAATTTCATCGAACCCCCCTTCATGGCTTATGATCAAAAACTACGAAATTTGAAAACTCCGATAAGTTCGCAGAAACTCAAGCGATTAACATGCGGAATGTCTTTTTGTTTATAATTTTGCTTCAATATTAATAAATTGACTAAACAAAGTGAGTTTTGTAAAAAAAGTGTTTTTGAAAAATTTCATCGAGCCCCCCTTCATGGCTTATGATCAAAAACTACGAAATTTGAAAACTCCCATAAGTTCGCAGAAACTCAACCGATTAACATGCGGAATGTCTTTTTGTTCAAATTTTTGCGTCAATATTAATAAATTGACTCAACAATCTGAGTTTTGTAAAAAAAGTGTTTTTGAAAAATTTCATCGAACCCCCCTTCATGGCTTATGATCAAAAACTACGAAATTTGAAAACTCCCATAAGTTCGCAGAAACTCAACCGATTAACATGCGGAATGTCTTTTTGTTCAAAATTTTGCGTCAATATTAATAAACTGACTCAAAAATATGAGTTTTGTAAAAAAAGTGTTTTTGAAAATTTTCATCGAACCCCCCTTCATGGCTTATGATCAAAAACTACGAAATTTGAAAACTCCCATAAGTTCGCAGAAACTCAACCGATTAACATGCGGAATGTCTTTTTGTTCATAATTTTGCGTCAATATTAATAAATTGACTAAACAAAGTGAGTTTTGTAAAAAAAGTGTTTTTGAAAATTTTCATCGAACCCCCCTTCATGGCTTATGATCAAAAACTACGAAATTTGAAAACTCCGATAAGTTCGCAGAAACTCAAGCGATTAACATGCGGAATGTCTTTTTGTTCATAATTTTGCGTCAATATTAATAAACTGACTCAAAAATATGAGTTTTGTAAAAAAAGTGTTTTTGAAAAATTTCATCGAACCCCCCTTCATGGCTTACGATCAAAAACTACGAAATTTGAAAACTCCGATAAGTTCGCAGAAACTCAAGCGATTAACATGCGGAATGTCTTTTTGTTTATAATTTTGCTTCAATATTAATAAATTGACTAAACAAAGTGAGTTTTGTAAAAAAAGTGTTTTTGAAAATTTTCATCGAACCCCCCTTCATGGCTTATGATCAAAAACTACGAAATTTGAAAACTCCGATAAGTTCGCAGAAACTCAAGCGATTAACATGCGGAATGTCTTTTTGTTCATAATTTTGCGTCAATATTAATAAACTGACTCAAAAATATGAGTTTTGTAAAAAAAGTGTTTTTGAAAAATTTCATCGAACCCCCCTTCATGGCTTATGATCAAAAACTACGAAATTTGAAAACTCCCATAAGTTCGCAGAAACTCAACCGATTAACATGCGGAATGTCTTTTTGTTCATAATTTTGCGTCAATATTAATAAATTGACTCAACAATCTGAGTTTTGTAAAAAAAGTGTTTTTGAAAAATTTCATCGAACCCCCCTTCATGGCTTATGATCAAAAACTACGAAATTTGAAAACTCCGATAAGTTCGCAGAAACTCAAGCGATTAACATGCGGAATGTCTTTTTGTTTAAAATTTTGCGTCAATATTAATAAATTCACTAAACAAAGTGAGTTTTGTAAAAAAAGTGTTTTTGAAAATTTTCATCGAACCCCCCTTCATGGCTTATGATCAAAAACTACGAAATTTGAAAACTCCGATAAGTTCGCAGAAACTCAACCGATTAACATGTGGAATGTCTTTTTGTTCAAAATTTTGCGTCAATATTAATAAATTGACTCAACAATCTGAGTTTTGTAAAAAAAGTGTTTTTGAAAAATTTCATCGAACCCCCCTTCATGGCTTATGATCAAAAACTACGAAATTTGAAAACTCCCATAAGTTCGCAGAAACTCAACCGATTAACATGCGGAATGTCTTTTTGTTTATAATTTTGCTTCAATATTAATAAATTGACTAAACAAAGTGAGTTTTGTAAAAAAAGTGTTTTTGAAAAATTTCATTGAGCCCCCCTTCATGGCTTATGATCAAAAACTACGAAATTTGAAAACTCCGATAAGTTCGCAGAAACTCAAGCGATTAACATGCGGAATGTCTTTTTGTTCATAATTTTGCGTCAATATTAATAAACTGACTCAAAAATATGAGTTTTGTAAAAAAAGTGTTTTTGAAAAATTTCATCGAACCCCCCTTCATGGCTTATGATCAAAAACTACGAAATTTGAAAACTCCGATAAGTTCGCAGAAACTCAAGCGATTAACATGCGGAATGTCTTTTTGTTCATAATTTTGCGTCAATATTAATAAACTGACTCAAAAATATGAGTTTTGTAAAAAAAGTGTTTTTGAAAAATTTCATCGAACCCCCCTTCATGGCTTATGATCAAAAACTACGAAATTTGAAAACTCCCATAAGTTCGCAGAAACTCAACCGATTAACATGCGGAATGTCTTTTTGTTCATAATTTTGCGTCAATATTAATAAATTGACTCAACAATCTGAGTTTTGTAAAAAAAGTGTTTTTGAAAAATTTCGTCGAACCCCCCTTCAAGCGATTAACATGCGGAATGTCTTTTTGTTCATAATTTTGCGTCAATATTAATAAACTGACTCAAAAATATGAGTTTTGTAAAAAAAGTGTTTTTGAAAAATTTCATCGAACCCCCCTTCATGGCTTACGATCAAAAACTACGAAATTTGAAAACTCCGATAAGTTCGCAGAAACTCAAGCGATTAACATGCGGAATGTCTTTTTGTTTATAATTTTGCTTCAATATTAATAAATTGACTAAACAAAGTGAGTTTTGTAAAAAAAGTGTTTTTGAAAATTTTCATCGAACCCCCCTTCATGGCTTATGATCAAAAACTACGAAATTTGAAAACTCCGATAAGTTCGCAGAAACTCAAGCGATTAACATGCGGAATGTCTTTTTGTTCATAATTTTGCGTCAATATTAATAAACTGACTCAAAAATATGAGTTTTGTAAAAAAAGTGTTTTTGAAAAATTTCATCGAACCCCCCTTCATGGCTTATGATCAAAAACTACGAAATTTGAAAACTCCCATAAGTTCGCAGAAACTCAACCGATTAACATGCGGAATGTCTTTTTGTTCATAATTTTGCGTCAATATTAATAAATTGACTCAACAATCTGAGTTTTGTAAAAAAAGTGTTTTTGAAAAATTTCATCGAACCCCCCTTCATGGCTTATGATCAAAAACTACGAAATTTGAAAACTCCGATAAGTTCGCAGAAACTCAAGCGATTAACATGCGGAATGTCTTTTTGTTTAAAATTTTGCGTCAATATTAATAAATTCACTAAACAAAGTGAGTTTTGTAAAAAAAGTGTTTTTGAAAATTTTCATCGAACCCCCCTTCATGGCTTATGATCAAAAACTACGAAATTTGAAAACTCCGATAAGTTCGCAGAAACTCAACCGATTAACATGTGGAATGTCTTTTTGTTCAAAATTTTGCGTCAATATTAATAAATTGACTCAACAATCTGAGTTTTGTAAAAAAAGTGTTTTTGAAAAATTTCATCGAACCCCCCTTCATGGCTTATGATCAAAAACTACGAAATTTGAAAACTCCCATAAGTTCGCAGAAACTCAACCGATTAACATGCGGAATGTCTTTTTGTTTATAATTTTGCTTCAATATTAATAAATTGACTAAACAAAGTGAGTTTTGTAAAAAAAGTGTTTTTGAAAAATTTCATTGAGCCCCCCTTCATGGCTTATGATCAAAAACTACGAAATTTGAAAACTCCGATAAGTTCGCAGAAACTCAAGCGATTAACATGCGGAATGTCTTTTTGTTCATAATTTTGCGTCAATATTAATAAATTGACTCAACAATCTGAGTTTTGTAAAAAAAGTGTTTTTGAAAAATTTCATTGAACCCCCCTTCATGGCTTATGATCAAAAACTACGAAATTTGAAAACTCCCATAAGTTCGCAGAAACTCAACCGATTAACATGCGGAATGTCTTTTTGTTCATAATTTGGCGTCAATATTAAAAAACTGACTCAAAAATATGAGTTTTGTAAAAAAAGTTTTTTTGAAAAATTTCATCGAACCCCCCTTCATGGCTTATGATCAAAAGCTACGAAATTTGAAAACTCCCATAAGTTCGCAGAAACTCAACCGATTAACATGCGGAATGTCTTTTTGTTCATAATTTTGCGTCAATATTAATAAATTGACTAAACAAAGTGAGTTTTGTAAAAAAAGTGTTTTTGAAAATTTTCATCGAACCCCCCTTCATGGCTTATGATCAAAAACTACGAAATTTGAAAACTCCGATAAGTTCGCAGAAACTCAAGCGATTAACATGCGGAATGTCTTTTTGTTCATAATTTTGCGTCAATATTAATAAACTGACTCAAAAATATGAGTTTTGTAAAAAAAGTGTTTTTGAAAAATTTCATCGAACCCCCTTCATGGCTTATGATCAAAAACTACGAAATTTGAAAACTCCGATAAGTTCGCAGAAACTCAAGCGATTAACATGCGGAATGTCTTTTTGTTTATAATTTTGCTTCAATATTAATAAATTGACTAAACAAAGTGAGTTTTGTAAAAAAAGTGTTTTTGAAAAATTTCATCGAGCCCCCCTTCATGGCTTATGATCAAAAACTACGAAATTTGAAAACTCCGATAAGTTCGCAGAAACTCAACCGATTAACATGTGGAATGTCTTTTTGTTCAAAATTTTGCGTCAATATTAATAAATTGACTCAACAATCTGAGTTTTGTAAAAAAAGTGTTTTTGAAAAATTTCATCGAACCCCCCTTCATGGCTTATGATCAAAAACTACGAAATTTGAAAACTCCCATAAGTTCGCAGAAACTCAACCGATTAACATGCGGAATGTCTTTTTGTTCATAATTTTGCGTCAATATTAATAAATTGACTCAACAATCTGAGTTTTGTAAAAAAAGTGTTTTTGAAAAATTTCATCGAACCCCCCTTCATGGCTTATGATCAAAAACTACGAAATTTGAAAACTCCGATAAGTTCGCAGAAACTCAAGCGATTAACATGCGGAATGTCTTTTTGTTCATAATTTTGCGTCAATATTAATAAATTGACTAAACAAAGTGAGTTTTGTAAAAAAAGTGTTTTTGAAAAATTTCATCGAACCCCCCTTCATGGCTTATGATCAAAAACTACGAAATTTGAAAACTCCCATAAGTTCGCAGAAACTCAACCGATTAACATGCGGAATGTCTTTTTGTTCATAATTTTGCGTCAATATTAATAAATTGACTAAACAAAGTGAGTTTTGTAAAAAAAGTGTTTTTGAAAATTTTCATCGAACCCCCCTTCATGGCTTATGATCAAAAACTACGAAATTTGAAAACTCCGATAAGTTCGCAGAAACTCAAGCGATTAACATGCGGAATGTCTTTTTGTTCATAATTTTGCGTCAATATTAATAAACTGACTCAAAAATATGAGTTTTGTAAAAAAAGTGTTTTTGAAAAATTTCATCGAACCCCCCTTCATGGCTTACGATCAAAAACTACGAAATTTGAAAACTCCGATAAGTTCGCAGAAACTCAAGCGATTAACATGCGGAATGTCTTTTGTTTATAATTTTGCTTCAATATAATAAATTGACTAAACAAAGTGAGTTTTGTAAAAAAAGTGTTTTTGAAAATTTTCATCGAACCCCCCTTCATGCTTATGATCAAAAACTACGAAATTTGAAAACTCCGATAAGTTCGCAGAAACTCAAGCGATTAACATGCGGAATGTCTTTTTGTTCATAATTTTGCGTCAATATTAATAAACTGACTCAAAAATATGAGTTTTGTAAAAAAGTGTTTTTGAAAAATTTCATCGAACCCCCCTTCATGGCTTATGATCAAAAACTACGAAATTTGAAAACTCCGATAAGTTCGCAGAAACTCAAGCGATTAACATGCGGAATGTCTTTTTGTTTATAATTTTGCTTCAATATTAATAAATTGACTAAACAAAGTGAGTTTTGTAAAAAAAGTGTTTTTGAAAAATTTCATCGAGCCCCCCTTCATGGCCTATGATCAAAAACTACGAAATTTGAAAACTCCCATAAGTTCGCAGAAACTCAACCGATTAACATGCGGAATGTCTTTTTGTTCAAATTTTTGCGTCAATATTAATAAATTGACTCAACAATCTGAGTTTTGTAAAAAAAGTGTTTTTGAAAAATTTCATCGAACCCCCCTTCATGGCTTATGATCAAAAACTACGAAATTTGAAAACTCCCATAAGCTCGCAGAAACTCAACCGATTAACATGCGGAATGTCTTTTTGTTCATAATTTTGCGTCAATATTAATAAATTGACTCAACAATCTGAGTTTTGTAAAAAAAGTGTTTTTGAAAAATTTCATCGAACCCCCCTTCATGGCTTATGATCAAAAACTACGAAATTTGAAAACTCCCATAAGTTCGCAGAAACTCAACCGATTAACATGCGGAATGTCTTTTTGTTCATAATTTTGCGTCAATATTAATAAATTGACTCAACAATCTGAGTTTTGTAAAAAAAGTGTTTTTGAAAAATTTCATCGAACCCCCCTTCATGGCTTATGATCAAAAACTACGAAATTTGAAAACTCCGATAAGTTCGCAGAAACTCAACCGATTAACATGCGGAATGTCTTTTTGTTCAAAATTTTGCGTCAATATTAATAAACTGACTCAAAAATATGAGTTTTGTAAAAAAAGTGTTTTTGAAAAATTTCATCGAACCCCCCTTCATGGCTTATGATCAAAAACTACGAAATTTGAAAACTCCGATAAGTTCGCAGAAACTCAAGCGATTAACATGCGGAATGTCTTTTTGTTTATAATTTTGCTTCAATATTAATAAATTGACTAAACAAAGTGAGTTTTGTAAAAAAAGTGTTTTTGAAAAATTTCATCGAGCCCCCCTTCATGGCCTATGATCAAAAACTACGAAATTTGAAAACTCCCATAAGTTCGCAGAAACTCAACCGATTAACATGCGGAATGTCTTTTTGTTCAAATTTTTGCGTCAATATTAATAAATTGACTCAACAATCTGAGTTTTGTAAAAAAAGTGTTTTTGAAAAATTTCATCGAACCCCCCTTCATGGCTTATGATCAAAAACTACGAAATTTGAAAACTCCCATAAGCTCGCAGAAACTCAACCGATTAACATGCGGAATGTCTTTTTGTTCATAATTTTGCGTCAATATTAATAAATTGACTCAACAATCTGAGTTTTGTAAAAAAAGTGTTTTTGAAAAATTTCATCGAACCCCCCTTCATGGCTTATGATCAAAAACTACGAAATTTGAAAACTCCCATAAGTTCGCAGAAACTCAACCGATTAACATGCGGAATGTCTTTTTGTTCAAAATTTTGCGTCAATATTAATAAACTGACTCAAAAATATGAGTTTTGTAAAAAAAGTGTTTTTGAAAATTTTCATCGAACCCCCCTTCATGGCTTATGATCAAAAACTACGAAATTTGAAAACTCCCATAAGTTCGCAGAAACTCAACCGATTAACATGCGGAATGTCTTTTTGTTCATAATTTTGCGTCAATATTAATAAATTGACTAAACAAAGTGAGTTTTGTAAAAAAAGTGTTTTGAAAATTTTCATCGATCCCCCCTTCATGGCTTATGATCAAAAACTACTAAATTTGAAAACTCCGATAAGTTCGCAGAAACTCAAGCGATTAACATGCGGAATGTCTTTTTGTTCATAATTTTGCGTCAATATTAATAAACTGACTCAAAAATATGAGTTTTGTAAAAAAAGTGTTTTTGAAAATTTCATCGAACCCCCTTCATGGCTTATGATCAAAAACTACGAAATTTGAAAACTCCGATAAGTTCGCAGAAACTCAAGCGATTAACATGCGGAATGTCTTTTTGTTTATAATTTTGCTTCAATATTAATAAATTGACTAAACAAAGTGAGTTTTGTAAAAAAAGTGTTTTTGAAAAATTTCATCGAGCCCCCTTCATGGCTTATGATCAAAAACTACGAAATTTGAAAACTCCCATAAGTTCGCAGAAACTCAACCGATTAACATGTGGAATGTCTTTTTGTTCAAAATTTTGCGTCAATATTAATAAATTGACTCAACAATCTGAGTTTTGTAAAAAAAGTGTTTTTTGAAAAATTTCATCGAGCCACCCTTCATGGCTTATGATCAAAAACTACGAAATTTGAAAACTCCATAAGTTCGCAGAAACTCAACCGATTAACATGCGGAATGTCTTTTTGTTCATAATTTTGCGTCAATATTAATAAATTGACTCAAAAATCTGAGTTTTGTAAAAAAAGTGTTTTGAAAAATTTCATCGAAACCCCCCTTCATGGCTTATGATCAAAAACTACGAAATTTGAAAACTCCGATAAGTTCGCAGAAACTCAACCGATTAACATGCGAAATGTGTCTTTTTGTTCAAAATTTTGCGTCAATATTAATAAACTGACTCAAAAATATGAGTTTTGTAAAAAAAGTGTTTTTGAAAAATTTCATCGAACCCCCCTTCATGGCTTATGATCAAAAACTACGAAATTTGAAAACTCCGATAAGTTCGCAGAAACTCAAGCGATTAACATGCGGAATGTCTTTTTGTTTATATTTTGCTTCAATATTAATAAATTGACTAAACAAAGTGAGTTTTGTAAAAAAAGTGTTTTTGAAAATTTTCATCGAACCCCCTTCATGGCTTATGATCAAAACTACGAAATTTGAAAACTCCGATAAGTTCGCAGAAACTCAAGCGATTAACATGCGGAATGTCTTTTTGTTCATAATTTTGCGTCAATATTAATAAACTGACTCAAAAATATGAGTTTTGTAAAAAAAGTGTTTTTGAAAAAATTTCATCGAACCCCCCTTCATGGCTTATGATCAAAAACTACGAAATTTGAAAACTCCCATAAGTTCGCAGAAACTCAACCGATTAAC